>CM023453.1:178831199-179208699 GCA_013339765.2 Haemaphysalis longicornis
CGTGAGTGTAGTATTTTCATTCGCAAAATAGAATAAAGCACTGTACAAAGGGAACAAAGTTGCCAGAACCACGACGCAAAAAGCTCTGTGCGAGATTTAGCAAATGTTGCTCAAGCCTTTGCACGTGCAGCTTATCTTGCTCCCCTGGCTTGTGCGAAGAGTTCACTTGGGCAGAAATGCAGCTGTATAAAAAAACGAACCACTATGCGTTCCCGCATACTTGCAGCCCTAGGACTTTGGCAGCTCATTCGAAATGTTGCGGATGCCAGGGTTGTTAGGGCATACCAACGTCTCGGTTGCGTAGAGAAAACAGTCAACGAGACTGCGGAATCAAAGAGCAAATCATCATTTGGATGCGGAGTAAACGTCAGCGCGCTCATGTTGTGTTAGGCCAGTGAGAAAATGCTGGTTTTAAAAAAGCGCGGCAGCACGGTTCCGGCGACTGCCCAAAAGAATGCTGTAAATATGGTGTTGCTTCTTCCTCTTGACAAGTGTTTCTGTCTCTGACGTATGTGGTCTTTTTCTTCATGTTTTGGCTAAACACCTCACATTCCTTCCGTTTCTTGTGCCCAGGCGCAGAAGGAGCTGCAAACAAGAATAACGAGTTTCTCTTCTGTGATGCTTTTGCCCGTGTTGTATCTTTATTTCGGCGGTCTGGGTTTTCAGTGCCTACGCATCCCGACGTTTCCGAACCCACGTCATATTCATTTAATTGAATTTTTTTCATTTTCCGGGGAGCTCTGAAGGCCGTGCAGAGATACACCCAGTATATCATCAAGAGGTGCACCCAACAGCGTCAATTATTTTTAAATTAGAAGCTGGTAACCGTGGGTACCCGTCCCCTCATGTGAAAAAAGCCAAGTCTTTCAATGCTAAAATACCTTTCTGCAGAGTGGCTTGCTTCCAGGCGCCACACTATACGACCGGTCGGCCGTTAAAAAAAAAACTAAATTTCCCATCCTGGGCGGACAATTGGGACTTTCACGTGTTTTCTGGGATGCTGCGCATAACGTCTTCGCTTTATAGGACAAAGATAGCATCATCGACTTGCGCAGCGCAGTTGGCGAGTTTTAGTGAGTTATTGGCTTTTGACGACAGAAGCAGCTCTTTTCTGCAACCAGAACCCTGTACCATTCGATAATCAGCGAAAGAACTACAACAGATGAGTGCAGTTTTAATGGGTAAGGACTGTTTGCCGAGAGCCCCCTTATAAGAGCGTCAACCTTTGAAATTGACCCAATGAAATTAAAAAGCAAACACAAAAATCCGAAAGTACTAAACTAAACTCACTGAATCGATGACTTGTTTTCTGAACACCACAATTAGAAAATGTATACCAAAAGAAAAGTACCGGCAAAATTAATCGAAACATGAATACCAAAATCGTGAAAGCAGAGTACTCGAGTAACGACCTGTATCTGCACTAAAGTGTGGTTAGCGACGCTCACATGTAATTGTTATATTACCTCACATGGAAATATTTGAGCAAACTTGACAAGCATAATATGATAAATGCCTATCGGTTCACAATGGACTGATTGACTGGTTTATTTATTTATTTATTTATTTATTTATTTATTTATTTATTTATTTATTATTTATTTATTTATTTATTTATTTATTTATTTATTTATTTATTGTGGGGTTTAACGCGCCGACGCTACATATGCAATGAGGCGCGCCGTAGTGAAGAGCTCTCGAATAATTTTGACAACCTGGAACCTTTTACGCGGGCCAAAATCTAGAACACAAGAAAACCAGCTAAAAAGACGAAGGCACAGGTTCAGAGTGGACAGGACGGTGCTGAGTTTAGAACTGAATTTGTCAATAAACAAAACCCTTGTCACAACGAGAGTCACGCGCATGTTACTGAAGCTCTCAGAAAAGGCCCGCCAAGTGTGAATGCAGCAGCTCGCTTAATATAGACACCCTTTGTTATTCAGTACCCCAAAACGACCTCCTTTGTGCTGTTCGCGACGTTACCGAAGGATCTGGAACTATATGGGTTTTCAGAATATGAGTGGGTTTAACAGAGGTGCGTTATTTGGATCGTTATCCTGTCCCATTTCCGAAAGTTTGTAGAATTGTATGGGCATAAGTAAGGGCATTGTCATTTCTGTCGCCCTAGGTTTCCGTCCCGTCTTTATTGCTAATTTGATATATTGTTTAAGAAGTCGCTTAAACGACCGGGTACTGAAAGGTTTTAGATAGGTAGATGACTGTGTTTTTTTAATCGTTTATTCGAATGCCAACCTTACTTCTGTCGCAACGTCTATTTTTGGTTGTTTTACGAATGTTCTACCCCACTGCGTTTTATGCCCGACCTTCCTTGCGAGATAACATTCAGTTGCTTGATTTCCTGTTGCCATTGTGGGCTGAGGACCACATGTGGTGGGTGTATTTGCTACGTACAAAAAAGAACGCCTTATCCCAATGGATGTTCTCAATCGAAGACTGCTAAGAGGGGGCTCGCGCCATTTTTTCTTTCAGATGCTCTGAAGAAAAACTGTTCCATATGCTTATTTCAGTTTAGTTCAACACAAAACCTCACGAAGAAGGCACGCTACCCAAGCTCAATTTTGAGTACAGTCACTTGTTCAGGAAGCTAGGTTCTGACAATTCTGTGGTACCACCGATACAAGTGATTGACGAGAAGAAACTAAGAGTGATGACGTAATTACATAGAGTGTCGGCAGTGTAAAAGAAGTACCCCCCAAAATTAAAGCCGTTCCACTGAACGCGAAAGTTGTCGGAAGTGCAGAGCAGTGATTCGCCATAATGGGCTGTAGCGCCGTCTTCCGCTCACTGCTCATTTCAAATTTCCCACCTTCACAGTGCTCGTGCGCCCCCTGCCTGAAGCTGCGCCAGCGAAAGTTCTGTTCTCTTTATGCTTGCTTTTCTTCCCGCACGTACCGACGTTGCACTGTCACTTTTGCTCATCGCTTACTATCGTAAAAACCAACCCAACGAGGTTCCTAACTTAATGAACGCGGGCGCTGCCGGTTAATTACGTATATTTTGCCTCAAATGTACCAACAGTTTTCTTTGCACTAAACAACGGGGAGATGTATGACAAGCGGCAGCGGTTCAGGACTTTCGAACGCTTATGACTATATCAACCGCTTGGCTTTCGAAGCCTCTGGGTTACGCCGCGACTACAGCGGCTACGACAGTACGCCGTGTGGCTCTACTTGGGTACAGCGAGCGAGCTACGCGACAAGCGAACCCCTAAAGTGCTCTGCACTTAAAGAGGTTGTCTTTCGGCTACGAAAGACTTCTGACTTGTGCAAGCGTGTTGCGCAAAACCGTAATCAAAAATGGATGTTCACTACCCGCCAGGTCATTAATTATATTCCCTGCACCACTAGCCTGGTATATCAGATTCCAATGTTTTTGGGTAAAGCTTCGGCGAAACAGCGATATGCATTAGAGGCAGGGCCAGAGAACACTGCACTTCCCTTACATATTTTGATGGTGCCCTTGTGCCAATGAGCCGCCGTACATGCGGCTGCCCCCCCCAGTTCAGAAATACTGCACTCAAAAGACGTAGCAGCACCAACGTTAAGCGAGACATTTAAAAGGCATTTTATGTCGGGACCGGGAAACAACAGCGCCGCATCAACGTGGAATGTTTAAGCCTGACAGACGAGGCATTTTCGCTTCGGGGCGGCCTTCTGCACGCCCGTCTGTATTTTTCTCAGCGGGGAGGAGGAGGGGTTTGCTTGTGCCTTGTTCACAATTGAGGAGTCGTACCCAGCAATAACAATCGTTTACTTCTGATCAATGCCCATACGCAGCTTGCATTCGTGAGAAGGTCTTGTATTTCAGTAGAATCAGTTGTAAGGAGAGAATTAGTCGAGATAAAGAAAACCAAAACGGGAGGAAATACTGGAGAGGGAAAAAAACGAAATCAATACTACTGTCACGTGGCGCCAGAACAAATGAGACGAACCGTGGGAGATGCAAGGATGTATTAACAGCTTATACAAGCAGCCATGCGTCAGACCGAGCCGGTGAACGTGCCCCGCCAAGCTTCGTCGTCTTCGTAAATGCTGGTGCACAGCGCCTTAGTCGTCCTCTCACGGCGTGACAATGTGTATCTTAGACCACCGTTCCCAAGAAACAAAAAAATATAAAAAAGCATTAAAATGCTAAGGACGAATAAACGTATCGCAAAAAGGGAGCCACTGAATAACGATCCCACTTTGCACAGAAATGCGTAATAGGCAACGTAAACATATTTACTGGATAGAATGGCGCAAATAAAGATGGTTGGCCGAAGGAACATTGAAACAGCAAGAAATACAAAAAGAAAAATAACTTAGCAAACTGCAAGGGGAAGCTACTATATCAAAATAATTTTTGTGTCTGGCCCTCTCAAAACGAACAAAAAACAAGGCCTTGAAAACAAATCAACACATCAATAGAAATATTCCGCAAACGGACCAACCATTAATCATCGTGCATTCGCCCAAATATGCAGAATTCGCGAAGTCGAGGCTGTTCACCATCTTAATTGCGTAAACGGAGTGAATAGGTCGAAGCCATTTCAGAGAATTAAAAAATAATAAAAAAAGAAGACCAAATATAGGAAACTTGGAAAAATATTGAATCAAGAATGAAAATCTGGCGACCGGCACGAATTATTTTGTACACTTTGTGTTCGCGCAAAATGCACGAAGGACGAAGTCAACATATTTATGGTTTATGACAGCGTGAATTTGGTTCATTATAAACAAAACAACCCAATGAGTTCACCGGCCGTGGTGGCTCAGTGGCTAAGGTGTTGTGCCGCTGAGCCCAAGGACGCGGGTTCAACCCCGGCAGTGGTGGCAGCTTTTCCGACGGAGGCGAAAAGCGAAGCCGCTCGTTTGTTGAGATTTAGACGGACGTTATAAACCCCCTTCTGGTTAAAATGAATATGAAGCCCTGCACTATGGCGAGCCTCGTAGCCCAAGTGTAGCTTCGGCGCGTTAAACCTCCCAATAAATAAATACATCAATCCGCTCAGTGTGTTCTTGCGAGAAATACAACCGGATATAAAATATGAAGTATAGCCTGATAAGACAAGCCAAGGCTAATGGCTACAATAGCCAAATCTGGCAAGAAAAACCACAATGAAGATATTGCATTCTAGCAGAGGAGTAGAACCCTCTCTGAATTTCGGCACATTTTCATCTGTAAAGGGGAGTACATGTAAAGGAGCCCAACCACAAACTTCCCACTCCACACGTTCATTATAGAGGTCAAACGTGATATAGTATCAATTAGAGTGTTTCTGCGTCGCCGTTTCTCCGTATAGTGGGGCACTCTTGGACAGCTATGACCAGTGTGCGGCTTAAAAAAACGGCCTGAAATACCTGCATTGGCTCAATCGGATATACTTTACATTTACGAAGCTTTCACACTCGACTGCGTTTGGAACGTAAAAGCATGCACCCAGAAAGCAGTAAGATCCCTGTCGAGTGCTCACGCAGCACACATCGGGTTACGCAGCGGTTATTCAAAGAGTTTTCCACGATATTCTTCAAAACTAAACTTTTTGCTCAAGACATGTTGTAACAAACGAGTATGGAGTGAATTCCAAAAGGAATCTTCGATGATAGAACGGCATTTGCATTGTACTGACTCACCTAAGAGCCTGCAGTGTCGTGTTGTAATCTGGAATCGTCGGTCCGTGCTTAAGGCTTCTTGAGCGCTTACTGTGGCGCTCGACTTTGTGGCAGTTGCGTTGACGGTGCTGTTTCCGCCCAGCCTTCAATGTACCGTTAAAAGTATGCTAAAAAAGTGCCATTGTCCGTGCTCCATACGCTCTGACGTTTTCTTTAATTTTGGCGTGCTTAGTCGAGCGCTTTGTTTTCTCTATTCGTGTCTCCGTTTTGACGCGTGCCTGTTTCGAATACCAAGCTGTTTTTAGCCTTCTGGGAATGGCTATATCATTGGTTTTTTTTTTTCTGTTCGAAAGGGAAAATATCTTTGTCCTCATTCCTGTTGAAAGATGTTTTTATGTAACCGTTGTTAATTTACTGATTATCATGGTTTTGTTGACGTGAATTTGAGGTGTGACTCACAAACGACTTACTCCGGAAACTCTTTCTGTCCCTAGTTCAGCACATTTTAAGTGCGAATGCACTTCTTAAGCGAGCCTGAATCGTCCGCCGCCGTCCGCATAGCAACAGCTGCGGGTGCGCGCGCTCCTCGTCTTCCTCGTCTTCCCTAGCAACGGGGGAGATGGGCGCGCGCTGCCTGGCCGCTGACATGGCACATACCCGCGTTGGGGATTGGCCAGGAATCGGGCGTGAGAAGGGCTAATGCACCCGCTTAAAGGAGTACTGACACGAAATTTCAAAGCTGAGATCCGCTCTAGCAACAAGTACAACGACAACACAAATAGGTGTCTGTGAATAAATGCATCTTTCTTTCTTTGTAGTTGTGTGTGTGTGTGTGATCTCTCTTTCGCGAACATTACCGAACCGCGCAAATTAAACTCGTGCATTCGCACTTTCACATTCTTCCCCTCGGGGAAATGCGGGGAATTTTTTGTACACCCTCTGCTATTTCTTACTGCATTTTATCGGCTATTTTTACCTGCCTTATGTTCACATTTTGAAAGCATTCACCTTCATCGGCAATGCATTGTACTCCCTTGCTATTGTTTATGGGGTTCGTTAGTATTTATAGTTCCGAGCACTTGTCATCTGCCTTGCTGTTTTGGACCTCCTATAGCTTGCGACATCAATACAGTCGCTCCTTAGTGATCTGAGATTCAGATACAGCGAGCCGGTGGCGAACGCAGCTGCGGTGATAGCAATCGGGGAGGAAGGAAAACAGGAGAAAAAAAAAATCCAATCATAGAATAGCGAATTCCCGTAGTTGTGTTTCCTGGCTGCCCACTCAGTGATTTCACGCGGCTTCTTCGTCTCCCCTCGTCACTGCCATCAACCATTGCTCAAAGTAATGCAGAGAGACGGCGATAAATAAACATGTCACGGCCTGCGTAGAGCCCGCCTCCCCATTGCTCTCTATGACTTCGTTATCGTAGATGATATCTTTAGTACTCACTTTTCGCATGACAATATGGGGCTTCATAATATTAAAGCATGTGGTTTTTTTGTGGACACGCATGCATGAAACTGAGTAATAATCATTGGTGTTTCTGTGTGCCATTCTGAACAATAGAACTGCCACTGTGCTTTTTTCTCCTTGTGAATTCAAGCTGCGCTACAGCGCGTTGGGAACTACTGCGCTTCAATAACAATGCAACCGACTCTTAAAGGGACTCTGCGACACTTTGGATAAACGCTTTTACTCGGTCCTTCGCGTCTGCGAGTATTGTGAAAGGTATAGTCATAACCAGCACGGAGCGGGTGGTTGGGTGATTGGTTGGCTCAGACCATGCAACATACCCACGCGGGGGATAGGCCAAGAAGCTTTGTACCTAATAATCATGATGTAACCTAATTTATTTTAGATCTCAACATTTAGAAAAGGCAATACAGAACAATTTTTTCATATATATATATATATATATAAATCTAGAGAAAGATAAACTCACAAAGCGCGCAGAAATAGTATAAGTAAAGAGTCGGATACACAGCAAAAACAATAACAAACAATGTTTACTTACGTAGCGGCAACGGGACTTGCCTTCATCAGAGTAAAGTTACAGCAAAATCATGTAACTTTACTCTGATGAAGGCAAGTCCCGTTGCCGCTACGTAAGTAAACATTGTTTGTTATTGTTCTTGCTGTGTATCCGACTCTTTACTTATACTATATATATATATATATATATATAGATAATAAATATGTAAATAAAAAATGGATCTAGCTTCTAACAAAAGTTTAGGTCGAAAGTTTGATATGCCGATCGTCCAAGTCTTGAAAAAAGATCGGAGACTTCAGGATCGGCATCCGATCAACTGTCGACATACCACATTTTGTTAGAAGCTATACCCATTTTTTATATTTCTAGCAACCAAATATATATATATATATATATATATATATATATATATAAAAATGGTTGCTTCTAAAAAACCGGGGGTTCTTTGCCACCCGTCTTGAGGATTTCCCCAGAAAGACCCCCTGCGCCAAACCCCCTTTTTTTAAAACCAAACACCTTTACCCCTTGGGGGGAGTCCCGCTCCGCCAAGGTCCACTGCTCAGCCGATCCGGATGCGCACATCTAACCCAGCCCAGTCCGCCATGTTCTATCCTAGCTCGTCTCGCGCCACATCTTCATCCTCAGCCGGCACATGTCCATCGCGTGGGATTGTCCACCGCCACTATTGCCGGATTACCACACTCTCCATCCCCCCCTCCGAAGAAAAGGCCGACGCACAGTCCTCGAGTCAACCGACAATGGATAAAGAGTAACTCGAAGCATCCGCATCGGAGCCCCAAGATGACGTCACAGTCCACGAAAGAGATGTCAACAGCAAGTTTGGAACTCGGGACATCCTCCGGGACAGCAGCCACAGGATCAAATCAGCCCAGGAACAGCCATGGACGCCGCTGGATCGCTGGCGCCACTGGAGGAATCCCATGAACCGATGACGGTCTGTTCAACAGCACCAGAGGTAGCAGATAGGGCCCCCCGGCGAGAGGTGCGCAGCCCCGGAGTGGAACCGATAGCACCACCCAAACGTCCGGTTCAAGACCCACAGCACACACGCTAAGGTGGAGAGTAGAGAGCAGGGACGGCCCGGAGCAACAGCCGTGGAGCCAAGAAGGTAGCCCCAAGGCCAGGGAGTCAGGAACTCAGGATGCCACCGGGTCATGCACCACGCACATGTGGATGTGGCAGTGGGGAAAGTCCTCCAAACGGGTCGGCGGTGAATGCGGGCGCAGCAGGAGCGAATGCCAAAATGGATTCTGGACGCGAAAGAAGCAAAAATTAACGCCCGGAAACAAACACAATTCTAGCAGGGGGAAAAATAAAAAATAAAGAAGCGCATCACGTGGTACTGACCAAGCATCAAATTCAGGGCTAAGAAAAGCCAAACCAAAACAAAACAAAAAAAAAACCTGAAAAGGATGCAGTAGAAACATGGTATATGAATGTTATTACTACGGGTGTGCAAACGCCATTGATCAACAAGAGGCGTTACGGCCAAAAGCAGATCAGTCCACGTGGTACTGTTTAAGGTCTGCTATATTAACCGGGCCTGCATGTTCACCTGTACTGCTGTGGCGTAAAAGATACGTTATGGAAGACAGCTTCTCGCTTACGGTAAAAGGGCCCTCCCATTTAGGGGCTAGCGACGCGGCAAACTTGCGTGAAGCGTCGCTCAGCGGATGAGTGCGCCGGAGAACCATGTCGCCAACCGCAAACTGAACATCTCGACGACCCCGGTTGTACTGCTCCGCCTGCTGGAGACGAGCAACGTCAAGCTGCTCCCGGGCAGCCTGTATCGCGTCACGCAGGCGCTGGCGGACGGCCACAGCATGGGGCGACAGACCAGAACCCGCGTCCGTTTCTGGAAGTGTCCTGTCGAGAGGAAATGGCATCTCCCGACCGTAATTCAAATAAGCCGGCGTAAACCCGGTTGAACGATTCACCGTGGTGCGAGTGGCAAATGCAATCTCAGGCAGCTTAGCATCCCAATCCTTGTGTTGCTCCGTATGAGCAATTAGCATCGCCTTGAGGTTGCGATTCACACGCTCAGTTATGTTTGCCTGAGGGTGATAGGTGGTCGTACGTTTGTGTTTCACGCCTACAGCTCGGCAGTTGTCCTCAAACAATTTGCTCGTAAAATACGTAGCATTATCCGTTATGAGCTGTGCGTGGAACCCAAAGCGCGAAAACACTTCCATTAGGCACCTCCATACATTCGGTGTATTGACGGCACGTAGCGGGAACAGCTCTACCCACTTTGTGAAATGGTCCGTCACCACAAACAAATAACAATTACCACGCGGGCTGCGGGGGTAAGGGCCCATGATATCGCAAGCAACGATTTGCCAGGGGCTCTTACTCTCAACAGACTGCATCAATCCGGGCGGGCAACCGACTCGGGGTTTCGCTGTCTGACACACGTGACAGCTCCTGGAATACCTCAGCACATCCTGCCTCATTCCCGGCCACGTGACAGTCCGACATAACTTCTCATAAGTTTTGCTGCCAGAGCTGTGACCAGCCAGTGTTGAATCATGAAAGTAACGGATGAAAGCCCTCCGAAGCTTACGCGGTACAACAGCGCGGAATGGGGAATTAGCTTCGTCATCGTCCTGTGGGATATACCGTAGCAGGAGACCGTCTTCCGCCAACACATATGTATCAAACTCACCGCTGTCGCTGGTGGGAGCTGCGCCCTGTGCCCCGACGTGCTCAATGATCTTACGGCAGAGTCCGTCGGCACGTTGCGCCGCGAGAAGATCTGCCCTGCTCACCAGCGTACCCCAGCGTGCGTCAGCATCCACTGCAGCCACCAGCGCCGGCGCTTTCCGCGTCCGAAGATGGCGGCAGGGGCGCGCGCGATAGCGCGTTAGCGACTTGATTCTGCGAACCCTTCCTGTGCTGGATAGTAAAATCGTAGCGCTGAAGCGCAAGCACCCAGCGCGCAAGACGACCAGCAGGGTTCTGAAAACGCTGAAGCCACGTTAATGCCATGTGGTCTGTCTGAATGATGAAAGAGGCACCGTCAAGATACATGTCGAATTTCTTTAGTGCAAACACAATTGCTAGACACTCACGTTCTGTGACCGTGTAATTGCGCTCAGCCGGAGTGAGCGTACGGCTAGCAAATGCGACCGGACGGAGAACGCCCTCAAACTCCTGCATCAGCACTGCGCCCAGTCCATAGTCGCTAGCATCGGTCTGCAAGACAACTTGTTTGTTAAGGTCCGGTATCCTTAACGCCGCTGTTTCCGCGATTGCGCGAGACAGTGCTTCAAAAGCTTTCTGTTCAGCCTTCTCCCATTGCCATTTTACGCCTTTCCGTAGTAACTGGTTTAGCGGACGTGACAGCTCCGCACAATGAGGGATGAAGCTACGGTAAAAGGCTATCTTGCCCAAGAAGCGCTGCAAGCTCTTAACGTCACGCGGGCACGGATACTCTGTAATTGCCTTCAGTTTGGCATCGTTAGGACGCTCTCCCTTGTCCACGACAAAGCCGAGCAAGTCAACATTGCTTGTCGCGAGTTGGACCTTTTTAGGATTGATGGTGAGACCGGCGCGTTTCATGCGGTCAAGCACATCTCTGAGATGCACGAGATGCTCCTCAAAGGTACGCGAAAAGACGACGACGTCGTCCATATAGGCCATCGCGTACTTATAACGTGCATCGTCAAGAACGATGTCCATTAATCTTTGAAACGAGCTCGGGGAGTTCTTCAGCCCAAACGGCATGCGCACAAACTCGAAAAGACCCCTGTAGCATGTGAAGGCGGTTTTAGGAATATCATCAGGGTGCATTTCAATTTGCAAAAAGCCGCGTGAGCAATCTAGAGTGGTAAACACGCGGGCCACCACCAAGCGAGGAAATGATGGATTCTACGGCAGGAAAAGGATATGCGTCTCTTACAGTTACGTCGTTTGAGACGACGGTAGTCCACGCAGAGACGCACACTGCCGTCTTTTTTTGGCGCCAACACGACTGGAGATGCATGGGCGCTCTGCGACGGCCGCACAACCCCCGTGTTCAGCATCTCGTCAAGGGCGACATCCAGTTTCGCCTTCTTCTGGATGCTCAGCGGCCGTGGATTGCAGCTCCAAGGAGGGGCGTCTCCCGTGTCAATGCGATGTTGAAGGACGGTTGTCCGGCCAGGGGCCTCCGTGAACATTTCGGCAAACGGCTCCAGCACATAGGCGAGCTGCTCCCTCTCATAGTCACTGCAAGGACACTCCTCAAGCAACTGCCTGATTCGCTCAGGCAACACCGATTTCGTTGCGACTGCGGCTGACCTTGGCACGGTACAGATATGCGTTGACGCCACAAAAGGTATCAATTCCGCGTCATTGTCCAATCTGTAACCACCACCCGCCAAGTCAAGCAGGAGGCCCTCGCGAATAATGAAATCCCTGCCCAAAATCATGGGCACCGCCAAACCCGGGCAGTACGTGAAGCGCTGCCGACACCTTCTGCTTGCGTAAGAAATGTGCAAGCGCACATCCCCACGCGCTTCAACCACAGCACCATTGGCCACTTGCAACCGGGTGCTGCATTGGCGCAACTTAACACCACGTGCTCGGCAAAGTTCAAAGACGGTATCACCAATGAGCGACAAACTGCCGCCGGTATCAACCAATGCAGAAACATCCGTTCCAAGAACGTGAACAGAAACATGTGGTGCTATGGGCTGTGTGCGTGCTTCAACACGGCAAGCAGTGGGTAAAAAGCACCAGTCCTCGCCACCAGCCAATTCAGGGCCACTCAGTGATGGGTTAGTCACCATTATTGCCTCGGGCTCCATTCCTTCATCTCGATGGCTATTTGTATTTCGGCGACCAGCCATCACACGGGGACACTCACGACGGATGTGTCCTGGCTGTCCACATTGGTGACAGCCGCCAGCTTTATTTCCGTCAGGCACGTAGCCTCGCGACCCTCCCGTCTCGACAACTGGACGAGAAGAACCTCTGGAGTTCAGGGGATTTCGTTGCCGACCCCAAAGGGAGAGACTCGGGTCGGGGAGCGGTGAGCCTGCCAGTAAAGAGGGCCTGTTTTCCCAACGCAGGAACCCTGGCTCTAACCGCTGCGGGGAGTTCCCGCCGTGGGCTGCACCATCTAGTGGTCTTCCGTGCTCCAACTGCCTGTCGCCAAGGGCAGAAGGATCTAGTGCACGAGGGAATTCAAGCCCCCGCTGCCGTACGCGGCTGTTGACTTCGCTGTGGCGAAGTCAAATAGGTGTCTCTCCATGAGCAAGCTGGTTGAAGTGCCTCTCCTACTGGCGGAGGGGGTACGTAACTCAGCTCTGATATCAGCGCGTCCTCGATTACCGGCCTGACCGTGCCATCTCCTCCAGGCTCGAGTACTCACGACGACGTAAGTGAGGTCGGAAGCGCGGGTGGCGTCGTAGTAAGACGTGCCACCAAGGGGTGGGATCCCTCCAGAGCAACCGGCAGGACGCGGGCCAGGACGAACTCGTCCGAGGCACCCGACGCCGCCTTGTATACGGTGGGGTCGCCCAGAAGTCCCCCACTGTCTTGCGGTCATCGTATCCCGTGAACCGTGGCACCGCAAGGCTCGGCTGGAACGATGGCCCGTGCTCGGGCCCAGCGCGTTCTAGCGCGAGACCTGCCAGCCGGTTCGTGAGGTTCTCGCAGAGGTCCATGATCGGGCGGAGCACGCCGACGAGCCCAGTGGCGTCCGCATCCCTTGCGGGCTCGCGCGGAGTAACCAAGGGGCGCCGACGGGTAGAAGCTCCACGGCCAGGCATGTCCCTGGGACGAAATGGTGTCGCGCGCCGCAAAGCGAACGCACGAAGAAAAAATGGTGATAAATAACACAAACCACTAAAAATGTGCCTCAAAATACGAGAAGGACTACCAAAAATCCCGGCGGTCAGGAAAAAACGCCAATGTAATTCGCCCCGCAAAACGCCCACCGCGGAACACCAGAACAAGGAAGAAGACCACAATGTCCTTCACAGGAACCACGGCCGGCCCCACGTTAAGGGCGCCAAATGTGGTACCGGGGTTCTTGCACCCGGCCGCGGTTCCCCAGAAAGACACTGCGCACCCTAAACCACACCTTTACAGGGAGTCCCGCTCCGCCAAGGTCCGCTGCTCAGCCAATCCGGATGCGCACATCTAACCCATCCTAGCCTAGTTCGTCTCGCGCCACATCTTCATCCTCAGCCGGCACATGTCCATCGCGTGGGATTGTCCACCGCCACTATTGCCGGATTACCACAATATATTATATATATATAAAATATATATAAAATATATATATAATGAAAAACTTAACAATAAAGACGATTTCCACGTTTTGCAAAGAGAATTGGGAAGGGCCAGTTATTAAACAGAAATGGTTTCCGTCAAGCCCTTGGAAACAAAGTTTTTAATCCTAGGTATAAAAATAAAATTTATGAAACAAAAAAAATGTGAAAACATGCCCGGGGGGCCGGGTGGGATTACCAAGGGGGGGATCCCAAAAAAAAACCCGGGGGCCCTTACAGCAAAGCGGGATCCCGCATTGCTGTAATGGCAATGCGGGATTATCATGGTTTTACCTGGATCACGGAAAAATATTGCTTTGCTGTAATGGCGTAATTTAAGCGCTTAGAAAAGGACATCACAGGAAAAGAGAGAAAATCTTTTGAGCAAGTTTGTAAGCTACCTGATGGGCATAGAGCTGTAATTTTTGGCTGAGGTAGTTTGTTGTCCTGGTACTGGTTGTGTTTCTTGACTATGTCTTCAAAACATTGAGCGTTTATAGAAATGTTAAAAAAAGTGTTGGAGGGTCTTTTTGAGGGGTTATGATCTACAGAACGTTTACTGTTAAGGACATAGCCCTGTTGAAGTAGTGAAAGCAGTAGTAGGTGAAGCTACATAGCCTCGTGAAAGGCCTCAGCTGTTTTAAAATAACTTGAAATGAATAATCAGTATAGAGAAAAGTTTTATATCTCTCCTTTGTAGACGTTCTGAAGTGACGGAAGAGCATAGTACACATCATTAACGGAGATAAACAATACTAACCTACTTACCTTTCTACACTAAAAGCGCAGTAAATGTTATATTTTTGATCTATATAACAAAAGCTTTGACACGTTTTTGTTCCTCATGACCTTGCATGGAATTGGAGTTGCAACCCATCGTGGTGGCACAGTGACTGAGGAGTTTTGTGGCTAAACCCAAGGTCGTGAAATCGATCGTGGCGGGTTCAATTCACGGTTCAATGAAGGTGAAAAGCGAAAAAGCCCGTGTGTTAAATTTGGACGTGCATGAACACCCCCATGTCGTCAAGAATAATCGGGAGCCCCCCACTACGGCATGTTTCATAGCCAAGGTGGTGCGTTAAACCCCAAAAGAAATCGAAAGGGGAATACCTCACATCAAGCACAACAGATGGAACATAAAGAAGCTGAGATGTAGTTCGTTCACCGCGTGGCCTTGACTCTGCGGGCCGCACTGAGGCGACTTTTCTAAGTAAGTGGAAGGAATATCGCGACATTTCACGCGATTGTTTTGTTGAGTAGCATAGAGGGAACGTTGCTGTATTCGCAACTTCTTTTAGAACTGCGAAATAGGAGAATGAGAAAACTTGTCTACCCGAGAAGCGATGAAACACTATAACAATGAACAATACCAAGGGATCAGACTTCAAATGTATTGAAAACAGTTATTTCCTAAAGCCTGATGTTCTACAGGGAAATAAATACTACAGCGCCGAATTTCGCTGAACCGAAAGTAGCGCCGTCTAAAATTCCCCTTCCATAGTGTAAATAAGTACAAATAACTGAGTGTAAATAATTGAGTTTAAATAAGTGAGTGTTTACGCCAACGAATGTGAGTTACACCTCTAAGGCAGTGCCTGTTAAAAAATATAAATTAGATGTGCCTAAAAGATCATCTGTGGAGAAAACCTGTTGTAAGGGATAATGTGTTTGATAGCCCAGCTGTTTAGGCTTTTACTTCCGCAGTGGAGCGTTACTAGAGAACGCATACCAGCGGAGCGCAGGTGATCAGGCGCCTCATGAGGCGCGCCCGACTTCGGCAAGCTCGACGTTCAAGAACACTTGCCCAGCGTTCGTGGCGTGATCTCTCGCGCGCTGTTCTCCTCGCCAGTTCACTTGCTTTAGCTTCTTAAGGGGAGAGCACAGAAAAGCTCGCGCTACAGACGCCGAGTTTGCGACGCCGGTTTGCACCGGTTCTAGCGGTTGCTAACGCGGTACACGTCGGGAGAGATGTGAAAGGCTGCGGGGAAGACGATGCGGGTCTGCGGCCATACCAACTTTGGAGAGGCAAGTTGGAAAATTCATGTGAAGTGCAACAGCTCGATCTCCTACGAAGAGAGAGGGGCCGCCAGCTCTGCTCTTTCTCCTGCCTTGCACCCCCAGTGCAAGCTGGTGCCATTTTTATTTGAACAGCATTTCTTCCTGCGACTTCAATCGTCGAAGTTATGAAATAAACTACCTTTTGTTGAAGGGAATACTCGAAAATTCAGCTGTTTTTGTTAATTTTTATTTCGTGGCCTTTTCTAAAAAAAGACTTGTTTTCTCGACATTTTTTACAATTCTTGCCCTGTGCTGTGCCATTGTTTTGTGTTTAGCATTGACCTTTTTTACTTTTCCGGCTGGTTGACACTAACGGGACAGAACAGAAATTCATCGCCGGGTGAGTTCAAGCTGCATTGGGTGCTTTGGAGCTTCCCTGGAAGCTCTGTCCAGACCCCACTGCTTGCCCAGTTTAGTCTACATAAGCGAAGGCAGCAAACTTCGGTCACAGATTCGGGCGAGCGTCCCTTCGCGAAAGCGCTGATGGTGAACTTCAGTGCCTACACAAATCGGGACTGCTGAGTACAGCTTAGCACGCATCATACTCGTGCTTTTGGCTATCTATGTCTATCTCAAAATTCGATTTCTAAATATTTGTGTTTTTACTTGCACTGTTCTACGTTGCCACTGTCATGGCTGCTACTGAAATGGCTCTGGACCTGTAGTTGGTTCTCCGGAATGCACAGGTAGCGCAGTAGTTATAAGCTTGTACCAAATAGGTGACTATCAGGTTTAAGGAGAGAGTGGTAAGTTGATAATTCCAACATAAAAATAAAACCTCGCTATGACGATAATTTTGTTCTATTTCAATTGCTTCGATTCTACTTCGATCGCAAAGGAAAAATGAAACTCTAATACGACTCAGCAGCACGATAGCCGAAGAACGTTTTCGCTAAAGTTTTGCTTTATACGGATTTAGGCTTAATAGGAATTGCTTAATTCGTCTTGCCAAAGTGTTCAAATCAAAAGGATAACCTCGTACATAGTCGTGCTTAACATAATTGCTGCGTGCACAAAGCATGTAGGCCTTCTTAAATTCACTGTTCAACTTCTTTTAAGCCAGCTCATTCAGCGAGAATATGACGTTGTGGAATGCGTTAAGAAGTACCAGCGTTGGACGGAGCCCTAAAAGCTACGTCTCCATTGACAAGGGGAGTCTACTAAGCCGCGTAACCATTACTTCGGCATTTAGTCAAGCCGTTCGTGGAGACGTTTGATGGGCATGCATAATTTAATCCGTGTGCACCGCAGCGTGCCTCGAAAATAAAAACAACGCCCTAGACAAATTAACCAACTGCATGGAAACATGTGCTAAACCCGGGGATAGGCTACCCCCCAACGTGACTTTATAAAAGTGAATGTTCCATTAAGAAGAGGAGGATAAAAGAACTTTATTCAACCGAAGCGCCGGTAAGTGGGGGGGTTTCCCTTTAGTCTCGGACCCGTCGGTTCTACCCCCCCTCTTCGCCCTTTCGGGCAGTTATAAATGCCAATTCGTGTGAGAGCTCGCAAGTTCAGTCTACCAGTGCTCAAAGGTAGGACTTCGAATTAGATTCAAGTGTGAGTAATTCTGGACCCCAAGAACATGTCCTATAATGTAAAGGGTTGATCGCCACCCCCGCACTGGTGCGGGGGGGCCCGCGTAGTCTCGTGGGTTGTGGGAACGTGTTTCCCTGGAGTTGAGGGAGGGTGACTTCTTTTTGTTTTGACAGCGGGTTAGCTCCTGGAGGGTAAGTGCGCTAGGATAGCCTGTAATGTTTTATAATGTCGCTGAATGTAGTGAGAGAGTGGTGTGCTCGGCTGTCAACTTCCAGCGATGCTCCGATTGCAAGACCTCGGGCGTCCGCAAGGGCTGCTTAATTGGCGTGGGGTATCGAATGGGAAGGCGTGCAAATTATTGATAGACTTTTTTGGGGGTATGCTGGGTTAGAACTTGCATTGCAGTTTCGGATATTCTTCCCGCAATGTACGTTGAACACGCCATTCGAGAGCCAGTGTTGATGGTAATGCCTTAACCGATGGTAATGCCTTGACCGACGAAAGCGCTGTGTGCACGCGTCTAAAGAGCAAGTATCCCAGCTACGCATCCTTCCACATCAGCACCAGTGCCGATTCTTTTGCTGCACTCAACGATGCTGCAGTTTGGCCTAACGGATGCTTGTTCCCCCCTTTTTTGGAGGGTTTCTGAAAGAGGACCGTGTGCTTAGCTTTAACAACATCAATTCAGTATGAGCTTCACACTCTACTACCAGAATGTTCGAGGGCTCCGCACAAAATCTAAGCCCTTCTTTGATAACGTCGTCTTGAATAATTATGATGCCTACTGTATCACAGAGACTTGGCTACCTTACCACATTGTGTCTACCGACTATTTTACAGACGAATACACCGTTTTTCGCAATGACCGAAATTATGCTGCGACAGGGCAAAAGTATGGCGGTGGTGTCCTCATCGCCTTGAAGAAACCTTTCCGTGCGGTCAGACGGTCCGATCTTGAGCTCTACAGCGAATGCCTATGGATCGAGGTGAAAGTTAAAGGTGCGAAAAATGTTCTTATTGGCGTGTACTATTTACATCCCGCTCTTGAAAATTCTTTGTTTGCTTCAGCCCTACAGGGTTTAACAGAGGTACTTAAACCTGAAAGCTATAACATTCTTCTGTTTGGCGACTTTAATTGCCCGGGCTCTTGGTGGGACCCCGCACAAAATACCAGCGGAGAGTCCAAAGCAGCTCATTTGTTTAACTTCTTTTCTTTCAATAACATCCAGCCTGCCGTCTTGAACCCAAACCCTGCTGGAAACGTACTAGACACTGTTTTCAAAAACCCTTTAACTCTTTTGTTGTCGATCAGTTCCCCGAACCTATTGTGGCCGTTGACGCGTGGCACCCTCCTTTCGGAGCCTCAGCCCACATATGCATGGCGCACGACAACAGCGTTTCAACTCCCAGACACGACTTTGCTCGCGGAGATTACACATCTCTCTACCATTCGCTCGACAACGCAGACTGGACCTCTGTATACAACGCGCCCTGTGTGGACGTGGCCGTCCAGGAGCTAACCCAAACTGTTCATTACTTCATGGACCAACACATCCCAAAGCGGCGAATTCGCTCCTCTAAATTTCCATTCTGGTTTAGCCATGAGCTGCGAGGCGCGCTTCGAAGAAAACGTCAATTTCACCGCTTGTTTAAGGCCCACAATGACCCGTCTGCTCTCGCTAGCTTCAGAGAATGGCGCTCCTCAGTGAAAAAGCTCCTTGCCCGGGATAAAAAGATGTTTACGGACTACTCGGAAACATCTCTTACCCGCTCCCCTCTGGAGTTTTGGCGGTACGTCAAATTCCGCACACGTCATGCACGCGAAAGCATAACACTTCAGGATGGTGACAAGATTGTGTCTGACCCTGAAGGCGTGTGTGAACTTTTCGCACGCCATTTTTCTTCGACATACTCGACCTCTCACGACAGCGGCAGCGAACTGGATTTCGATTCTCACGGTCCTGTATTGCCAATCCCCAACGTAACCGAAAACGATGTTGTGTCCGCCATCCGCAAACTCCCATCGAAAAAGTCGGCAGGTTGTGACAGCATCCCTTGCTTCATCGTGAAGGGTTGTTGGCTGTTTTTGCCCCTTTGCTCTGTCACATCATACGTATGTCACTGGTTGAGCAACATTTTCCAAATGACTGGAAAATTGGTTCCATCTTCCCTTTGCACAAATCCGGAAGGGGCCCCAATCCCAGCAAACTATAGGCCAATCTCTCTTCTTCTTCATTTTCCAAAGTCTTCGAAAAGGTCTTGCATCGTTACCTTTTATCAGCTATGCATCCACTAATTCATTCCAACCAACACGGCTTCATGCCCGGAAGGTCGGTAGATTCAAATCTTGCCTGTTTTCTAAACGACATCGGCCCTCCAGTACTGTCTCGCCAACAGGTAGATACAGTATATTTTGACTGTAGCAAGGCCTTCGACATTGTTAATCACGATCTACTACTTCGCAAATTGTCCGCATACGGTCTTTCCCTTGAGTTCTGCCAGTGGTTCGGCAGTACTTAAAAGGCAGGTCCAATTGTGTTAGTTACGAAGGCGCTACTTCCCGGCCCTTCCCGATGACCTCAGGGGTACCTCAAGGCTCGACACTGGGCCCTCTCCTTTTTAACATTTTTGTTAATGACATACCCCCGCTATTAAGCACTGTTCGCTCTCCCAGTATGCCGATGATATGAAGCTCTATCGCACTATTTCTTCACCTTACGATCGTGTACTGCTGCAAAATGACATCAACGCAGTTTCTGCATGGTGTGACTGCAACTATTTAAAACTTAACCTCTCGAAAACCATCGTAATATCATACACTCGCAAGTCTTCCCCGCTCACTTTTACGTACTTGCTGCTCGGTGAACCTGTAAAACGCGCTACCGTAGTGCGCGATTTGGGCGTAAGATGGATGCGAAACTGCTTTTTAACGCGCATGTGAACTATCTGACCAACTCCTGTCTCCGTACGCTTGGCGTAATTTCCCCCCGACCCGGGGTTTCACCACCCCACAGTTCAGCCCCTACCAAAGGTTAAATTTCCCGCGACCCCGCCTTTTTTTTCACTGTATCGCGCTCTCATTTTGCCCAAGCTCGACTTTGCTAGTGCAATTTGGAATTGTTTAAGCCCTTCGTCCTCCCTTCGACTAGAAAGGATTCAGAAGCGCTTTACTAGAACCGTATTTTCTCGCCACTCACCTATGAGCCGATATGAGCACGGTGGGCTTCTGAAGATCTTGAATTTAGATGAGCTATCAGCGAGGCGCTCCAGGCGCGACCTGGCTTTTCTGTTTAATTGTATTCACTCGAAGTTCGACTGCCCTTGCCTCGTAAGCTCTGTCCATCTGCGAGTGCCAAGCAGACCACTACGGCCGCATGGATGCTTTGATGTAGACAGATCAATGAGTTTGGCACCAGCCAGCCGGTGCCAGCTCACCTATAACAGTCTGTTTCTATCTCCTATAGACGTTTTTTGCAGCGATTTGGTACTGTTTAAGCGCTCTCTGAAATGTATGATATTTTGAATACGCATGCTGTGGAGAGGTCGCTCCTGCACTTCTCTCCCTGCTCTCGTGTTTCCTCACATACAGCGCTACCTTGCCCATGTTCGAACGTGTTCTCCTGTGCATACTCCAGACACGTCCTCCGAGCCTTTACCGTTCAAAAATGTTTGTGTCTCCTTCGATAACACTACACTTTTGTATATATCTATCTGCACTTCCACATTTACCAATTTTTGATTTATACGCTGCCCATATTTGTACTGTTTGTATTCCTTGTACCCATGCATCTATGTATGTTGCCTGTTCGTATTCTTTGTACCTATAGGTGCGGTGCATCACCCGAGAAGGCCCTGTGCTGTTGGTGAGCACTTCAAATAAATAAATAAATAAATAAAGTCAGGGTTACTTGGGAAATTATTGTACGGGCATTCCGCCGAGAATAGACAACTCCGTAATCACTCCAGACCAAGCGGATAGTTCTGGCTGTACCGCGTGACATACTCTATTTTGCTTCCCCGCAGAATGGCGCCACCTTCTTCAAAGTCTGCGGAAAGCTAGTGCCCGAAAATGGCACAAAAGTTCTCGCTTTGTACTTAAAGCAGCTCGTTGGGAAGATTATTGAGTTGGCTGAGCACTACTAAGCCTTGGTTCCAAAGCTTGACAAAAATTAACGTGCGGACAAAGGCAGAATAACCGCTACAAGAGGACATAACCTCGGTAGGACAGAATTCGCCAATGGCATTTGCCCTCTTTCGCTTCTTTTTACCCCCGCTTTGCAGAGGATGGTAGTTGTGGATAGCGCACTAATGTATGCCAGCTAATGAGCTTTAGCAAGCCCTGAAATCTACACAAGCGGGCGTTACTGGTTTCTGTCTTTATCAAAAAGGCTGGACTTTAATGCCCCTCATTGCGACTGGGGTTATGCTACCACAAGTGCACGCGGACGGGTGCTACTTGACTACTTCAGCGATGCGCACTTCACCCTGCTTAACGATATCTCATGTCCTACGCGCCGATGTACTCATTCCCGGATGCCACCCTACTCGCCCGACTTAACCTGGTGGTTGGAAATGATATGGTCTCCTGGCACCGAGAGGCCGACTGCTGGGGCAGTGATCACCATCCCATCATGCTTGGCATTGTCCCAACCATGACACGTCGCTTACGACGACGCTGCACTGTAACAAACTGGGATGTGTTCCGGGACAACATCAACACAATGCTCACGGTGCCAAGTCCGGACCCCATCACTCTCGTTAAGGAAGCCCTGCGAAGCGCCTGTGAGGACACATGGGTAGAGGAATCCCGACCGAAGCCTGACCTTCGACTCTTACAGCTATGGGCCCAGCCAAACAAGCTGAAGTGGCTGCCTCCCGAGATCCCTCGTCTGTGGAGGCCCGAATACGCTTACAACGTCTGACTGCGGCTGCCAGGCGTCATGAGAAGCGTCTGTCAAGGCAGCGATGGCTGAGCTGGTGTGAATCGCTCGGCCCATCGGCGACTACGTCATCCATCTGGCGCACCTTTCGTGCGATGGAAAGTGGAGGCCGCACTCCAGATGCGGCAGCCAGTGCATGTTTGGCATCGGACAAGGATCCTGCTCAATTTGCCGCCGATGTTGCCCGCGCCTTGTTTCCTGCCTTTGACATTCTTCCAGCCAGCAACCCGTTCCCGTTTCTCCTGCCGAGTCACGTCGGTTCCTCTCCTCCTGACGACGCCGTGCGTGGAATTCAATCGCCTTTCACCATAGCCGAGTTCCTTGCTGCGATTGATCACGCCAAACATCGGACCGCTCCAGGGCCAGATGGCCTTACGTACGAGGTGTATAAGAACCTCGACGATCCAGCCCTCAGCAATCTCCTTGACTCTCGTTAACGAGGTCTGGCTCTCTGGTGACATACCAGAATCTTGGCTCCTCGCTGATATCGTCCCGATACCGAAGCCTGGTAAGCCACCCGATCAGCTCCCTAATTTGCGTCCAATAGCCTTGACGTGCACCCTGTGCAAACTGTTGGAGCGCATGCTGGCAACCCGGCTTCAATGGTGGATGGACACTTTCCGGTGGTCTCACCCGCGCAGATCGGGTTTAGGCCCCGTCTGGGTACCGAGGATGGGCTTGACCACTTCTCGTCAATGGTGTTACTGGGCGGCCGATCACACAAAGTGCGCACAGTGCTTGCCATGGACATAAAAAGGCATACGACAACGTTAGCCACGGAGCCATCTTGGAAATTCTCCAAGGCCTTCTTCTCCCGGACAAGGTTTGCTCTTTCCTCCGGAACTTCCTCACAAAAGATCCTTTTCGGTTCGCATTGGCGGGACGAGTTACGGTCACTTTACGCCTGTCCGCGGAGTGCCTCAGGGATCGGTAATCTCGCCCTTCCTTTTTAATGTTATTCTGTTACCGCTGGCCTGGCATCTCGGATCTATGCCTGACATGCACTTTCTGATGTACGCGGATGACATCACAGTGTGGACTGTACACTCAGACCTGACTCGGCAAACCGCGTGCCTCCAACAAGCCTTGTCTGACACGCAGAAATGGTGCGAATATGCTGGACTGACACTTTCCGTCGAAAAGACAGCTATTCTGCCTGTGGCCAGTGCTTGGGGCCGTCGCCGACTGGCGATGTCTCCAATCGCATTGCAACTCTGCGGGCGACCAGTACGCACTGCCACCTCACTTCGCGTGCTTGGATTAGAAATTTATGCGTCTGGGTCAGCGTCTATGTGGATACGTTCAGCTCGCCAAAAAGCGGGACAGATGCTCCACCTCATCCGACGCATCTCACAGAAGTCTGGTGGCTCCTGTTCCAAAATGGCCCGTCTATTGGTGCGGTCTGTACTCCAGCCTCGGCTTGTTTACCAGGCACAATTCCAACACCTGAACCAGGCGGAGTGGGCTCGACTTGAGGCAGTTAACCGAGCCGCAATGCGTGCAATTACCTGCCTCCCTAGGATAACACCGATCCCTGCTCTTCAGGCTGAAGCTCAAGTTAACACCTTGGATGAGCTTGTCCATCAGCGTCGGTCCGCCCGCATGCATAAACTCACCTTTGTTGCTGAGGCAGCGGCGTTAGGAAATACATGGGTCGTTCACTACCCACATCTCTAGCCTGCGTCGTTACCAGGCCACCTTGGCTATACCACCAGGTGACCGACAACAGGCCACTAACGCGACTTCACAATCGATGCAACGGACATACTGATACGCTTTTCGCGGTCGCACAAGAACTGGCGGCTGAGTCTCAACCCCAGGTAGTGCAGGCATTTGTGGACGCTGGGGCCAAGGAACTACGTGGTGACAACAACACTACAATGTCCTTCCCACCCAGAGGCCTGTCAAACGTGCTTCTACGAAACACACCGCACCCTGCCGTCTATGCTGGCTGAGCTTACGGCCATCCAGGACGGCTTGCAAGCACTAACTCCTGCTCTTCATCAAGCCCCTGGAGGTACTACTTTACAAATTTATACAGACTCCACGGCGGCCATACGTGATTTACGTCGAGTGAATAACAACTCGGCTATCTCGAGGGACATTCATGACATACTGGATACGTACCCCTGCCCTCTGCGGCTCTCGTGGGTCCGGCGAAATACGCTTCCCGCTCACATTGCGGCGGATGGTGCCTGCCACACTGCATTTGTTCCACGACCATTGCCTTTACTGACAGTAGATACCCCAGGACAGTTTTTACAAAGGAAAGAAGATCTTCGTCGCGCCACACGAGCTCTAATTCCACCGTGTGGAACGGACCTCCCTAGCCGACTCGCTCGCTGGGAGGAGGTCTTGCTGCGAAGACTTCGTGTTGGTGTAGCCCTCTCTCCCGCTGTTACCCGGGAGTGGCCACCACGCTACCATGCCCCGTTCGCACAGAACTGCCCCTTTTGCACGGCTCCTGCCGAAGATGCGGGACACAGAACATTTGCTGTGGACGTGCCCTTCATTGCAAGCGGCCAGAACACGACACCTTCGAGGCACAGGCCTCCACCCTGGCAGACCACCTGACCTCCATCGGTGGATATGGGGACCCCACCACCGCTCCCTCTTGCGTTTGTTCGCGAAACGGGAGTTAACCTATACTTGTAGCATAGTATTTGTGCCAACGGGCATACTGTCGCAAATAAAAAAAGGCTGCCATTCAATATTATATATATGTTTTAAACAGACTGATGCCGTTGTGCGGAACGGAGTTGCCAACATCTTTCTCACTAGCCCAATAACTTGGCCAAGTAGATGACGCTTTGCTACAGTAAATGTTGAAGCCACAGATGATGACGACGACTGGAATATAAAGCCGGGAACCATATATTTTGCTTTGTTTACTTATGCCTGGCCGCAAAACGTTATCTTGTGTTTTAAACACGACCAACTTGTGTTAACCTAAGCTCGCGCCTCCGGTTCTTTTTTGTATGCCGCACCAACAATGTTGTTTCATTGGGAAGGTGTGTTGCTTTGTAGTCAATATCATAGGCTATTCTTTGTTCGAAAATGTACTCGATCAAAATCACTGTTTAAGGAAGGATTACACCTCAATTTAAATGCGTGCAGAAAAAACACCGAAGCATGTATTTCGTCGATGCTCAACTGTGCATGTCCCTTTGTTTAGCGCTTGCGTTTTCTTCTTGTTTGTAAAGGAGAACACGTTTGTTCCAGTGAAGGTTAATTTCTACTGGAAGCTTCCTTCATTCTTCCTTGCGTGACATCTGGTGGCGCAGCTGGTTATATGAACGCTAAGCCCTTACAAAATGGCCAAGCAAGCCCAAGTCTTGCCAACCCCCACAGCAAGCTCTTCAACCCGAGTTCGAACCGTTTATAGGCAAACAGAACAAAGAAGACCTCACGCCCAGCGCGAGGAAGAACTCAGTCACCGTAACCACCACTTCGAGAACTCCTGTGGTTCTTCAGCAACCCCAAGAATCACCACAATTCCAAGCAACAAGAGCGCATTAGGATGTTCAAGTACTTGAACAAAAAGGAAACCCTAATGCAAGTCTTGTTAATTAGAGGACCAACTCGCATTTGTTTGGAGAAGCACGAGACCTCTCCCTATTCCTGGACTCTTTTCACCAGTTAGCTCTTGAAGATATTTACGCCCGTCGTAGGAAAGAACGTGCCGAGTTTTAATACAGACTCGCACGCATTATACTGTTGAAATCGTCACCACATTTTTTGACGAAATGAAGAGACTGGTTCACCGCGCTGACCTATGAGTGACAGAAGACGAGAAACTGCGGTTCTTGATGCAGGGGTAATAAATAGCTCTTCGATTGCCTCGTCTGTAACCCCTTCCTACGAAGACGGTAGACCATTTCACGTCTTATGTGCCCGCAAGGCAAGAGACAACTGAAATTCACCTCAGGCAGTTCGATTGCCTGGTAAATGCTTTTGTGACGGGGCATTGCAACAACGAAGTTGCAATTACGCCAGACCATACGCGCAGTAGTCAAGCCGTAAAGCTGTGGAGACGTTTTCGAACGCCGGGACACAACGTAGCTCCGCTAAGCGGCTTGATCCGTGAAAGCGTGCAAAAGACAGCAGAAAACGTATGCGGCAACGAAAATAATCCGCGAGCCGCCAGCTATGTCCTACGCTGCTGTTGTTATTCTCCGCCGCTCACCACTATCTCGTCGTCAGAAGGCACCGTAATACGGCGCCCACGGTCACCCCACCAACCACCTGTGGTGCTGAGCCATACGCCAGGAAAGACTGACTCTGATGTTCTACCACTGCGAAGAAGCTGGCCACATCTACCGTCGCTGCCGCTACAAACAACACGGCCTGCGAGGTTCCTCTTTGGACGAACAACGCCCCGTCCGTCTACGTGCTTTATCCCAAGCATTACTTTTTCAACTGATGGAATGTCTTTTGTTTAAGCAACCATTTTATGTCAGCATTACATCGATGTACTCCTAGACAAAGGGGGCAACCCCGCCAAACATGTCTTTTGATTTCTTTGCTGATGTTTTGGAAAAGTTATGCGTTTTAAGAGAAGGGGGAGCCTCGATGAAAGACTTTCTATTGTTCAAGCAACCATTTTATTTCTGCCTCATGTCAATGCACTCCCAGACATAGGGGTCAATGCCGCGAAGTATGTATTTTGATATCATTACTTATGTTTTTAAACCAGTGCCAAGCCGCGCCCGGGTATCTTATGATGTGTTTTAAGTGAAGGGGAGTCTCCTGGTTATTTTGTACGCAGCACTGGCATTCTTGTTTGATTAGCAAAGGGTGCTGATTTGTAGTCAGTATCTTAGATTCTTCTTGTTTATTGAAAAAGTGTTCTTCATCGAAATACATTTTCCTTTAAAGAAGACCGCTCTAGCGTGCAGAGCAAACGCCGCGGCATTTCAGTCTCCGACGTTCTGCTGTGCATATATCACTTTGTTCACCGCTTCTACGGAGTTTATGGTTACTTCTTGTTCATTGCGGGTGGCAATAACTTTTTCTACTAGAACCTTGTTTCGTTCTTTGCTACCTGGAAATAATATAACTTATTTTTTATGTGTATAGGCATTTACATTGGTCGTTATTCCGGAAAACTATAATTTCGGCATTATCTGTAGCGTTCAATACTATGGGAGAGCGTTGCATACAGTTTATTTGTTATTTACTCATACTTTTTCTCATGCACTGGTAACCAAATAGATAAAAGATATCATTTAAGGTTATTATTGAAGTCTATTTTTAGAATATGAGAACTCGAAATTCGAAGCTCCTAAAGAGCTACAGGAACCAAAGCCCGTCATTGCCCGTCATTTGCCCGTCATTATATACATGCCATAACCAAGTATTTGAAGACCTTCCTAAATTGCTAGTGTCGATTTATAACGAAGATGTATTGATTTACACTTGTTCTTTCTATTTTTCGCTAACGGGGGAATTCTCAGCTTGGAATGTGCTGTTTGTTCGGGTTTGCATGTGCGTGCATACCTGTGTTTTATATTGCAGGTTATAAATGTGTCCGACATAGAAACCAATAATGTTTATCTAAGTATGCATTTTTTAATGTTGTCTTTGGCGTTTTTTATGAAATGTGCATAGTTAGGAGCACCAATGTCCACAAAGCCCAGTTGCGTCTGCTTTACTCCTGAACCTGCACGTACGACACCAGGAAACTGGAGTTAGTTTTCAGGATTACGTTCCTCTGAAATGTGATGTAGGCGCATTGTTTCTATTAGAGTTACTGTATTCAGCATATATGCTACCTTCCACGGTGGCTGCACTGTACTTGTTGCCATTTGAGTTTGTGTTCTTCGTTGCCCCCCCCCCCCCCCATTGTGATGCAATGTTGGCGCTGTGCGTATCAAATAAAAACTGCACGCACGCGAACACGGGCAAACGCAATCACTTCCACTACATTCACACCGGAACCCCAAAAAGAAAACAGCCCAAGACACAGACAGACAGACAGACAGACAGACAGACAAAGACAGACAGACTGACAGACAGACAGACAGACAGACAGACAGACAGACAGAGGCATAAATGAGAGCTCGAAGCGTCCGCAACGAACGTCTCTCAGCGCGTGTTCTGAAGTCTGGAGTGTGTAAGCTTCTCTTTGGGTGCAAGTACAATGTTATCGTAGGGTTTTCGCTCAAGTTCTGGCCTTCACGCAATAGTAATAGCTGTGGCTAATAAATTTCCAGGACGCGTAGTTCAATGAAATGGGACGTATTAGTGTTGAATTGGGGAACGAATGTGACGGTGTTGTGTGTGCGCCCACGTTTCTCTGCTGCTGTGTATGTAGGTGTTTGAGAAAGCATTGCCCCATACCACGCACGAATAAAATTTGTAGAATGAGTGCCGTTTGGAAGGCGTCGCGCTCATTCTATGTACTGTACTGGCGGTGTGCATAGAGTGGCACGTGTCCAGTTGTACGCATCTGTCCCCGGGTTTCACGGCCATTTGTATTTGCGTCTTTGTCCTCCCTTTCGGTCACTATGAGTGAAGGGTTTAGCAAATCACCCTTGCTAGTTCTACATTCGCGCTCTTAGTTGACCGTAGTTTGGTTTTAAACCCTCACGTCTACGTCTGTAATTTATTTGCTGAAATTACGCACTTAGCAAGGAGTACATATGTCCAACACGTTTCGAATTAGAAGGCAACAACCCCTTTATTATGCTCACCCTTACTCACCTACATTCCTTGAGCTTCGGTGACCCAGCGGTTCCGTGCTCGTCTAGCGTTCCAGGGTAATACATCCCATCCAGAGCAAAACATCCCCGGAATTGTTTTTCACCTCAGTTACGTTGCTCGTAGGAGCGTCCCCGAGCGTCATTCTAAGCATTATTTACCCGTTTCTTACCCTTTACCAGTCGGCGTTTTTCTGCCCCGACATCGCCCGTTTTATGTGGCATGCCATGCCCATCTTTTTCGCCATTAGCCCAAGATTTCGGCCACTGCAGTTTACGCATAATTTTTCATCGAGATGCTTCGAGTTAGTACGTGAGCCCTAAGAAAAACCGCAACCGAGCAAGCGATCAACCGAAAAAGATAAAATTAGATTCCAATTACGGGGTTGAACGCGCTAAAGCTACGCCAGGTGAATGATCAGCGCCGTAGTGAAGGCTCCGGATTAATTTTGACCACGTGGGGATCATTAACCAGCGCCGAAATACGGCAAATAAAATATTCAGCGAAAGTAAATGTCCAGTGAGACGAAACACCCAATGGAGCTCGGAATATCCAGCAAGACAAAAGATAGAACGCGGTGTATGCTCCAATTGATTTTTTATACGGAACGATGCGAAAAAACTCCGAGTTTTAAGTTCTAATGGAGCCCAATATCCCATTACACGAAAGATCCACGGGCACGAGAGTTCAAGCCAGTGTGATTATGTGACAAGAGAGAAGATACACCCATACCAAAGGGTTGTTGGATCTGTTGCCGCTTTAGACCAATGATGATTTCTCAGCGGAGCAGTGTACCCTGCCGGAATGGGGTAGGTGCTTTGGTGACGTCAAGAGAAATTTGAATTTTTGCGGACATGGCGAAACCCGGCATGTATATTTAAAATGACGAAGGGAACGGGAAAAAATCCAATTTTAAGAAAAAGGCCCAAAACCATGGAACAAAAAAACCCCGGGCCATTCCCCCAAGTGTTTTGTGAAAAAAAAGGGAAGATCCCACCCAAAAAAAGGGCCCCCTTTTTTTGTGGGGTTTTCCTTATGCCGTGATGGATTTTCCGCTGCAATCGTGTGGGGCGGGTGACTCATGAGAAACCATTTATTGTGCACATGAGGGCTGCGGAAACACGCGTCCCTACAGGTCAGCTGAATGGCACGTTTATTACCTTTGTTAAAAAACGTGCTGGATGAAAAAGAGAGTACACTAGTTATATCCCGCGCGTCTCCCGAGGCCGGAGCTTCGGCTGAAACATTTTTAAATTTTTATCTAAATGCGGACCCGGACTATCCTGACCTGCTGGCCCGTCCTGTCTCTTCTTTTCCCCCCCCCCCGAATGCGAGTTTTAAGTATGAATATGATGAACCAAATAGCCCGACAACAAGCTTTAGTATGATGGACAAATTTCCACACACCCGGGCTAAAAGAGTTGCACTGCGTAATTCATGAGCCTTTTGGGGCCGGGGGGGCTTTGGAACACAGGAAGCCCGCAAGCTGTGCAAGCCCAGGGCCTGCGTTAGGCGCTCATTTTTTTGTAGGGGTCGATCATAAAGGCAGGGGCCCTTCTTTTAAAAATTTCGGTCGCATAACTTACCGAGTTGTGTTTTAAGCAGCTGTTTAGGAATTTTTTTTACAGTTTAATTTTCCCGCAAATTTCACCCGAGAGAGGGCCTCAAGTTTCGTAAGGCAGGGAGCGACCCCTTTTCATAAATAAAAGCAATAAGGGGGTTTTAACATAGAAAAGGCAAAGGCCAAAGAAAAACTGATTTTAGAGAATATGTACAAGCACGCGTAATAATAAACACAACAAATGAAATAAATTTTGGGCTTGTTGGGGAACTTTTAAAGGGGCCACAGCGCACCTGGAACACAGACATAAAGAAAGATAAAAGGCGCACACGAGCGCTGGGAACAAAAATTTATTGAAAAAATACACACACCATATTATGCGCAGTACCCCACTAACTACTTTTTTATCAGGGATGCATGTGTAGGAGGTTTAATTCCTTTTTAGTCAGTGCAACAGACGGTGAGCGGACGCATGCCAATCCCGACCTGTTGATCAGTTCAACCTCTAGAATCCGCATGTGGAGCAGTGCTGGGCTAGAAACCCATCGCGCACGTTTCTTTCGAGTGCGTTTTTAACTTTGTTGGCATTTTCCCCTTTAAAGTTTATCATTTAAACATCTTCCGGTCTCCCCAAACGTAAACTTTTTTGCAGGTAAGTGCAATTTTATAAACAACGCCTTCTACGCATTAAACATAGGCCATCCTGTGCTTCGTGCCCCGGGGGAAAATTTGGGGGGCCCCACGAAGCACAGGATGGCCTACTTAGTGCGTAGAAGGCGTTCTTTAAAAAATTTGCACTTGCTTGTGAATAGTCCTTAGTTACTGTGCCCTAAAAAAATTCGCTCCAAACCACCCTGGAATGTGGTTGGGAAAACAAATCTAAACAGCACCCACAACGATTACCCATCGACGTCACTTAAATTCACTCACCTCGCTCTACAAATAGTCAAACCAGAGAGAAGTGAAATGCACTTACCCACAACCCTTTATTACCCCAAAAAAATATTCTGGTAAGGTTGAATCAATGCGTGATGCATGAACGGGGTTGGGGTTTAGTTGTATTGGTGTACCCCATGAGTGGAAAAACCCTTTTTTTTTAAAATTAAAGGAAGCTCAAAACCCCGGGGTTTTTGACTATCTTACTCGCCCTCTCTGGGCCGCGGGGGAGGCGGACATCGGGGGAGACGGGGAAAGGGGGAGGAGGGGGAGGAAGGACAGGAGGAAATACTTCAAATTTAGATTTTTGAACGCCCCCCGGGGGCGGGCCCCGGGGGGTGGTTTCCCTTTATCAAATCATCACCACCAGCCTATCTACGCCCACTAAGGGCAAAGGCCTCTCCCATCATTCTTAATTATCCCGGTCCCGGCTAACTGCGACCAATTTATCCTCAAAACTTCTTGATCTCATTTTTATCTAACTTTTTGCCGCCACCTGCCCCCTTGCCTTTCTAGGGATCCCTCTGTTACCCTTAATGACCAACGGTTATCTTGCCTCCGATTACATGGGCCCGGCCCCCGACCATTTCGTCTTAATTTCTCAAAAATTCCTTAACAAGCGTTTGTTCTCTGACCCACTCCGCTCTCTTGTTGTTCTTAATGTTACACCTTTATCTTCCGTTACATTGCACGCTGAGTCATCCTGAATGTAAGTTGGGAAACCCCCTTACTGAGCCTCGATTTTTTTGCCCCGTAGGTGAGTCCGGTAAGATGCAGCTGTCAAAACCTTTTTAGGGGCAATGGTAGGGCCATTCATTTCTGAGAATGCTTGCCGAATGCACTCCACCCCCTTAAATTATATCTGCCTCATGGTTGGGATCTGGGGTCGCAACCTTTCCCTAAGTAGATATATTCGCTTACCACTTCCACTGCCTCGCCACCTATCTCAAACCGCTGTGCTCTCCCGAGGTTATTGATCATTACTTTAGTTTTCCGCATTTAAATTTTTAGGCCCACGTTTTTACTCTGTCCAGTGTGGTAAGCATGTTTTGCAATTCCTTCTTCACTTGGGGCCCATATGCAGTCCGCCCCGCCTGGCCCCTGTCCACCAGCTCAACCCGGGTAGGCAGAGAGCCGGGTGGAGAGCAGCATCTCCCCTTGCTGTTGTTGGGTAGTTGACGGAAAGAGCGGAGGGTGCTCAAGGGTTAAAAAGCACACCCCATTATGTGGTAAATTTTTCCTACTTCTGAGCAAAAAAACATTCAGCGTCGTAGCTATTTTGGGGGCATTAAGTAAACGCGTTGGGTGTGCGAGGGGGCCGGATTGTAGAGCCGTAGGGTAGTTTGTTGTTCTCTGGAAAGGTCTGGGTAAGGCGAAGGTAGGGGTTTTCTCTGAAGGCGGTAATACTGGTTATCTCCTTTAACGTGACAAGCGGGTGATTTTCCTCGTGCAGCTCCACAGCACGGGGGGTAAAAGCGCAGGCTTGTTGGGGGGGTATTCGTTGCCGTCCATGGAAGCGTGAGCGGGGGCCAGATGAGCTAATGGAACCGTTCGGGAAGTGGTTTTTTACCCACGCAGTGCAGATCGGGACACCAAATCCGATTGGTAATTCCGGTAGGCTTGTTGGGAATCGTTGACTACCTTTCCCAAACCCCCGGTTGAGTGAGAGACAAGGCAAAGGCTTCCTTCTGCCTCCGCTATGTCTCGGGTCTTGAGGGAGTTACACGCAGGGAGGTTGGATCTGGAATTAGCCACAAGGGTGGCGTATTGCTGCCCTCGATGTTGCGATGCGTCTGTGTAGATAACGGCATGATCCCCACCGAGGGTGGGGTTGAGTGCTTGAGCCCGTGCTTGTCGGCGACCCTTTGTCGGGTGATGGGTTCATATTTATAAGCAAAGGGAGGTCTTGTCGCCAAGAGTGAGGGAGTACTTAGCGGAGTGACATTCTGTGCTGCCCAGCCAATCTGCTGAAGGATGCGGCGACCCACCGCAGGTTTTGCTCATTAAACTTCTGGTTAGAAAAATGGCCCTCTGTCAGCTCTTCCACCGGTTGTGGAGCTCCGTGCGAAGCAGCCCTCTCTGGGGACGCACTCATGGGAAGACCAATGGCTTGCTAACCGCCTTTCTAATCTTATATAAAGAAACTTTATGTCCTCCTTGCCGGAAAAAGACAGGGGTTTTACGTAAGTGATTCTCAGAGGACAAAAGCTTGAAATAAAGGAAAGGTATCGGTTTCCTTGAAGGGCCCCGCTTTTGGGGGCAACCGCCTGATCATGTGTATGAATTTTATTGATGCTGTGTTTGAGGTGCTGCAAGGATACGCCCCTCTTGGTGTTGGCCTGGAGATGTAGGCCAAGGATCTTGATGTTTGGGGGTTGGAGTGATGGCCTGGCCATCAAGGAGTATTTGAATGTGTTCCAAGATGTGTCGTTTGGCATGAGGGCGGACGACAAGGAGCTGTGATTTTTTACTAACACTGGAAACAGGCTTTAGCACATTTGGGACTAAGTGAATGCCATGCGTTCGTGTGAGCTTCCTTTAATGTTTGTAACTCTTTGCACATGCGCAAGGCGCACACATGGCCGCTAGACGTGCCGTCGGCGGACCGCACAGCGGCGCGAGAGGTCGCGTGACGCTATCGCGTGGCATTCAGCGAGAATGCAGGGGGAAACCCGAAAATGTGCTTTTTTTTAGTGCACCACCTGTCTTCCTATCTCCGCGTGGGCTCGTAGCTTATCCCTATTCGCCCCGGGTTTAGTGTGCAACGTCTTTCTAATAACAAAATATGGTATGTGCTTCAGGTGCTGCATTGTTCGCGGGCGAATGTACAGGCCTTGCACCAGGTGTTCGCATTTCTTATCTGGGAATCGGCCTGGGAAAGAACAAGCCGCACGAACCCTTTCGGCGCGTGCGTGGGGGGGGCCCTTTTTTTGTCCCATTTGTTTTCTGCGGCAAGTCTCCAATCGCTTTTTTTTCTTTTTTGTTGTGAACGATCCCTTTTTTTGCGCACTGTTTGTCAGCTGAAAATTATCCAGGGCATTGCCTGAATTTGTTGTTACATCTGCACACATTTATGTGGGAGCAATCAAGGGCTACTTCCGTGAAGTGGTTCAAGCGACCCAGTTTTTGCGTGCACGTTTCAGTTAGAGTACTTATTAAACGTTACGCGGAAAAAGTTGTACCGTGATTTAGCTGCCCTTTTTGCTACCTGTGCCGTTGCCCAGGACAATGTATCGTGCAGGGGGCCCGGGCAGGACGTGCTAAAACATGTAAAACGTATGGTACTGCCGCCTTGGGTGAAGTCTTTCTTTTTTTAAAATTCACGTGAGCGTGCTTCCAAATAAAAAAGTGGCAGAAAGAGAAGGCTTTGTACCTTCCCCTGGGGGGTTGACTGCTACCCGTGAAAAAACCCGAGACAGTAGAACAGTGTTTCCCCGAGTGTTGGGACGTAGTTTTTTTCTGGGACGTGCTTCAGCGGAAACCCTTTAAAAAGGACCCTTTTTCCACATGGGATCAGGGTTTATACCCATTGAGAGTGACAAGGGGGGACCATACGACCTCGTCATGGTCCTGGCCCCGCAGGGGATTTGGAAGTCGCGTATGGCGATTTGTCATCGTGACGTTGATGCAAACGCTCGAAAGAGTATTTGGGTGATTCTTTGCGAATTATGATCGAAGTCTGGAGGGCTCAACCTGACCCTCCGGAGTGGCTGTCTGTGATGGAGACCCAACGGACCTCAAGCAATTTTAGCCGTTTTCTGCTAGCAGGGTTTTGGCTAGCAGTTTTTATCATTATTGGGTTTTTTTTCTTTTGGGTTTAAGTGCTGTGTAAAAGTATGGCAATAAAAAAAAAATTTGGGCCCTGTATCTGCTCCTTTCCTTTTCAAATGTCGTCAAAGACGATAGTCTTTTCCCACTTTTGCCAAGTAAAAGCCCCCCTTCGCTTTCCCCGCCAACCTCTCATGTTTTTTCCTCTTGCATCGCGCTCCTCCTAAGGTAAAGACACCAAAAGGGTTTTCTTAAATCATTTTTAAAATTTTCCCCCGTTCCACTGCTCCAAACCGGGTGTCTCGATGCCAACGCTGCCGTACGGCGAAGACGCGCGTGAATTTAGGCGCCCTACTTCAACGTTTATAGAAACCCCGTTTCCCTACTCCACGTGCGTTGGAAGCCCCGAACGTGAAACCCCTCTAGTGGGAAACCCTTTTGTAACTGATGCCGGTTGATTTCTTTAAAAAGGCGCCAGAAGCTAAGTGGGGGGGGCGACAGCAGGCGAAAGCCGAAGTGAATCTTTTTTTGCAGTTGATAAAATATTTATTTCGCCAAAGTCAAGCATGTATATTTTTTTACAAAGGAACACTGCAAATATCAATTCTGTATTAATTTGTTGTCTTTTTTTTCGTAAAGTCTTGTTTTTTCTTCAACAATGTTGACAAGCATGAACATTACACCCGGACTTGGGGGGGTAGATTTAGCTGTGACTATTAAAAAACTATTCGGGAGGCATTGTTTTACTTTGGCCCGGGGGGCTGAATCGAGTCGGGTGGCTGAAACCGGGGGGCTAAAACCAGACAGACGGACAGCAGACAGAAGACCTACAGACAGACCAAAAATTTTTGGGTTTAAGTAGCCCCAAAAAAGACTATCGTTTTTAAAAAGGCTCGTAGCTTTTGGTAAACAACGGGCTCTTTTTTATTTTTTTAGGGTTTTAGGTTGGATTCCTGGGGTTCCAGTAAATGTTTTATTTTTTCCCCGGGAGTTTTCTGCTGACAAAACCCAAAGGGCGCAAAAAAACCCTTGGGGGGTAGAGGTAAAAGCTTGCTTTAAATACAATGCCACCCCGTTGTAGAAAATAGTATGTTCAACACCCCCAAGAAAAATATTAGGGTTTTGGGAACGTGACTGATGCTTGCCTGTTGAGTCTGCTAAATTGAGGGCAAACGATCTCATGAAACGAGAAAACGTGATTTGGAGTTCAGAAATCACTAATCGCCAAGAACTTAGGAGTGAATCAAATGGGAGCAGCTGCCGAAATTTACAGGAGCAATTTCAAAGGAAATGGAGAGAGCGGGAATGCTACCTGCAACGTTGGACAGGCATCACAAAAGCTAAAAAGAAAGGCACTTGTAACGACCAAAAAACATTCTATACAGGTAAAAAAATCAACACATTCAGTTGGCTAGAGTTAACATTACAAACAACAAAGATGCCCAGTGGGAATTTAGGCGGGGCTTGATCATTAGTTGCAGGTTTAGATTGCACTCGAAAGACCCGCTTTTCTCAAGGAATTCCAGAACTAGTCAGAGATGACATAGAAAGAATGCTCAAGAGTGTGAACATAAACAATGCTACAGGAGGGGACGACAACCTTTGATCTTCTCAGTGGGAAGAAAGACATTGAACTAGAAAAGTTCGCGAAATATTTCTCACAAGGTCCCAGAAGTTTAACAGCACGCATTTCTTAGAAAATGCTAATACAATGGGGATTCACAGTGAGGTGATTGATCGCCCTAAGCTTGAAAGAGAAACACTCATGAGACTTCCTTCTGTTATTCACAAGGTGTTTGTCACGATAAATATGAACTGTATAAACGACAATCCTTAATTTTCAGCAGCTGTATATTTTCGTAAACAACGGGGTGTGGAACAGCCGCAAAATGTATTCAACATCGTTACATACGACATATACAAGTTACGAACAAAGCGTTTGGTTCTCAAGGCAACTTTGCAGTACGGGAAGCGTTGAGGAGTATGGAAAACACAAAACTAACACAGCGTTGTTGGAGGACAAAATATTTACGCGGATGTGGTAAATGGTTCCTCGTAAATGGAAGTGGTTCCCTTTGTATGCGGGCGGGGAATAAAAATACATTCTCTTCAACGTTGTTTACACCCTGTGGGCAAGTTTCATCAAAAATCATGACTGGGAGGTTTTCAGATGACTGTATGCTGCAGGTTCTCCACAACACTCTTAAAATATTTCACAAACTGTAATTCGAAATCGTGTGGGAGGGCCATAGATGACCACAAAGAAGCCCAAAGTAATGTTATATATAGATGAATATCACCGCCTTAGGAAGTGTGTTCCGTCTAGATGACCAGAAAGAAGCCCAAAGTAATCTATACCTATAAAAAGAAGTGCCCGACTGACTGACTGACTGACTCATCAACGTCCAGCCAAAACTGTTAGATCTAGAGACTTGAAATTTCGCGAGTTTGTTTGCGTCATTGAGTAGGTGCTCACTATGGCGGGTTTTTCAGAAATTTCACTCCTAACCACGGAAAAGGACGAAATAGCGGTTTCGTGAATTCGTGATTTTCTCGGTCACCCATTTATATTTCGCAGCGCTTTTTGCTGATATATGTACCCCTTAAGAATATCTAAAAAGTAGTTTTTGGATTTCGCTCTAACCTACACCAGCGAGGTGATTCCATTCCGGAAATAAAATGGATGTTCCTGGATATTCTCAAATAAATCGTTCACCGATTCAGTTATCCGACTGATTTTTGCTGGCATATGTTACTCATACAAGTGCACAGAACCGTTTTTAAGGATTTCGCCCTGCGACGCCGCTAAAGGGCCAAATTGTTTCGTGGGAGGTGGGAGCTCCGTCAAGCCGCGAGTACAGCGGCTTTTTTTCCCGCCTCCTCAGCCATTGTACTTGACTGAAATAAAGAACTTCAACTTCAAACTTCAAACAAATGACACGGCTGACGAGCCAAAAAGGCCTAACAGTTATGTACACGTCTAGCCAAACTGCTCTTTCAAACGGCTACAGATTTCAAGGGCACATTCTGATTACGGTGTTGGAGGTCACTATTTCGGAAAATTTTAAAAATTCCACCATAGGGAGAGTGAAAAGCGGTAAAATAGTTTTTCAGATATTAATTTTTTTACCGCCCGCCACTTGAGATTTTGAACTGCTTTTTGTTGAGATGGGAAATTTACTCAGCTATCGAAACACTGTTCTACAACATTTTTCAATGACACCCCCGCAATAGAGGCAAGCAGGATTTCATGAAAACACTGTTTTTACACATTCTTAAATAAGCACACAGCCAGTTCATATCTCCCATTCGTTTTTTTCTTGAAAATGGTGCCCATTTAATTGCCCAAAAACCAATTTAAGGATTTTGTCCTAACATGCGCCGAAGAAGGCCAGCGAGATTTTTAATCTGCAACATTTGGACGTAAAATTCAGTTGAGTTTTCCCGCGTTCGCTTAGCGGTCGCCATCTGTTGACACCTTCGGCAACTACGCGTCTCCCGTAGGAGCCGGTGTCATATATGTCATAAATGTAAAAGAGAAGATGTACCAGTAAAAAGCGCAAAGGTTAGCCCTCCGTACCGGTTGGGACTTCCTGCAACCCCACGCCACCCGTAGGGAGCCCGTGTGACTTATGATAAAACTGTACCGATTAGCATCGTTCATATCTCCTGAAATGTCACTTCCTACGAGGAAGATTACCCCTCACCCAGCCGGCCTCAATCGTGTGTTCCTAGCGCAATCTCCTGCCGAATTCAAGTTGTGCTTACAACATGGCACTATTTCTCATATGATATTAAGAGTGCAAGCAAATCAAGCTCCTCCTTCTTCCGTTCACTTTTCCCACCCTTGAGCTGTGGGAAACCTGGTCACTAACAGCGATCTGGATGTCCAGACAGTACTTCCTCGCAAAGCAATGGCTGCCCGCTCATCACATGGTTTCTGAAATAGGGAACCACTCGAACTTTGCCGCTTCAATAAAACTTTTCACTTACTTACTCACTTGCTCGAGTGCACCATGCATCTTGGTGCAATTTATTTACCGAGAGTTGGAGTAAAACACGGTGGCAGTCGCTTCACATTACCACGACGCGCCTGCAGTCGGAGCCCATGTACTGACAGCAGGCATGCGCTCCCGAGTCTGTCCACTTCTCTGGAGTAGCCTAAATGACGACTAAAAATAGACGAACTTCTGTTATACCCATTGCTGTCCTTAATATGGCCCACCCGGGCACCGCCGGGTTCTACGCTAGTGTTATATATAGATGAATATCACCGCCTTAGGAAGTGTGTTCCGTCTGATCCAAACCACACAATAAACGTTTCCCGTAGATTTAGTAAGATCAGTATGCTTGACAAACCATTCAAGGCTCACCCTGCAATAAACGAAATCGTATTCAAGAATTGCGTTGCCGCCGCCGAATAATCTAGCAGAATTTTGGCGGTGGCTAGACGTGTTCAAGGAGTACTTATATAAATTTTAAAGGCGAATTGCAAAGAAGGACGTTAAAAGTAACGTCTGATATAGTAAACGGGTGTCTGCGTTTAGAAAACAAGTCCGAGTAAAAGGCAACATAAGTCTAGATAAAAAGAAGAAGTGCGCTTGAGCGGCATATGTATCGTACGACTGACACCGGACGGGTCATCCATTTAGCAGGGTTGCTTCGAATTACTATGCGAGGTAATATTTAGTTGGGGATACTGTGGGTCACGAAGGTGTGACATAAAGTTGAGGCACCGAGATTGAACCGATGATCGAAATGTCATCTAGAGGCGGCACTCGGCACTTCGCAGAGTTGAAGACTCTATGCGGCTCCCCCAGAAGGCTCTGCCAACGACTGCGCGAAGAGCTGTGGGTCACACGAACCAGCGCAGCACATGAAGAGTTATGTTATTACCGCTATTAATAAGCACGTGTTTCACACACATGTGAGCTGCGCCATATTGTTAAGACCAGGATTGAAAGTACGGATATCTGAACTTAAATTTAGACCTGCGTTAAAGCTCCCGCCTCATCTCCGCAAGCTCGTGCATCTCCTTACGCAATGTGCACAACGTCATTTACGACGACGAAACCTCGGCGTGCTCGCCGCTTACTTCTTTCATTCCACCTTCATCTGCTTTCCCCGCTTTATTTTGTTACTGGTTCCATCAGCGGGCGCTTTCTTTGTGCTGGTGTAGAGGCTGAGTGGACGTTTCAGGTACATGGCAATTAAATTCAAGGCACGGCGTCGTTTGCGCGCGCAACGTTCAAACATTGAGCCGCACTTGACCTACCAGCTTCCCGAACTACGGTTTCCGTGAAATCGCGATCTCACACAAATTCCAACTGTAAGTAGCATCCTTACCGGTTAAAGGAGGGTATTTTTGGAGGACTTCTGCGGCGCACCCACTCCTTCGTTTAGGGTCGCCGGGGAGTTAAATGATGTCACCTTTTCTGACCAGCTGCCCGTAGCAGCGTCACAATACCGGATGAAGCATCTGCACACCATTTTAGAGCTGCGCAAGCACTCAATCTAACTTGCGCGACTGTTTAACCGCTACCGTAACACACATGCACCACCAATTAGTGTTTTATAAGTTTTTTCACTGCTCCCGGCCAAAACACCCGCCAAGAGCCCTTTGAAAAAACCGTTTTCCCTTGTGAAAAGAGGAAATCTTCTGGCATGTGTTTTTACAGAGTATTGTATGCTCTGTGGTCGTAATCGGCTGCCGGGGCGGCCTCAAAGTGCTTACGAAAGCTGCCCCAACGTCCGACGAGGAAACGAAAATAAGCAGATACGCTAGCCTGGCTGGCGCGTGATGACTTCGTTTGTCCTGCACTGGAGAGCGGTGTTCTAATCGCTCTCAGCGGTGAGTATTCTGGACTTTTAATGAACGAAGAAAAAGGGATGTTTCGCTAGGTCTTGAATCATTTAAAAGTATAGCCTATACCATGATACCGATAGAAAGAACCGGGAAATAAAGAAAACCATGACGAGCGGGCTAAAAAATTTGAAAAAAAAAAAATTGATTTGGGAATCGAAAAAAAGAATGGTTTAACTAATATGAGTAATCCTTTCGTCCGGCCATCTATACGAACAGAATGATTAAAATGACTATAAGATCTTTCGCATCTAGTGCACAATGAGTGGTGATTCCCCGCAATTTCCAATGAAATACAGGCGAGACGTAGCCTGTGGGCGAAAAGCACGATTAAAGAGTTTTCTCGGCTCCCTAGAACAAAGCTGCAGTCAAACAATGGTTTGCTGACCTCTTCGTTTCTTTTATCCAGCAACGGCAAGCCAATAAAAATATTGCAGGCATCAAATGCAGGGCGTACCTTTCTCGCACGGTAGACCCTTATAATAAATGCTTTTTGTGTTGAGAAAACCGCGCATGACCCTCTAAAGCGCTGACGGTTTTGTGCTCTCCAAACCTCAGATAAAATGCACTAGTGTTTCGTTTACAGTACATGAGAGAACAGCAGGCCCAATATAACACGCACATACATTTTTTTGGGAGATGAGCATCGATAAAATAAACTGAGTACTCGCACTTTTTTTCCTGTGTGTTTCAGCCGATCAAGAAAGGGGTAAGCGGCATTTCTCGTGCTTTCGCAGCTGCATCCAGATGCGAACAATAGAAGAATACGTTTTGTCAGTGACCTCAAAAATAGCGCTGTCAATGACCTCGAAACCTTGCTGTTGCGCTAAACTTAGCCTTCTGCCGTCCATGTGACACGAACGAGAACGCCCATGTTTGCATTACGGCGGAAAATAACTAATATTGGAGAGGCTGTCAAGAATATTAGAAATTTACCAATAAAGTGTTTACATCGCTCATAAACCGCATTTATTGATACTCGTATTTCTGTGTAGAGATGCAGCGATGGCGTAGAGGTAGAACACCCGCCTCGCGTGCAGAAGGACCGTGGTTCGAATCCCGGTGCCGGACAATTCCCCCGGATTAAAAAAAAAAAATCCGCGTATTGATGGAATTGCACAAAGGGGGTTGGGGTGCGGCCTGACCCCGGCGACCATTGCCGGTAATGCCCCCTCACCAGAGCAGGATTTGGGCCCCCCTGGTGTAGTACCGGCCACAACCTCCCATGAATACGCCAATAACCCTCGGCCCTCAGTCCCCCGCGGCTGCGAAGCAACTGACCACGGGGCGGAGACCTGTGACGCAGCAAGGGTGCTAAGAATCACTGGATCCGGACAGGCCGCCAAGGAATCTGAACCTGGCAACGTTTAAAGTGCGAACCTTATCTAGCGAAGCAAGTCTCGAGGGGTTGTTCGAGGAATTGGGGGATTAAATGGGATGTTAGGGCTTAGCGAGGTTAGGAGGGCAGGCGAAGCCTTACGGTGCTGAAAAAGGACACGTCCTATGTTACCGTGGTCTGGGGGACAGAAGAGAACTGGGAGTGGGGTTTCTAGTCAATAAAAACATAGCTGGCAACATAGACGAATACTAAGCATTAACGAAAGGGCAGCGTCTTGTAATTAGGCCAATAAGAGGTACAAGCTCAAGGTGGTGCAGGCTACGCGCCCACATCCACCCCGACGACCAAGTAGTGGAACGCTTCTATGAAGATGTGGAATCGGGAATGGTAAAGTAAAAACCAGTATACGTAGTTATGGGGGCTTCAATGCTAAAGTAGGCAAGAATCAGGCTGGAGCAAGGCAGGGGAACTATGGTCTGGGCTGTAGAAATAGCAGGGGGACCTACTAGTTGATTTGCAGAACGGAAAACCTACGCTAATGAATACCTTCTTCTGTAAACGGGAGAGTCGGAAGTGGACCTGGAGGGGCCCGAATGGGGAGCACAAAAATGAAATAGACTTCATATTATGCGAAACCCTGGCGTCGTGCAGGATGTGGAAGTGCTCGGAAGGGTGGTGTAGTGACCACCGTATGGTAAGATCTCGAATTAGGCTAATTTGAGGAGGGACCGTAAAAAGCTAGTACGAAAAAAGCCGATAAATGAGCAACAGTAAGACGTAAAGTAGAAGAATTCAGGATCGCGCTGCAGAACCGATATTCCGCCTTAACGAGGAAGCCGAGCTTACGACACAGAAGCCAGCGACAACCTTACACGCATTTCACGGAGTGTGCAGTAGAAGTCGGGGGCACTATGGCTAGACAGGATACTGGTAAACTTTCACAGGAGACGAAAGATCTAATCAGGAAACGGCAAACCATGAGAATCTCTACCGCAGCTGACAGAATAGAACTAGCAGAGCTCTCGAAGTTAATCAATAAGCGCAAGACAGCTGACATACGGAAGTATAATATGGAGAGGATCGAATACGCTGTAAAGAACGGAGGTAGCCTGAAAGCAGTGAAGAGACGTCTTGGCGTGGGGAAAAATCAGATGTATGCACTTAAGGATAAGCAAGGCAATGTCATCACAAATAGGGATAAAATAGTCACAGTGGCCGAGGAGTTCTATAGGGATCTGTACAGTAGCCGGGACATACAGGATAATGCCGAACGAGACAGTAGTTCAGAGGAGATAGACATCCCACCAGTAACGACCGAAGAAGTAAGGAAGGCTTTGAAAGAAATGAAAGGGGGCAAAGCACCTGGTGAGGATCAGATAACAGCAGACCTCTTGAAGGATGGCGGAGAAATTGTACTTGAAAAACTGGCAAACCTGTATACGCAATGCCTAATGACCGCAATGGTACCGGAATCTTGGAAGAACGCGAACATCATCCTAATCCATAAGAAAGGCGACATGAAGGACTTGAAAAACTACAGGCCGATCAGCTTACTGTCAGTCGTCTACAAGGTATTTACCAAGGTAATCGCTAACCGAATCTCTGCAACCTTAGATTTCAGTCAACCTAAAGAACAAGCAGGGTTCCGTAAAGGTTATTCAACAATGGACCATATTCACACGATCAATCAGGTGATAGAGAAGTGCGCTGAGTATACTCAACCCCTATATATAGCCTTCATAGATTATGAGAAAGCATTTGACTCGGTCGAAACCCTAGCAGTCATTCAGGCATTACGGAACCAGGGGGTAGATGAGCATTATGTAAGAATACTAGAGGATATCTATAATGGGTCTACAGCTACCATCATCCTCCATAAGGAGAGCAGTAAAATACCTATAAGGAAGGGTGTCAGACAAGGAGACACAATCTCTCCAATGTTATTCACAGCATGCTTACAAGAAGTATTCAGAACGTTGGATTGGGAACAGGTGGGAGTAAGGGTTAATGGAGAATACCTCAGTAACCTCAGATTTGCTGATGACGTTGCCTTGCTAAGTAACTCGGGGGACGAATTGCAAAGCATGCTTTCCGCACTGGGCGAACAGAGTAGAACCGTGGGCCTGAAAATTAATATGCAGAAAACTAAAGTAATGATCAATAACCTCGGGACAGCACAGCAGTTTGAGATAGGTGGCGAGGCAGTGGAAATGGTAAGCGAAATATCTACTTAGGCCAAGTTGTGACCCCAGATCCCAACCATGAGGCAGAGATAATTAGAAGGATCAGAATGGGGTGGGGTGCATATGGCAGACATTATCAGATAATGAATAGCAGCCTACCATTGTCGTGAAGAAGAAAGTGTATGACAGCTGCATCTTACCGGTACTCACCTACGGGGCAGAAACTTGGAGGCTCACTAAGAGGGTTCAACTTAAATTGAGAACGACTCAGCGGGCAATGGAGCGGAAAATGATAGGTGTAACATTAAGGGACAAGAAGAGAGCGGAGTGGGTCAGGGAGCAAACTGGTGTTAAAGACATATTAGTAGAAATTAAGAAGAAGAAATGGACTGGGCAGGGCATGTAATGCGAAGGCAAGATAACCGCTGGTCATTAAGGGTAACAGAGTGGATCCCTAGAGAAGGCAAGCGCTGCAGGGGGCGGCAGAAAGTTAGATGGGCAGATGAGATCAAGAAGTTTGCGGGGATAAATTGGTCACAGTTGGCACAGGACCGAGGTAATTGGAGAATAATGGGAGAGGCCTTTGCCCTGCAGTGGGCGTAGACAGGCTGGTGATGATGATGATGATGTATTTCTGTGTAGAGAAAACACCCCATACAGTTAGGTCGGCAATAGATAATCATTGTTGCCATTTTTAAGGCTCTCTTTAGATTCCCTTATCGACATCGTTGGGGATTTCTCCGCCTTCTTTCGTAATTTTAGTAGTGCCTCTGACAGAATGATTTATATTTTTCAATAGTTGGCGGAAGGTTGTGAGCCTAGCTGCATTCTGGAATTATTCATCCGTCGACACTTAAGCAGTAAAAGGAAGAGGACACGGTGATGCATGGAAACGCTTCGCCATAGCTTATAAAGTAGCTGGTTGGTGCAGACACGCCACGCACGGAACGAATGTGTGTGTGTCCTGTGTACAACGTCATTTTCCGACACATTTTAGCGTTTAAAAAACCGCAGAAAATGGGACTAAGTTGAAAATCTATATGGACCAAAAAGACCTTCAGGACACTTTTTTTGCAAAATTGATCTCGAGACGTGTGTTATGGTATGTGATTCTCTTGTCACTTGTTTGATATTGCTTCAGGCTGACTAATAACAAGCGTAAACACATCCGAGGGGACTAAGGGGTTAATGATTCACATTGTTACATACACAGAACGTCTGTACACCAAGAACAATAAAATGTGGCGCTATACCTAGATGGACTAAAAATATACAAAATGTTTCAAATGCAAGCCCAAACTTCCAACGCCAGCAGTTGTAATGTGGCGTGTGTATCTGCCGTATCTCATCTTCTTCATCCACGTCGGTTGTGCGCCATGGTTTCTTTTCTTTCGACGTATGAACCATCTCAGTCACCAACCCGTTTTGTTAACTCTTTACACCACTTCAACGCTAATCACATACGTCGACTGAAACGCACAGAGCACGCATACCTCACTCCCTTGATTTCCACACTGCGCATCCCACTCTTTCGGAAACCCACCTGGACGCAAATACACACACATGCTGAATAGTATGAGACTTGTCATCAACAGATATAAGTATTTAAAGAGTTTCTCAATATGAATACATTGGCAACATTTTCACGACCAACTTATCCTGATCAAAATACATCGACTGGATTTGCACAAAGGCACAAAGAAATTGGATTACCTAAGGAGAACACTCACACGAGCACCGTGCGATACAATACTACTAATGTACAGAAAACTGATCTGACGGACACTCGATCATGCTTGCGCCGTGTAAAACCATTACCGCCAAAGCGATAATAATGAAATTGAAGCCGTTAAAAGCAAAGCCATGCGATTTATCTATCGCTGGTATGACCATGCTTTTTAACGTCAGCAACCTTAGCTGCTTTAAAGTCACCTCATTATGCGCTGCCACTAAATAAAATTATTAAACATTTTTCAGTGCATCATGCACGGGTCATGTCACCTGCCTTCTAAAAATATGTGACATATGCCAACCCCAGCCCTACAGCGATCATGCACTTAGCGTTCCTCAGGATCATTGCCGCACAGACATGATAAAGTATAGTTTTTTTTTCACGAACAATAGAACATTGGAGTTCATTGCCTGCCCGCGAGTGTCCCCTTGAATAAGATGCATTTCTTTCCAAAGATCTATCGCTGTATCCACGAAAGCGTAGCATATTGTTTTTTGTGGTTGTTTTCTTTGTACGAGCGTATTTGTGTGCGTTATTATGTGCCGTTATATTGGGTGTGCATACTATCTCAAGTTGCACAAATTTCAAGCTCAAAAATTGAGACAGGGAAGGAACGGGACAGAGGCAAGCGCTACTTCAAACTGAAGTTTTATTTACAAAGCAACATAAATAAATGCAAAGGTGCTAACATAAACACAAAATAAAACTGAGTATGTGCGCTATGTACTAAACCACAGTGTCTGCGTCGTGTACAGGCGCGCACACATTCCTGATCCCTTAGGTCAATCGCGCACCCAGGAAGGCCAGCTCTTTTGCTGTCAGAGATACGGAGGTCATGCTACCACAATTTTCGCCCCAACGGTGAACCGAAACTGCCTCCACAATCTCCCGTGTGCGCTGATCAGGGTCGCAAAACACCACCGTACATTCGTTAAACAGAGGCGAACACTTGCATTTCTGGCAATGACTAATTAGGTTCAAATCTGTGTCTTTCCCGGATAGATTGGAAAAACATTTGGCGCTTGAAATTTGTACAATGGATTAGGTTATATCAAGTTAGTGTAATTGTTCATCTTAACGTTAAAATTGTGTAATCCATTTCATGTTCATTATAAAGCTGCTCGAATAGCATAGTCCGTCGTCATTACTAGGCTTAATTTCTTCACCAAACTGGCTGCTGTTGATGCAATGTAAACTGTATTGTGTCCGACGTAACCCACTCCTGTTGTATCTCTGGATGGATCTGCAGTATGTGAAAATTATAAATAAGTTGATTGATTGCTTGATTGTAGCGTTCAACGCGCCGACGCAACGCAGGCGATGAGGCGCGCCGTAGTGGAGGGTTCCGGATTAATTTTGACCACCTGGGGATACACATCGTGCGCCGAAATCTCGCACACAACAGGATTTTTTATTTTCGCCTCCATCAGAAAAGCGGCCGCCACGGCTGGGAATCGAACCCGCGACCTTGTGCTCAGCAGCACAACGGCTTAGGCACTCAGCCACCGTGGTGGGTATTAATAAATATGTAAATACTGTAACGAGGATTTATTCCTAGACCATTGGAGACCACGAAATCAGCTCACAAGGTCAGGAGCGCGAAATCCGCTCTGTAGTGGTGTCGCTGGCGGCCAGAAAAGTGGCGCATACCCACTTAAGGGGATTGACGAAGAAGAGTTATGTTACAATCAATTATGCGAGGCAAAATAATGAAGCAGAAGAAAGAATTTGGTCTACGGTAATGGGTGAGAGAGAAAAAACACGAAAAATAGAAAACAACAGAGGGAAGAGTAGGAAAACTCTAGTAAAAGTCAGCCTAATCGGAATGGGTTTAACACAGCAGACAAGCTGTCTCCGAAATGAAGGAGTGGATGGCGTTGCACACGTCCTTATGGCATCGACCCAGCCTAGTCCTCCCAAACGACAAAAGCACCGGTACAGTCAAAGGCATCCAAGACGTAGCAGGGGAATCTGTTCACCACGAGCAAAAGCGAGAAGCAGCTTCTTCTTCGTTCTAAGCGTTCGCGATGCGGCTGCCGTGGGTTGTTGCCACTTGACTACGACGGTAATGCTCCCGCGTTTCGGCACGTACCCTCTCAAGGCGGGTGGACGGTGCTGCCTACACTCCGGTTGCTCATTCGTGAATGGCAATGCCAACGGAGATCCTTACAATTGCCCCCGGGGGAAACGAGCCATCCTGGCGTTCCGGAGTCGAGATGGTGAGAGGCTCAACGTAAGGCTTGAGGCGCTGTACGTGTACTATATCACGGCCATGTCGTCGCTGGTCGGGGGATGGGGCAACGGGCTCAACAATATAATTGACAGGGGAGGTGCGTTTGACGACACGGTAAGGACCGTCGTATCGCGAAAATAGCTTACTGCTCAAGCCAGGCGCATCGCTGGCACCCACAGCCAAACATGTGATCCGCGTGAGAAGCTTGGCGCAGAGGTCGTTTCATCATGCTATCTTTTGTCGAAGTTGGTCCATAGAGAAATAAAAAATTAGAAGAGTGGACACACGGGCTTATCGCGGCCGAGTGGCCTGACTCGCGCACCATCCGGCAGTCGGCGCAAGTGGTAAAAAACTATATATTTAAAATTAAGCTAACACACAATATTATACTTTTAAAATTTTGTTACACATTAGACTACACATTTTTATTTGTGTAATAAGTTGAATGCCTGTGAATGTAAATTTTTGTTGCTTCTTTGCGCCAAGCCTGGCCATGGGCAAGCCGCAAGCGCAAGCCGCCATTTGGCTCTTTCGGCAGTTTGTGCACGTGCGTTTCTGCAGCCTCGTGCTAGCCTCTGTTGTTGAGAAGGAAACGCCCCAGGGCTTTCTTTGCGACATGTTTGCATCCTGAACGAAAGGTGAGACTTTCTTTTTTAAAGTGCCGGTGTGGCGTATCATATTCACGTTTCCTTGTACTGCAAACGCTGCGAGCACTGCGTAACCTCAGGGAACCAGGCATAGCTAGTGCTGCGTCTTCAGGATAAGCGCTTTGGAAACGCCCCGGAAAGGCGTAAGACACCATTTTTTAGCCGGGTGTAATGGTATTTTAGGCTGGTTGTGCTGTTTTATCTAGCGCTGAGGGATGCCAGCGGTACGCGCCCGTCGTCGCACGCAGCGTTTACGTTCCGCAAACGACGGCGGTGAGTTGCGGAAGTGGCTGGCAGGCCGGCGGTCCGTAGGCGAAGCAGGCGTTGTGCGCTGTTGCTGCACTGAATTACGTGAGCCGCAGGCTGCGTTGTATTATACTAGCTAGCCATTGCTAGCTCGGCCAACTGTTACTGCTATTATGTATTATGGCCGTGATGCACTGCAACGCCGTCCGGGCTGATGTACACGGTGAAGTAGCCTTATCTGCATTAATTTGGCTTATCTGGGCATAACGAGCAGCCGTACACTCATCGTAAGTTTTACACATGGGTGCCTACCAAGCTCCCTGCGTACAAAGCGAACCCGCTCGCCTACGCCGATAACGCGCGCTCGTCGCTTCGCTTTGGCGCGTCAGGTACAGTAAACTTTGAACGCGTCTTTCGTCGGCAGATAACAGCTTTGCTCGAGGCGGGGTGAGGCACAGTGCATTGAAACCTTCAAATTTGGTCTTCGTTCTACATCGTATATCAATTCCGGTATCGCAGGCATTGCATAGAACTGTTCCACACTGGCCGTTTTTTCAAGCGTTTGCTCTTTTGTCTGGTCATATTTTGGCTAGTTTCATTAAACACGTATTGCGCAGATTGCACCTATTCATTCGGAACTGTGTGTTTTCTTGTCATATCTTTTTAAGGCATGGCCTTTGGCGTTCAGTAGTACTCAGTACGACGCTCACTGCTGCTTGCCATGGTGCCCACACAGCGCCCAAATATACTTTCGCTAGGTGCCCGTTCTCGGGATTGCGTTTCTTGCGCGAGCCCGTGGGGCAACAGGTTTGTTTAACGTTCAGCTCGCTCTCGCCTCTTCGTCCTGCTTTTACAAAAAAAAGACAAGGGATTCAGGCTATGTGAGCAGCGTCATCATTTTTGTTAACCCAAACAATGGCTGAATTGCATTAAGAATGTTCCTAACCAGTGTTGCGAAATTACAAAGACCCACATTTTTAGTTAGTGTTGCTAATAGCTTGACCGCATGATTGCTGAATAGAATAAGATAATTTGTGGTTTTTAAATAGGTGGCATGCACTGGAGGCAATACTTGAATACTAATTGCAGTGAAATTTACAGACTATTCGCAGATAATCTGTTTATTGCAAGCAGTTTGTGTACTATATCACCTATCACCTGTGCAGGTCTACAAGTGCCCTCAAGACGGAGCCAACCAGCCAGCTGCATTCGTCATACCAAACATGGTGCAAGCACTTAAATGGATCCTGCCCTCACAGGACTCACAAAAGTGGCCGTGCCAACTGTTCTCCCAGAGTTATTCAGTTGTATTGATGACTGCCTGCAATGCTTCTTGCTGCCTTATTGATGCTTCTGATTGATACCGCAACTGTATTCCATCTATTGAACCTTGCCATTAGCACCTAAAATCTAACGCAAGTCTCGGCACTCAATAAGGCGTGACCACTGAAAAGACTATCGTTGACTTAAGGAACAAACTGTTTTTTATCACTGACATGCCTCATCTCATTAACACCACTAACAACAGCGTATACAGTCTCTAAACTCCACTCGCAAATTATTGTTGCTGCTAGTTGTAATATTGTGAAAACAGTACATCCACAAAAAACCTTTTACATTATGAAGACTGCCAGGGTAAGAGGTCATGCTAAATGTCGTTTGTCACCGTACGTGCTGCGTGTTGTCGGACTGGCCTAGATGAAGAGAACCATGTTGGGACTGTTGAAGAAACCAAGGCGGGGACCGCGGGACGTGGGTGATTCGTTTTAATGGCGGATGGGACTTTACAATGATAGTGATAGTAGGAGGCAGTTGCCAATCTACCTCTTCTTCCTCTAATATTTTTAACATCCTCCCGGCCGGCCGATAAGTAAAGGAAGGTTAACCTAATACCAGGAGTTACTTTTCAGCCGGAGCCAACGGAAACACTATTGTCCAAGTTCACTAACAGTCCGTTGTGATCAGAAGCTACGTCGGGCCCGTGTTAGCCGCACAATGATAGTTCATTCTTCTGCTTCCACCTATGTTTCCACCTTCTGTGGCACATGCGCTTTGTGGACTTGGGCCAGGGCACGCGGCTTGCCTCGTCCGTCCTGGATGACCTAGCAGCGTTCGCGCATGCTTCGTGTGGCATGAGCGTCGGATCGTTTGTCGTGTCGAGGAATTGACGTGCCGCATGACTCTTTTCATGTGTAGAACGATCCTTCTTCGTGAGGCTCCTCTTTTCTTTTTCGTTTTACCGATCAGTCGGCATTTGGTCACGTGCTTTGGTGAAACCGGGTTTACGGAAGTTTGGCCTGCACATCGTAGGGCATTTTGGTTTTGCCGTATTCGCGGTCTTCGTTTGGACGTAGGGGTTTTCAGATCTTTTTTACGTTCTTCCTTGGTAAACGAAATGCCCCCTGAAGCCATGCTGCTGTGATGAAATGTATTAGGCGTCTCCATGGGTGAGCCAGAGTTCCTTTTGTAACGTCCATAACTCTGCTGTGCTTTTGCGTTAACCTGTGGTTTCGCTGGTCCTCCCTTGCGCCTTGATCTTCTTTTCTTGTGGCTAGAACCTTGCACACAAGACGGCTCTGCAGGTTCCTGCACAGCGTTCTCGTTGATCGGGTTATTCGTCCTTTCTGCTGTCGGTAATCGAGAAATTTCATCTTTGGGGTTGCAGTCGTCTGAGCGAGCAACACGAACGGGTGACTCCACTTCGTTATTCCATAAATTAATCCCTGGTTTGAAGGAAACAACTTGTTCATTGACTTCTGGCTCATGATGTTCTTTCAGAGGAGTCGTCAAATCGCTGTTTTTGTTTGGACGATGACTGTTCTCCAAAGCCGATTCGTTGACGTTTACGATACCATCTTGCTTTTTCCAGGCTGTTGTAGCAATGTCATCGGTGGAATACTTCTGCAATTCTGGGAACAATCGCTCCATTCTAAATTTCGTCAATAGGATGAGATCTTCGAATTCATAGGCGGCTTCATATTCTTTTTCTAAATCATCCAGTTCGAGAAGCTCTTCAATTGCACTGTCCAGTTTCTTAATTATTTCATATTTTTCCATCAGGCTCTTCTTGAGGAAAATTAGCTCACCAATTGATGGTGCCTCGGCATTCATCCGTGATTTTATGTCGTTGATCAGTATGGTGGCGTCGTTCCGGATTAGGTTTCTTCGTTCGCACAGGGCCTCCATGTCGATGCTCGGCGTCGTTAATACTTGTAGGTCACCGAGAAGAGTCATGGTAGGCGAGAAACCGAAGCCGTTTCTTCCGTTGGTCCCCGCAGGCGTCCGTTCGGTAGCGTTGGTGAGGGTGCCTGATCGTTAGTTGCTTGGTGAGCCCTCAATTGATCCGTGGGTAGTCACGTCCGCCTGCGGGCCCGTGGTCAGCGGTCACAGTTAGTCCCATCGCAGCCGTGTCACTCACGTCATCGTTGATGGCGGTCCGCACACTCCGTTCTTCAACTGTGTTGTCCTTCCATCCTGGTCACGGCACCATTTTGTTGAAGAACCAAGGCGGGGACCACGGGACGTGGGTGATTCGTTTTAATGGCGGATGGGACTTTACAATGATAGTGATAGTAGGAGGCAGTTGCCAATCTACCTCTTCTTCCTCTAATATTTTTAACAGGGACCTACGTTGTCAAATGCTTATGGGATTCTGTAATGTGCCGCCACTGTCTCATACACGAGAAGCATATACTGCTTCCCTGTTTCTTATATTAGACTGTTCGTATTGACAGCGGAAGGCATGAATTTGTGTGCCTTAATCGAGCCTGGAACCTGTCGGTTGACTACGTGCACGTACCTAAAATATCCCCGCCTGGCCTTTTGCCTTTACTGGGAAGGCGGCGCTTTCGGAAGGTAACCCGGCTTCTTGGGAAAATGCACCCTTGCAAGGAACCAATAGGAAGTTGATTTTTTTCTATTAACGTTTTGCGTGTGCGTCTCCACACAAATGTGATTTCTGTTCAATTACTGCTACTGATTTGAAGTTGCCCCGAGGCAATAGATCTCATTAGAGTTCATCAAATAAGCGAGGCCATAAAAGCCTAAGTTTTTCCCTTCTTTCACACCTAACTGGAGAAATTTCCAGACAAAAAAAAAATTATCTGCGGAGATAGTGGTTGTAAACAGTTGCAAGTATCCCAGTGTCTAGATTATGTTATGGTTGATATTTTTGTATGACTGCAACAGCGCACAGAGTCTGAGGGTGTCGTAGATACAAGTAAACCTGTGGATGGCTGAGTTTCTGGGTTTTCTGCATTTTCAATTACCGTGGAGAAAAAATCCTTTGTGTGGTTGTGATACCTTTAATTGTGCTTTTTTTTTTTCATTCCTGGAAACGCCCAGTGGACCACATACGTCCATCGAACATGCGTTGGACATCCGGTGTCGGACATTTGGACGTCCGCCAGATATCCGCAGAAAGCCAGCGGACGTTTTACAGACGTCCGTGGGATGGTCCGATGCAAAGGAATTGGTCATCCTACGAACGTCCGACAGACGTCCCAGCCGGATTTTCCGATATCCGGCGGATGTTCAAAATTGGACATTTCCAAACCGAAATGTACAGGGGACGTCCAGGGGATAACAAAATGCGGATATTGGATGTCCACCGGACGTCCGCTTCTAGTCCTAAATTTTTCGAATCGGGGAGAACCTGTACTCGCTGTAAACCTCAGTGCTTTGTTGATAACATGCCTTGAAACACCACTCCAGCTTTACATATACTTGATACAAAAGCCTCTTCTGTAGCTTGTTTTGGCACAACCCTAATTACAAATGCTTGCCCCATGCACTCTGTGGTCAGACAACTCCACAATCTATTTGTATTTCTCTTGCCTAGAGTGCGAACAGTGATGTTACAGAAGCATAATACAGTGGAACGTTGCAAGCTTATCGTCATGACTTTTCAATAAGGACTATGCATACACTGCGGGCAGTTGTGCCAACATATATAAATATGAATAAGTTGTAGTAGGCAGTTACCACCTCGGTGAACAGGATGCTTCAACATGACAGCCGACAGTGTACACATGGTTCCGTATTAAAAAGCGGTTACGATAATAAGCTCGCAACTTTCCACGGTATTATACTACTGCGAGGATCACTGCTCCCACTCTTGCCAAGAAAAATATGAATAGGGTGTGGAGTTGGGAGTCCACATATTGTGTAGTACAAGCATTTATAATTAGGGTTTTGCCAAAACAAGCTACAGAAGGGGCTTTTGAATTGAGTATTCTTAAAGCTGGAGCAGTACTTCAAGGCATGTTATCAATAAAGCACTGAAATTTACAGCAAGTACAGGTTCTCAAGTTTACTAGAAAACTGAAACCTACACTATTAAGCTTTATGAATCTATACCGAGTATGTTTGGGATATTTCCATTAAATTGCTAAATACAGAACTTCCAGCAATGCACGCTGAAGAACAACAAGTTAGCTTGAAAAAGTGAAGTATTGAACAGTTAAGGAGGCTGCTGAAAACAAATATACTGAATGAAATAGATTACATGTTGCAAAATATGGCAGGCAAAACAGATGAGACAATGTCGCAAAGCTTGAAAATTTTTTTTATTTAACGCTTTATAACCTCCAATGTAAGTACAACCTTTCATGTTTCCATCACGCTTCATGCCAGGAACATCTCGGCTCAAACTTTCCCCAACTCTTCGGTCAGCACCTGCAAAACCAAAAGCAACAATTACAGGTTTCTTTTTGGAGCCACCCGACAGAAGTCAAATACATGTAAATTCAAACTTCATGGTTTATTTATTCCTATATATGGCTACATAATTAGACACACAAAAAGAATTTTAGCCTGCCGTTGAACTATTTTGATTGGCGCGAATCTACAGCTAATGCAGATTCGAGCAATTTTGATCACAGCAACAAGAAAAGAAATCAGCACACTTTTGTTGCTCCTGTCGCAAGTGTGAATGGGCCTTTATACACAATACATTCACACGGTGACTGGCAGCTGCGGAGGGACGTAACTTCGCGCACCGAAAGCCTGATTGGCCAGGCTAAATGCCTCCCCCCTCCCCCCATATTTCAATATTTTTAATCACCAAGTAGCCCAACTCCAAGCTTCGCAGAGTCAGTGGGGTGCGTTTCGATACGATGCATGCTTTTCACCTACGCGCTTTGACGGCGTCTATCAATGTGAGTTGTGCGCGCCATAGTGGATGGCGCCGGATGAATTTTGACCACTGGTTATCTTTAACGTGCGGCTAATGTCGTACACACGGGCGTTTTCTCTTTTCGCCTCCATCAGGAAAGCGGCCGCCAAGGCCGAAATTGAACCCGTTGTCCTTGGGCTCGGCAGCACTACGGCTTAGCCACTGACACAGCGGCGGGTATTGATACGTGCGTCTACAAGTGCGCGTCTACAAGTGCATAAGCAAGCACGGCAAATATATTAGTACACGCTCCATGCTCGCGTCAGCAAAATGCGTTTACTGCACCGCGTTCGCCGGCATGAGCCACACTAAAGGGCACCTCGGCGTAAACACTACGGCCGCGTCCCCTCTGGGGTCGTGAAATCACCCCCATACCTAAAACTCACCGTACAGCTTCCTAGCACGTTTCGTGACACGTGCCTACATTTCACCTCAAGGCCAATGCATAATGCATCTCTGCACCGAGCTCACACAGTAAAAATTGTTACAACCCTTTCCGTAAACCTGAGTGAACGTAAAAGTAGCCACTGCGCACACCCCGTCGTAGGGTAGCGCCGGGCTGAATGCGAACGCGGGCATGCTCAACGACTTTCTTTCAACGAGACTACGTGCACGTACTACTGATAGCTTCAAGGAAACGGTATAACTAATTTGTCGCGCCTATGTTTGCGAAGAAAAGGTGATTCCCTGAGCGCGTTTTTACACTGTCATTCAAAACGCTCTAATCCAGTCATGCCTAATTTCGGCACAACGTACGGCTGGTACGGCGTTTGCAGTACACGGAAAGGCTAAAGACGATTTCCTCGCCCTTCTCCCCACTCACCGGCACTTATAAAAATGTCTTACCTTTCGTTGAGGACGCAAAAAGATGTCAGAAGAAAGCAGCAGGTTTTCTTTCTCTAAGATAATCGAAGTTCGTTGGCGCTTCACAACTCTCACACGATAGATTGTCGCACGCAAAAGCGAATGGCTATGGCTGTACGGCTTGACGTGTCTTGACCAGTGTTGGCTTTGCATCGCAAAAAAGAAAAAAAAAACTTTCGTCACACAAAAAAATACTTTTTAGCCTAATTAGCAGCAAATCAAACAATACAACATTGTATAGCAACCCAACTGTTTTTATAAAACTTTACGAAATCTGCTGTCGTTCTTTTTTTTGAATTCGTTCAGCCCGCAACGAGTTACTTGTGCGCGAGCCAGAAAAGCGCGAGGGTTACAGATATTGCAATTGTTTCCTGAGCTTACAAATTGTTTGCCTCCCGCTGCTGGCAGCAAGAATATGGATAACATAATTAACGCAAGGCTAATTACGATAAGTTACAAACATGATCGAGGAATATTGCTTCAACCATACAGACGTACGATGGGCGTCCAGCGAACGTTATTGATGGGACCATAGTAATCGTCCATGCACAAACGTAGCTCGGACGTGCGTCGGACCAAATTGAACGGACGTTCACGTTTCCCAGAAAAATACATCCGAAGTATCTCCACCAGACGTCGAGCGCGGGACTTGGACGTTCGGCCGTAAAACGGACGTCCTACGGATATCTGTGGTCCAATGGGCGTATTTTCCTCTCACTACTGTGTATTGTCTCTGTTGTGTATTACTCACTGTTTATTATTATATGTGTGTTGCAAAGAATGATGGCAATTTGAACTTGTTGTTCCGTTTAGTGCCATGCAATAAATATTTCTTCATTTATGATGTGTCTCTTTTATGTAACTCGGCAACATGTGAACACACGACAGAATTCTTAACCAAGTGTGAGTGGTACTGTAAATTGCACTTTCACATTTTCAGAAAAAGGTTTTTTTTTGTAAAAGCATGCGTGCACTAAGCCTGAGAATGATGTATTCAAATAAACACTAATTATTGCAATGAAAGCTGTCCGAATACCGTACCGATGCCCGTCGCCTTGAGGCAGCGCTTTCCAGTCCTTCAAACTACCCGCCAAAATCGGTGTCCGCGAAACCGAAACCGAAAGTGAACGTACGAAAGCGAACGAAAGTATGGTTAGTAGTTTGGCTACCCGACCGCTCGGTGCGCTACACTACAGTACAGTCATTCGGCCGCAGGGCTCTATGGGAGTGTCCACTCTTACCAGTATTTCTTTCTCTATGGTTGGTCTTCCTTGGTTAGTGAACGTGCGAGTTGACGGCCTTCTTCAGCGTGTTTCACGACATATGAGATGGGCGTGCACTCTGAGTCATCAGGCCTATAAGGAAGTACCGTGTCCAGGGTACAAGAGGGCTCGCGGGCACACGGAAGGAAAAGCGGAGAGAAGCCAGTCGTGGCTTGCATGGTGGTGTTATACGCATACGTAACAAATGGAAGGATGGTGCCCCAATTGGAATTATCTGATGCCACGTACATTGCGAGCATATCCCCCAGTGTCCGGTTCAAATGTTCGGTGAGACGATTGGTCTGTGGGTAGTACGCCATTGTGGTGCGATGGATGGTACGGCAGGCTGGGAGCAGGGCTTCTATAACTTCAGAAATAGAAACCTTTCTCTGTCAATGAGAAGTTCTCTAGGTGCTCCATGACGTATAATGAAGTACCGAAGGAAGAAAGAGGCAACTTCACGCGCAGTTGCAGCCCGCAGTGCTGCCGTGTCTGCATATCAGGTCAGGTGGTCAACACCGGCGACGACCCACCTGTTTCCAGCTGCCGTGCAATGGAGAGGCCCATAGATGGCGATGCCGACACGGTAGAAGGGCCGTTCTGGACATGGTAAAGGCAGTCTAGGTTCAATTCTTTGGCGAGGTGGAGATTTGCACGTTGGCAGGGAACACAGGAACGAACGAACGAACGAACGAACGAACGAAACGGTACATGCCGCGCCAGTAGTATCGCATGCGCAAGCGGTGGTAGGTTTTGGGTACACCAGCATAGGCGCAATGCTGCTCTTCATGGAAACGAACACATATTTCTGCGCGTAGGTGGCGTGGAATTACCAGTAGCTACTTGCGTCCTTCGGGTTGGTAGTTGCGACAAAACAGCAAGCCGTCACGAATGGTGAAGTGCGGCGCTTACTGGCGTAGATTCCGAGATGCGCCTTTCGCCGACGAGCCAGACAGAAATTTGAAGATGGAGGAAATCCAGGCATCTTTCTTTTGCTCAGATGATACGGAGTGGATCACCAGTGGTAGCAGGTAGCAATCGCTACTTGAGAGTCGGTCACGTTCACGCGGCAACGGGGAGGGAGAAAGGGGGTCAGCGTCATGGTGCTTCCGGACTCAACGATAGGTGACGCGAAAATCATTCCTGGAGTCGCAAAGCCCAGTGCGCTAGGCGACCGTATGGATCTTTAAGTGATGACAGCCAGCAAAGCGAGTGGTCGTCCGTAACAACCTCGACAGGGCGGCCGTAGATATACGGGCGGAACATTGCAAGCGCCCAAACAACAGCTAAGCATTCCAGCTCGGTTACAGAATAGTTGGTCTCGGCTTTAGTTAGCGGAAGACTAGCGTGGGAGACCACATACTCGGCATATCTTGCCTTGCGTTGAGCGAGAACTACCCCCAAACCGACTCCGCTCGCATAGGCGTGAATCTCGGTAGGGGCGTCAGGATCAAAATGTCACAGGATTGTCGGAGCTGTGAGGAGATGACGCAGTTTCGTAAAGCGTCGTCGCAAGCCGTTGACCACTCAGAAATGCCGCCTTCCTTTCTCAGGAGCTGCGTCAGAGGGGTGATGAGGGATGCAAAGTTCCGTACGAATCAGCGAAAGTGCGAACAAAGCCCAATGAAGCAGCGAAGGGCTTTCACTGATGTCGGCTTCGGGAACTCTGCCACAGCACGCAACTTGGCAGGATCCGGCAGGATAGCCAGCTTTAGATACAACGAGGCCAAGGATGGTAAGCTTTCAGACAGCGAAACAGTACTTCTTGAGGTTTAGCTGCAGTCCTGTTGGTAGTTAGGCACTTCAAAATTTGCTCAAGTCGAATAAGATGCGTTGAAAAATCTGGGGAAAAGACCACAATATCATACATGTAACAAAGACACATCTGCCATTTGAGTCCACGGAGAATGTTGTCCATCATCCGCTCGAAGGTTGCAGGCGCATTGCAGAGGCCAAACAGCATAACAGTAAACACATAAAGGCCATTAGGAGTAACAAAAGCCGTTTCTGCACGATCGTCCTCCGCCATAGGGACCTGCCAATCACCTGAGCGCAAGTCAATTGAAGAAAAAAACTCTGCGCCTTGGACACAATCGAGGGCGTCAGCAATTTGCGGCAAAGGATATACGTCCTTGCAAGTTATTTTGTTGAGCCATCGGTAATCGACGCAAAACGGAATAGAACCGTCCTTCTTCTTTACAAGCACTGCTGGTGACGCCCATGGACTTGTGGATGGTCGAATTACACCATGTTGGAGCATGTCCTCGACGTGTTCATCAATTACGCGGCGTTAAGTGTGAGAAACATGGTAGGGACGTTGTAGTAAGGGTGCGTGACTCCCGGTATCGATGCTGTGTTCAAAAGCAGTTGTACGCCCCAAACCAGACTGGGCCGAATCAAAGGACACGCGAACGCGGTGTCAGCAGAGCAAGAAATTGGTCTCGTTCGGTCGACGAAAACTTCTCATCAATGGCGGGAAGAAAGACATCTGCAGACGGTGGGGTTGTCGCTGCTGCAGGAGTGCAGAGTCCATCGACTTGAAGGGTTGTTAATTCGTGCGGCATATCCCCAGCGATAGTAGAATGTACGGTCTCGACGTGGCCGACGCACTCTCCGCATTGCAAGGTGCAGGGACATGAGCCGTAGTTAGAAAGGAGAAGTGTAGCTTGGCTGTCACGGATGGGAAGCAGGGAGAAAGGAGGCCGAAGATTACGTCGCTGGTGAAATAGTTCAGAAGGTGTAAACAGTATTGTGGCATGGGACAGAAATGGGCAGGATAAAGAAGCAAGCACGGCGGAATGAGGAGGAACGCAAACTTCTTCCGCGAGAACCAGCTTTACTGTAGAAGTAGCGGGTGGTTCATTAGCGGTATGCTCCATGAACGGGAAGAGCTCTACTTCGGCACGGCCCAGTGAACTACAGCTTCATGTTGAGAAGGGACGTCCCACCCCAGTATGGCATCGTGGGAGCACGAAGGCAGGACAACGAATTGAACAGCGTACATGACGTCTCCAATAACAATACGGGCAGTGCACACGCTAAGGGGATCAAAGGGATGAGCCATTGCACTCCGTAGTGAGAACCCAAGGTGGGTTGTCGTGACCTTCTTCAAGCGGCGGCAGAGTTTGGCGTCCATGACAGAAACGGCGGCACCGGTGTCAACAATGCCGATGACACCACGATGTAGTTTCAATCACCTGTCCATCACGTTTTATTCAAAGTGTGTCTATGCATCTGCAATGTTAACCTGTGGCTTTTGCATCTATGTTGAACAACCCACCCCTTATGTAACACCCCCCTGTGGGGTCTTTAAGGAAATAAAGTGAAGTGAAGTGAAGTGAAGGGCTAAGATTTCGGCGCCGTATACGGCTATACTAATGTCGTTTGCGGGAGAGCGAGGAGGTCGTGGGCAGATCGACGACGACGCAGTTCTTGCCTCCGGAACTGCGGCGCCTAGTTTTCCGCTTCGGTGGGTACAGGTCGACGACGCATGGGAGACAGCGAGCGTCGTCGCGGAGATGAAAATCGGCGGCTTGCGGGTTTCGGAGGGCATAGATGACACCGGCGAATAAGCTGTGCCCTCTTAAATGAGTGGAGAGTAAGTGAGAACAACTTTATTGAGATCGCCTGCACATCGGTTTAGACGTCCCTCAGCTTGGAGGTCTTGTCTTCGCCGCGACGCGGCCTGGACGTCGTCCTGGCCAACCCCCGAGGTTTGCTCCCGAGTTCCGCCTCCTGGGTGCGGAAGGGCCACTGCCCTCCTCACCCTCGGCGTCGCTCGGTCGCTGCCTCTCTAGGGCCGACGAGATCTGCTGGACCGCCTGGAGTCGAATGTCGTAGTCGTAGATCCACGTCGCTGCTTTTAGCTGCTGCGGGATCGTCTTCATCCGGGCTGCCTTTCTCGCGTTAACGGTATAGTTCCACAGGATGTGAGCCAGCGTGGCTCGCTCCTTTGCGCACGGTCTACACACGTCACTTTCGTACACCATTGGGCATATGTGTTTTGCGAGCACCGGGGTGATCACGGGGTACATCTGCAACTGTCTGTATAGCACTGCCTCTACCTGAGTGAGCCTCAGGTGAGGGGGCGGCATCGTCCTGCTATTGAGTCTGTAGCATTTCACAACGTCGTTGTAACTGGTCATGGTGTCCTTGGTACCGTCGTCGTCGTCGCCCGCGGACCACGTCGTCGAAGTCGGTCTGGCTAGTCGTCATCGCGCGGCTGGCAAGTCCTCGCGCGACGGCGTTGGCCGTCTCGTTGTGGTTCGCGTTCTCTCCCTGGCACACACGGTTTTACCCATGTGGGCAGGGAACAACTTGACCACCACACCACCACTGCTGTCGTTGGCATCGGCCTTGCGCAAGATGCGCGCGGCCTCACTGCACACACTCTTCTTGGCAAAATTCCCCACCGCCATCCTGGAATCGCAGAGCACCGTCGTGCAGCCGGGATTGGCGATGGCCAGGACCACGGCCACCGGCTCCGCCTGGTGCGGCTTCCCGACGCGGACGCTCGCCGCCGTCTTCGTGTTGCCCGTCGTCGCCTCTATCACCACCGCCGTGTAGGCTTCTTTCTGGTCTTGGTGCTTCGCCGCGTCCACGTACGCGGCACCGCTGTCGTTGGCGTGCAGGTCCACCAGGGCTCTTGCCAGTCGCCGTTCTCTGTTGTGTTCGAGGTTCATGTTTCCAGGTATCGGGCACACGGTTATCCGTCGTCCCGCCAATTCGGGTAACGGTTCCCTGCTCCTCGTCGTGCTCTCCTTGGGCACCAGGCCCAGCTGCCGTCGTATGTGTCGTCCCGCTTCTGGTTCCTGGTAGTCTCTCGATCTGCGCCACTCGCTCGGCTTCTGCTATTTCGTCCAGGGTGTTGTGCATGCCCAAGGCTGAGAACGTGTCCGTACTCGTGCTCCTCAGGAGCCCGAGTGCCGTATTGTACGCCTTGCGTAGTGACTGCGTCGATCTTTGCACGTTCGCTCGGCCACCAGTTGTGAAAGGCGGCCACGTACGTTATTTAGCTGATGCCAAAGGACTGGACGAGCCTCGTGAGGTTCTCTCCTTTCATCCCTCCTTTTCTGTTGGAGACCCTTCTGACGAGGCGCATCGCCGCGTCTGCTTTCGTCGCTAGCTTGGTGGCCGTCGCGCCGTTGACGCGATTCTTCTCGATGAGCACTCCCAGCACTCTGATCTTGTCGACCTCCAGAATGACTTGCCTGCCTTCCGTGCTCACGGTAATCTTGGAGCTAGGGAGGTCCCTTGTCGTCGTCGTATTTTTTCTTTCTGCACGCGTTCTTCGGCCGGAGCACCAGTAGTTCCGACTTGGACGGGGAACAGACTAGCCCGGACCCTTGCAGTTGTTCTATGGCGTCGACCGCTTCTTGGAGCGTCATTTCTATGTGACCGTCACTTCCCCCTGTGACCCACCGTGTGACGTCGTCGGCGTAGATGGTGTAGTGGACACCCGTCACCCGCTCCAGTGGATTGGGCACGCCGATCATCACGAGGTTAAACAGCAGCGGCGATATGACTTAGCCTTGCGGCGTACCGACGCTGGCGAGCTTCTTCTCCAGTAGTTGGAGGTCACCCGAAAAGATCTTGGTCATCCTGTCCGTTAGAAAGTCCCTGATGTACTCGTATGTTCTTCGGCCCATGTCGAGCCGAGAAACTTGAGCTAGGATATCCGAGTGTCAGACCATGTCGAATGCGCTCTGCAGGTCCAGTCCGAGCACGGCCCTGTTGTCCTTGGTCTTCGTTTAGTCGTCGAGGATCTCGTGCTTTAGCAGAATCATGGCTCTTGCGTTTCGAGCTTGCCCCGAAACCCTATGATGGAGTTCGGGTAGAGTTCCGAGTCTTCTAGGTAACGTTGCCACCGGTTCATGAGGACGTGCCCCAGGACTTTTCCAGCGCACGATGTGAGATCGGTCGGTGGTTCTCTACACCGGGTGGCTTGCCGGGCTTCGGAATTAGAATCGTCTTGGCCGTCTTCCACTGTTTGTGAAGGTGGCCGGCTCTCCAGCACTTCTTGACGTATTGTGAGGGCTTACACAGCCGCGTCGTTGAGGTTCCTGAGCGCCTTGTTGGTAACCTTATCGGGCCCCGAGGTGAAACTTCTATTGAGATTCTGGAGGGCGCGGCAGACTTTCCACGTCTCTATGTCTCTGTGTAGCGTCGCGTTTTCTTTGTCTCAGTACCCCGGGTGATTGTCCTTCAGGGTGGTTGGCAGGTACTTGGCGCCCAGTCGCTTCTTGACCTCGTCTTCTCCCAGTTCCTTGACGGCCCTGCGGAGTATTCTGGCGAGGTTGTTGTGCTGTGTTCCCTTGATTGTGGTTTCGTCGAGGAGATGCCGTAGCGTATTTTATGTCTTACCCGTGTGCATTTGCCCGTCGGTTTCGTTGCAGGCGTGGTTTCTTTGCGGGGCGCACGACACCCTGCAGTGCTTCTCTATCTGTTGAGTTCGGCGATTTTCTTTCGCAGTCTTGGTGCATTGCTTTTGGTGCATTTGGTGCGTTTGGTGCATTTGGTGTGTTGCTTCAGCCAGCGCTCTTTCAGGACTTTTTGGCTTCCAGGAGATGGACCGGTCGGCTATTCATCCGGTCTCTGTCATATCGCGTCTCGATTTCCGTGATCACCTCATCCGCCGTCTTCATTACGGCGTCCGTCCACTTCTCTATGTCTTCGATGTCGGGTTGGCTCGTCCGGCGGTGCCCTTCGGAACGCGTCCCAGTCCATGATCTTGTGGTTTCTCTTGCCGTAGTTGCCGTTGCCCTGGAGCGGCACCGTGACCTCCAAGACTAAGTGGTCGCTGCCGAGGTGTTCCCCCGTGTTGCGCCACTGCGCTACTCTCGAGCACGCCGCGCCGATCTTGACAAACGTTAAGTCCGGGGTGGTGTCCCTCGTTACCGACGTGCCCGTTCTGGTGGGGAACGCCAGGTCCGTCACGAGGTGCAGCCCCAGGTACGTTGCGTCTTGCATTAGTTCCCTTCCTTTGATCGTCGTCTTGACGTAGCCCCACTCGTAGCTCGGAGCGTTGAAGTCTCCGCAGACCAGGAGACTGCTGCTTCCGGCGATTCTGCTTGCATTGTGTAGAAGTGCCCTAAACCTCTGCCGGTTGTGAGCCGGGTTGCCGTAGACGTTAACCACAAACGTGCTCTCCTTTCTCTTCTTGCCCGTTATCACTTCCACGGCGCAGTGTTTGACTGTGCTGTTGGTCACCAGGTTGTTTTCGACGAAGTTAATCCCCTTGCGGACTAAGGTGCAGACGCCTCTGCCCTTGTGTCCTCTGCTTTTCGCACGCGTTGCGGTTGGGCGTAGACATAAGCCGTGGGAGAGTTGCGTCCAGTCGTCATGGTGCGGCAGCAATAGCGGGCCACACGGCCAGGAGCTCTGCAGGCAAAGAAAATTGGACGATTGTCCAGTGTCCTCCAAGGGTTAGTGAGCTGCGGACCGGGGGACATACAGGTAGGAGGGACGGGAGAACGACGGGGCTCCGGTGTATTTATCGGGGTGCGACTTCAGCATAAGGTCGTCGTGGCACAGAGTCAACAAAGGTCGCTGGAGCAGCCATTGGCATGGAGGGTATGGCGTCGGCATAAGCTAGAGTTGTGGTGACTAGGACTGTCGGCAAAATGTCGGAATGGGGCACGAGGGCGACAACAGGAGTTCACTGCAGTGCAGCTGGAAGGGACTGAGCAACTCGTTGTTAGTCAATGGTCCGCAGGTCAGGGCTGAGAGATTTGTGCTCCGAAACGTGGGCCATTAAGGGACAACTGACGAGCCACTTTCTCGTGCACAAACTGCTGGATTTGCAAAAACAAGGTACCGTCGCTGTCGTCAGCAGTTAAGGTGGACATAAACTGATCTTGTGCGGCAGATCGACGAGTTAGAGCGCGCTTCCTGCCCAGCTCGTCACAACTTTGGGGAATGGTAACGACCTCTGCCACAGTTTGGGGGTTTTTTGCAAGGAGCATTTGGAAGGCATCGTTTTCGATGACTTTCAAGATGTGTTTGATCTTGTTCATTTCGGGCATGGCGCTGTCATTCCTCCTGCACAGATCTACAACGTCCTCGATGTACGAAGTGAAGTTTTCACCCCTTTGCTGGGCACGTTACCGCAAGCGCTGCTCCGGCCGGAATTTCGTACAGCGGGACGGCCAAAGACCGCTTTGAAGTCGGCTGTAAATTCTGGCTACATTTTAAGACGGGCTGCGTTGTTACGGAACCATTGCTCCGCGACCCCTGTCACAGAAAATTCCATGTTATTGAGCTTGAAGCGGTCGTCCCAATTGTTATGGGTGCTCACCCGTTCAAACACAGCAAGGCAGTCGTCGACGTCTTGCTAATCTGTGCCGTTGAACTTCGGAGGGTCCCGCTCACGGATCGCACCGGAACAGACGATGGGTGTTGGCGTAGGCAGGGGTTATCATCGCGAGGCATTGTAGGAGGGTCCAGAGTCCCATTGCAGAGCTCCAGGGTAAGGGAACGATGACCGCTGCACCTTCACCAAAAACTGTAACGAGGATTTATTCCTACACCGCGGGAGACCACGAAATCAGCTCCCGAAGTCAGGAGCGCGAAGTCCGAGCGAGAAGCAGCTTCTTCTTCGTTTTAAGCGTTCGCAATGCGGCTGCCGAGGGCTGTTGCCAGTTGACTACGATGATGATGCTCCCGCATTTCGGCACGTACCCTCTCAAGGCGGGTGGACAGTGCTGCCTACACTCCGGTTGCGCATTCGTTAATGGCCCTGGTGACGGACATCCTTACAATACATAAATACACAAAAGATAACACTCAGTGGTCGTTCATGACAATCTATAAACAACGCACAAACCAGAAAATTGGTGGCCAAATCAAAATGTACACTTAAAAAAGACGCACGGCCCACTCAGTTTTTTTGAGTTCGGTCATTACACGAACTGCTAATTGAAATTTAAATAAATTTGCTTTTTCATAACATCATCATGATTTTACGGTACATATTTGTTCAATCAATTGATTTATTAATATCTCAAAATGATACGTGGGGCTTTATACACAAAGAGGTCCCAAGGTCGGAAACTGTAGTGGGACATAAAATGGCTTAAAATACACTGAATAATAGCTGAAAATGAAAAGAGGGACGTGTACACGAATGATGTAAAGCAGAGTCAATAGGTTACATTACATGGTAGCAATAACTATACAGAATCAACTTAGAAAAGAAAAAAAAACGTCGAAACACAAAGCATCACAAACAATCTTGGTTACGTCTGAGGCAGGGCCATCAGGTAGCAGTTTAATTCTTTTTTGGAATTTGTGGAATGTGTTAGAAAACATAATGGCGGGTGGCATAGAATTCCATAGAGATATTGCCGAGAAGTGAACTGTCTGTTTGCCGTTTAGTTTTTATTTTCGGTACAATGAAATTGTGCTCAAAAGCAAAGCTAGTGGTGTTAGTATTAACAAGACTAGTGGCCAAAAAAGAGAAACACGGAAAGTCATTGCGAAGCACCTTAAACAAAAAAATACCTAGGTTATGACTAGCCAGTTTGGAAACAGGCAAAATATTATTTTCATAAAACAATGAATGAGCATTCGCGCTATACCTACTTGATGAGATAATTCGAACAGCTTGATGTTGTAATATTTGTAATGGGTTAAGGTGAGTGTCGTATGTACTGCCCTATTATGAGAAGCAGTATGTAATATGTGGATGAATAAATGAGTAATATAGTGATAGGAGCGTTGAATGACTGCAAAAAGATCTTGCTTTAATAAGGATGCGCATGCTATAAGCCATTTTTTTTCTTTACGTTAGAAATGTGATGATGATGATACTTCAAGTTGGAGTCAAGTAGGACGCCTAAAAATGAAGAGTATTCACTAGCAAAAATTAGTTGGTTGTCTATGGTAACAGATGGTGTGGATGCTATGGCCTTTTGGTGGGAGTGTAAGACAACGAACTTTGTTTTAGAAGCATTATTTTTTAAATTATTAAGATTACACCAAGTTACGAAGATCTATATTTTGTTTAGACGTTAGGGACGAAACAGTACTGTCATAGTTGTAGAGAAGGGTATCGTCTGCATATAATAGACATTTTGAAGAGGAAAGGCAATGCGGTAAATCATTAATGTATAACAAAAAAGTATTGCCCTCAATATAGAACCTTGGGGTACGATAATGTTAGTTCTTCTAGCTCGCCAGTAGACATCAGCAACAGAAACCACCTCAATTCTATCTCGTAAGTAATTTTTAAGGAGCAATAATGGTGGTCCACTAATTCCAAGCCATCGACTTTAGTAAAAAGGACGGAGTGATTGATAGTATGAAATGCTTTTGACAGATCGACAAAAAATGAACCAGAGTAGCAACCTTCGTCAATAAATGATGTTAGCTTGTCGGTAAGGGAAACGAGGGCTAGATCAGTGGAATAACCGGGACGGAATTCACATTGGAATGCAGAAAGGATATGAAATTTATTTAAATAGTTCGTTAGACGAGTTGCAATAAGTTGTTTTAATCATGCTGCTGAAAAATGGTAATATGCATATGGGCTTATAGTTAGGAAGCAATGATCGATCACCGTTCTTAAGGACTGGAATAATTTTCCCTCGCTTACGTTCCTCCGGAAACACACCATTTTTAAACATAAGAATAATTATATGAGAAAGTGCCTCTGAAATGAGATGAGCGACCATTTGTATTTGGCTAAGGTGAATATTGTCAAGCCCGGAGCTGGTTAGTTTTTGGTTGTGTATTGCATTAAAGATTTCGTGGGGTGTTGTAGGGGAAAGGAAAAACGAATGCGGTAGCCATGCGTAGTTAGGCTCATAACTGAATGATCATGACTGAAAAAGAAATTCCAGAAAGCGTTAGCCCAGTGAATGGGTTCACTGCGATATTCTGGAGACGTGGTCGTGACGCATACATCTATTTAAGAAAGAATTTATAATTTCCCATTTTTTCTGTAATTATAGCCAGCTTCTGTATTTTATATTCGTAATACTTTCTTTTTGCGGTCTTCAGTTGCGGAGAAATGTCGTTAGCTAGTTTTTTATACCGAGCATGTAACTGAATGTTGAAAGGCTGTTTTTGTGTTTTTTTTTAAGATTATCTCGCCTGCTCACGGTCGATAGTAGTGTATCGGACATCAGGAGATTATGTGCAAATGGAAATTGCTTTTACATTTTCGGGAGCAGGAATTATAAAGCAGGCATTACGAAATTAACAGTAAATACTGGTAATAGGCTTTCTGCGTGTCATCTGTGTGCATAGCATCCGGTGAAAGCTGCTCACGGCAACCTGACAAGCTGTAAAATATATAAACAGAGGCAGTTTCTTCTTGTCGCGTCATTGCGGTTAATTATTTTCGTGTTCTGAATAAGTTCTCAATATGCGTCTGGTGCAGGGAAGGTTCTTAACGTATTTTTGATGACCGGGAAGAATCCAGAATTTTATGCACCACACAGCTCTTCAGTTTTTAGAATTACTTAATTAACCTTGAGTTTAGTGTACGGTATAATTCCTCTCGGGGTATCGCGGGTACACATTTTTGCAGAAATTCATGTTTGACAAATCAAAACGCAGCACCGTAAACATCAGATCGTAACACCGTAAAACCGTAAATCGGTTTGATTGTATGCTTGGCTCTTGTGTCCGGATTAATTTTGGTGACCTGGGGATCTTTACCAAGCGATAGCTCACCAGAAAGTTTTTCATAGGTGCCCATAATACATTTTTGTATGAATTGTGGAAAACAAAACCTCGAATAGAACCAGCTCCGTCATTTGGGATGGTTTCTCGTGGTCGTTATTGCTAGTGTATATCCGACTCACAGTCAATCATTCACGAATGCCAGGAATGGTGAGTTGAAATATCGGCATACGAAATGAAAAGAAGTTTTGCTTCCAGAACCTAGATGGTTTAAGAGAGGGACGCGTCTCAAAAAAAGGCCTCCAGAATGTCAGCGTTTTATGCCCCAAAGAATTATTCAGCATTGCGAAGTAATTGTTTCTTCAGGCTTAGTTGCAATGCGCACCTTTGGAATAGGTTTAATGGGTGAAGACCGCGAGGTGCACCCACAAACCGTACACCGTGGGGCTCGCGCATGCTTGGCGCACGTTTCACCACGAAAACCTACTTAAAGCAGATAAAAAGCGTCCTATGCTAACTCATAATTAGCAAAACCAGCCTAAAAAATGGCAGCGCCTCCACTCCGTGGATGATGGAAAGGGTACGGAGAACGGGGACTCGAAATGACATCCGAGTTGCGCTCCGAGTGACATCCGATTTGCGCCCCGACCGTCATTCGTTTTGAGCCGTGAGTTGCACCTTGATTATTCCCTAAATGAAACTGCAACTCACGGCTCAAATCAAATTTCGCTTGATTTTCGCTTGATGGTGGTGTGCGCACGGATGGACGCGGACGGACATTGGGAGGTCCTAAAGTACTCCGCACCGTTACAGGCGAGGGAGTAAGTCGTTTTACTCTCGGGTACTAACTCACGGTCGTAGCCCAATGGCTAACACGACAGACGCTAATTGTGTCTGGTCTACCAGGCACAGGCTCGAATCGAACCCTGGCGATGCATGTGTTTTGGCGATTGTAAATGCTAGGCGCACAGACGTGGACGAACATTGCGTGGTCCTAAGGTACTCCGCTCCTAATAGACAAGATAAGGGGAACTGGAAAGGCATTTATAAGAAACGATCATGCACATATCGTTACCGCAGCTAATTATCGCTCAGCTGGCTGGTCCGGACTAGCCACCTGATGGTCCAAGCCGAGCACACTTTGCGGTTCGGGTTTTCAACGAGTTGCATAATGAAACGTTCGGAGGTGTCTGTAATTTTTTGGCGAGTGGGGAAGAAAAGTTCGTTCCTTAAAATGTTTTTCTCGTGTTGACAGCAACTGGTCGCGCTACCTTACCCCGCCTCGGGAAGGGAACAAACCTATACAGCCTAAAAAAGAAGAAGCGCATACCCCTGTTCCTGAAGGAACGATTATGGCGGCAACGTACCGCGCAACATGCATCTCGTATGCCCCAAGAAACAGACGAAGGCCAGGTTAAGGGCACTCAGGAAAGCCGATTGCAACGATAGCGGAAAACGGTACGCTGACGCCGCAAAATACACAAGCAGGGGCAAGTGAGCTCATCGGGTATGCGTGATTGAGAGCAAGAGAAAAGAGATATGCTCGGATACAGGGAGAACTGCCGACACCGACATCGCTGAAGAGGCATCAATTACCCCCTGGCCACTTGAACAATTGCAAAAATTGAAAATCTAATTATCGTGATAATAGACTTGTAAGCGGCCTGCAAAAATTACCAGAAGGGCTGTATTCTCGCAGCAGAGTTCAAAATACTCTGTAAGACGCAAGCCCAAAACGTAGAGAATCAACTGTCCAGTTATATGATGTGAACATCAGGTCACGAGTTTCTGGAGAGTAACATAGCGGCGGATGCCGCCGCCCGAGGCCATGCCCCCCGGACACGCATCAAAGGGACCGAGCAAAGAGACAAAAAGCAAGGGCATCCAGGTTTGTTCTGATGAAAAATCTCGAAAAAAGGTCTCTACATGCAAACCTTTCCAAGCCGTAAAAAATGTGGAGACGCAAATCAAGAAGCGTTCCTGCCCCACTTTACAGAATGAATATATTCCAGGCGCATAAAGTTCTTGTGCTTCCTATTCAATTCCGGTAAAGAATAAGCCTCACGATATTCTTGCGAATCAAAAACCGAGGGCGATAGGCAGCCACGTTAAGGCGAAAAAACGGCGCTAGGCTGCACTGAGCAAACGAGCACACACTGTCTACTAGCGCAGCCTAGTCTTTGCACTGTTCATTGAGTTCTGAAGGTCTACCAGCAAAACAAATGCAACAACACTATCGATAACATTTATTTAAGGCACTTGTATTGGTCAGCTATAGGACCAAAAGGCGAGACCCTTGCGGCTCAGTCCTGTCGCGCTCACTGCGGCTGAGAGGTTGGCTGCCGCAGTTGTCGCGGCGCTGGAGAACTTAAAGGATCGGTCAACGACCCTGTTGCCCAGTAGCTCCTGGTGGCGCAACTCTCCCGCCACCGGTAGTTGCAGTTGTTCAAAATGATGCACAGGTTGTTCCTCAGCTTCGTTACCCGCCGCGGTGGCTCAGTGGCTAAGGCGTTGCGGTGATGAGCACGAGGTCGCGAGTTCGATTCCCGGCCGCGGCGGCCGCTTTTCTGATGGAGGCGAAAAGCAAAAACGCCCGTGTGTACGAGATTTCGGCGCATGTTAAAGATACCCAGGTGGTCAAAATTAATCCGGAGCCCTTCACTACGGCGCGCCTCATCGCCAGCGTTGCGTCGGCGCGTTAAACCCCCACAATCAATCAAATCAATCAATCTTCCTCAGCTTCGTCAGCTGCGTGCAATAGAGAGAGGGAAAAATGGCAATGAGAAAAACGAGAACAAGCAATAGGGCAGGAGGCGCGCTTGCGTTTTCGCAGGAAGCAAAAGCATCTCGCTTTGTTGAATTGCAGAGCCCTAAATCATTTCACATTTCTTTTGTTTTGGGCCCAACAGCTTTTAGAAATGGGCGCACTTACCTCGTTTTAGAATAGCGGTTTTAGTCTGCTGATATTCTAGGGTACTCTGCACTGCAATATCGAAATTTCTTTTCTACCAGCTTATCACAGCCAAGGTTATTTCGCCTTTTGTAGGAATTCTGCGATTACTTGACGACGATAATTCGTGCGGATAACCATCCGGTGTTAGCAATCTCTGCTTAAAAGAGATCCTGCAGACCAAACGACCCACCGACGACTTATCAAGACCTGACCAGAACTGGTAGTAATCGTACACGTACTCGTCACTCTGCACGGTTTTCTATGAATGTAAACCATTGAGCAAACCATACGAGCTATCTATTTTTGTGGGTAAAGGAATTGCACTAGCAATACATAAAGCATACGAGCAGGCTGGTCATAGGGAAATATCCCCAAAGAAGCCCTGAACAAAGTACATAAGTGGAAGTCAGAGGTAAGAAAAGTGACTTTATACTGGTCCAGGAGATCCGAAAACAAAATATCGGGGGAAACGTGAGTGACTATAACGAGCTCTTCGAGTGCAAACACACGCATAGGTATTGCATTTTTGGAAAAATTGCCCGTAGTATCTTCGTGCTCCAGCGTAAATGTGGGCGAAAGACGACGGCCGTCTCCCGCCCCCGACACGTAACAGCCTTTGCTCTCTCCCTTTCCGCTTTATTGTTCTTGCGATGAATGCACGGCAGATCACGTATACGATGATATCGGGCGAAAATTTTTCTGCAAAAGGCTTGTGAAGGTAAGTTGCGCTCGTTATGATTACAGAGACGGACACACGAAAAATACGTGCACTTTCACAAGACAGCGCACCTAACAGTGCGCCATCTTCTCGTGAAACTGCGCACCGTCTTGCGTGTTCGCTTTCGCAACGCGAAAGCCTAGAATGTTCCACGCAATAAGTCTTATAAACGTTTTCTCAGCCCGAGTCCAGTCGTTCACGCACGAGCTTTTTTATATTCCTCTCCCTCTCTCCACTTAAACGTGGGGTTGTTTCCTAGCGTTTACAGTATTCCCATATCATCTGATTTTGCAAGACAATCCCTTCCCCGAAATACCCTCGCTGGGATCGTGTTTTTTGTTGTTGTTGTTCAACACGTTTATTTTTTAAATTTTATACCAATCTAACGCTGCTGTGAAAGAATGGCAAAAGACAGTAGAAATAAACACAAAAAAGTTAAAAACTGCGTCGTTTCAGTTCTGGAAGTGTGTCTGAGGCCAAACATGGTGGTAGGAGTTTCTGTGTCATCCGTGCACTGGTTTAACTACCCCCAAAGCTCGCTGGTGACCCGGGTGTGGTGTAACCCAGCTCTGTAGGAAACTCGGCCTTATGTCACTTGGGCGTGAGGCCAGGGTCCGAGCTCTTAAAGCCGAGTACCACAGACGGAACCACAGTAGTGGTTGAAGGTCGGCTTGGGTGCCACATGGGCTTCACATTCTGGTGTTGTGATCGTCCAGGGAACGGCGGCTTTCCTTGCTGCGGATGCGCTGCAAAAGGCAGGGGGTCAGGAGGGCGGCACTGAGTAACCGCCGGAGCATAACTTGCTGACACCAGGTAGCAGCAATGCAGGGAAGTGGAGCGATCTTAAGTGGATTGAACGCGCTGCGTAGGTCGGTGCTGCGCTGAGAAAACTACCATTGTTGCTGGATCTAGCTAGTATTGCACGTCTTCAGCTAACCGTTTGGGAAATCGTGAGGGTGGTTGACTGCGCGGATGGAAGTGTGCGCGCGCTTGAAGGTGGGCCCGATCGTTTCCTGGTATTCCAGAGTGTCCTGGGATCCAGTGTACATGAAAGTCGAGTCTTAGAGCGCGAGGGCACGTAATGTAGAGACGCAGTAGCCTGAGAACGATGTAGTAATGCGAGTGCTTTGGCAGGCATGACGGGCTTCCTGAAAGCCCGCGTAGACTCAGTCGGCTCCCCTTCTATTTTTCAATGCCCCTAGCGGACAATCAAGCAGTTTCCTTTTACTCCTGACACTCTCCCCCAATTCCTAGCCTTGAGAGTGCTTATGAAACACGACCGGTTACTTAGCCCTTTTCTAAGCTCCAGGTGACGTTGGATGTAACCAACATAATCATCGGTTTGTCCTGTGTCACGCGTCGTTCCAGTTGTTCTTTTACTTGATCGGTAGCCATTGTCGTGATTGTGGTTCACGGGGTTCACCCCATCGTCTGGGCACTGTGCGTACAATCAGAAGGATTGTGTTTTGGCCCTACAGTATGTGCTTCCAGAGATGCCTGCAAAGAGACGTTCTCACACGAAGGAGGAATTTAGGGCAAAAAACCACTTGCGACTTCTTCAGTTCTTTTGAAACGAAATAAATTTTTTTGGCGACTCGCGGATTTTTTCGGACTGTTCTTTTATTCGTACTATTTTGTGTTGCCCTCTATCGGTCGGCTAGAGTATACAAGTTTTCTGGCTTGCAGACACAAAGGTGCTGTGTCATCGTGTGAATATTACGATGTGAATATTTAAATACCAAAGATCTTAATTGGCTTACATTGCTCATCTTAAAGCAAAAGAAACAGTCATCGTCATCAGACATTAGTGATTATGAAAGGATAAGTAAGTGCAAGGACCCGTTTTGTGTGTTGGCACTTCGAGCATGAGCTTCCCAAAACCAGGGGCGTTTCTCTCTTTCCCGCATACTGCAAGTCCCTGAACATACATTGCTCTCGTAGACCACCAAACAGGAAAAAAGTGGCCATGGACGCAATGGAGGGGCTTTAGTTGTCACCGAGGTCCAAGATGGCCATCGGGTCTTTGTCACAGTCGCGACCACCGTCTGCCTGTGGCAGGGGTGGTTACCTTCTTGCCTTAACGTTCAGGATAATGTCTCGAACAGGCTCGGCGCGCTGCTGCGTCTCTTTTTGTCGACCCGCTGTTCCCCAAATTTCTTCGTTAGTGATAAATACAGCCGAACAAACATGTCTAACCTTGGAGGTGAAAATGCCTGCAACACCGCTTTGAAAGGGTACATGCAGTGCGCGATAGCTGAGACCATGCAATTATCGCACACAACGTCCTCTCGGGCTCGAAAGAAACGGGAAACAGGAAGAATGAAGGAGTGGCCTGCGGATGAGGGGCATACTTTGTATGAGGGGCATTGGACCGATAAGTCCAATTCATCGTGGCCCGGCTCTCGCGCGCTCTGAGCTGTCAAGGTCTGTCTTCGCGTTTGGATCATCGATAACGTTCAAAATACGGTCACAGTGAGTAAAATCAACGCGCAGTGGTGGTCAGCGCTTGTGTACAGTGCAAGGTTTCATGTCAAGTGTGTACGCCGTGCTGTTATCTACGTTTAATATATCGAAGTTCGGCAATCGCAATCAGCCGTGTGCACCAAAATCCACCGTAATGCGATTGACGTGTGTGGTACGTCGCAGTTCTCCCGGAGTTGAATGTGTGTGTGTGAAGATACGGCGCCGCAATCTCCGATACTGCAAGAAACACATCGCATCCGAGAGGTGCACCTTTTAAATCATTTTCCGTGTGTATATCTGCGCAGTCGGTAGTTATGTGTGGCGTTGTTTCTGCGTTTTAAAATGTGGGCGCCGCTGGTGCTTTGGTGCCGCTGGTGGACTTCAGCGTTCCCAAACCAGCGTCGTGAGTGCTCCGCTAGTTGGCCTATTCTAGTGGCCGCGTGATGTTGTGGCAACTGTGCTTTGAGCAGCAACTGCAGTGTGTGTCCAGGCTGTTTTTTTTTTCGCGTTCAGCACTGCCTGGTTACGTGACGTGTGCTTCATGCGAGATGCTGTTTCCGTTTGGGACTAGTTTTCGTGGTCATTTCACTTGCAGCTGTTGCTTGTTTACGCATGCCGCGTATAGGCACTAGGTAAAGCTTCCATGCATCATTATTTGAAAAAGAACCTTTACTAATGAAGCACATGGTTATTGCTAATGTAATCACGCAGTCATGACACATTCCTGTGAGTAGTGTTTACACACCATGTTCACAAAATTAACCTTTTCAAATACCCTTTGACGCTTTTGTTATTGTTCTTTGCTTTGAGCCACAGCAAATTTGGCTATGTTGTGTTTTCCCAGAACTCTTTAAAAAATTCGCGCAAATCCACCCTGTGAATGTGGTTGGAAAGCAAAGCCGTAAACGGCACCCACAACGATTACCCATGCGAAGTCACTTAAATTCACTCACGTCGCTCTGCAAATAGTGAAACGAGAGAGAAGGGAAATGCACTCACCACACCATTTATTACTTCAAAGAGATATTCTTGGCCAGGGTAAACCAATGCATGATGCATGAACGGTGGTCCGTCGAGTTGTATTGGTGTAGCACATGAGTGGAAACTCTGTTTATACAAAATTAAAGGAAGGTCAAACCCGGTGTTCGACGATCTTACTTCTCCGTCTCTGGCAGTCACCTCCTATGCGGGAGGTATCTGGGTGGTCTCTGGCAGTCGCCTCAGATGCGAATCCACGTACCGCCGGGCACCCACCGGTTTCTTTAAACGGGTACAGGCGTCCCTGGTCGAGTGCGGACCCTTGAAAGTGGAATTCACGCCTGGAAAGCTGCCTTTACCATTGCGAGGGGCCCCTCGCAAGAGTAAAGCGGACGGAGGCGACGAGATCGGCGGCAGAGACGGAGCAGTAGAAGGAGGGGGAGGAGAGGGAGACGCAGGCGAAAGAAATACTTCTGTTCAGATTTCTGAACGGCCCATAGTGCGGCCCAGGGGACTGGTTGCTTCTTTACTGGAGCCCATTTGCACGCTGCGCCACCTGTGCTCTGTCCACCAGCTGAAACTGGGTAGCCAGAGACGGGCGTGACAGCAGCATCTCCCATTGCTCTTGTTGGGTAGTTCACTGGAGGGTGCTTAGAGGAGGAGGCTGCTCATGGCTAAAGTCGCACACCCGCCTTATGAGGAGGAGTGTTCCTACTTCTGGTCAAAATTTACATTCAGCGTCGTAGGGATTCGGGTGAATTAAGTGAACACGAGTCGGGTGTGCGAGGGAGCCGGATTTTATAAGCCGTAGGGTAGTTTGTTGTTCTCTGGAAAGGTCAGGATAAGGCGAAGGTAGGGTCTGTCTGTGAAGGCGATAATGCTGGGTTATCTCCCTGAACGTGACAAGCGGGTGGCTGTCCTCGCGCAGCTCCATAGCACAGCAGGTAAAAGCGCAGGCTTGTTGGTGGGCGTATTCGTTGCCCTCTATGGAAGCGTGAGCGGGTGTGCAGATGACCTGAATTGAACCGTTTGGGAGTGTTTTTTTTAGCACACGCAGTGCAGGTCGGGACACCCAACCGACTGGTAATTGCGGTAGGATTGGTGTGAATCGCTGACTACCTTTCGAACCCCTGGCCAAGACGATGGCTGCCTGTTCTGCTGCTGTCATGTCTTGGGTCTTGAGTGAGGTACACAGAAGGAGGTTGGTTCTGGAGGTAGCCAAGATGATGGCGTATTGCTCCCTCGATGTTGGGAGGCGTCTGTGTAGATAACTGCGTGATCCCTACCGAGGGTGGTGTTGAGCGCTTGAGCCCGTGCGTGTCAGCGACCCTTGTCGTGTGAAGGGTTCAAATTTCTAAGCAAAGGGAGCATCTTTATTTCTTGTCGATAAGAGTCCGAGAGTACATTAAGCGTAGGGACATTCTGTGCTGCTCAACCAATCTGGTGAAAGGATGCGCCGACCCCCCACAGTTCTGCCCAGTCGGAGCTTCTGGTTAGAAAGATGACCCTGAGCCCTGTGCTAAAACAGCCTCTCTGTGTCCTTGCAGAGAAGATAGGGGGTTGACGTAAGTGATGGTCGAGAGGACAAAAGCTTGCATTAATCGAAAGGTATCGGAATCCTTGAGGCCTCGCTTGTTGGTGGCAACTCGCCTTGTCATGTGTATGATTTGATTGATGCTGTGTTTGATGCGCTGGAAGGGTACGTCACTCTTGGTGTTGGCCTGGAGATGTAAGCCCAGGATCTTGATGCTGGGCCTTGGAGTGATTGTATTCTTTGATGTGTCGTTTGGCGTGAGGTCGGGCGACTAGGAGTTGTGATTTTTTGCGTGAACACTGGAGGCGACACGCTTTACCCCACTGGCATACTAGAAGTGAGATGCCATGCGTTGGTGTGAGCTTGCTTTAATTTTTGTAACTCTTAGCACATGCGCAAGGCGCGCACAGTGCCGCTAGACGGGCCATGGCCGGACCGCACTTCGGAGCTAGAGGTCACGTGACGCTATCACGTGGCATTCAGTGAGAATGCATGGGGTAAACCCGTAGATATGCTTGGTGAGTGCACCACCTTTCTTCCCTGTTTCTCCGTGGGATCGTAGCTAAATCAGTAAGACAACGGGCTCTCGCTTTGGTAGTCTATTAGTTCCAGGTTCGATTCCTGGCAGTGCCAGTATATTCTTTTAATTGTTCGCTGGAGTTTTCTGGTGGCACCAACGGTCGCGAAAGAACACCTGCGGGGTAGACGTAAAAAGCTTTGCTTTAATGAAAAGCTTTGCTTTAAAATGACAAGCAATCGAGATTGAAACTGAAAACTTGTGGCATGATGATCATGAGAAACCCCTATACGGTGAACCAGAAGGAAGGAACATTGTGAGTACTCTACTCTGAATCATTACGTCACAAGCCTTATGGTAAAATCTTTATTGCTTGTTCTTTTTCGCCTCATTGTAAACAAGGATCCTTTGTGGGTTTTGGAACATCTTCAGACCTTTTTTACTTGGTGAGTGACTATTTTGCTGTTTATTTTTATAGTGAACAGGTTGAAGTGTTACAACCAGTTTGATATGTTGACTAATTAAGTGCGCCCCAACCGACTTAAAAAGAACTCAATTTCTGCGATGCATACCTTATATGAGGGCTTGTTATCTTCAATGACCTTATTGCAGACAATAAGGTAAGATTGCAGAGAATAAGGTATGTAAGTATGACCTTATTGCAGACAAAGGTACATCTAGTAAACTAATTTGAACTTGAGGCTGCTGCCTAATGGCATTGAAAATAGTGCTTTTGACACACGCCTTCATAGGCAAATGCTCTAGTATACCTCCTTCAACGTGAGAGAAGTTCCATTAAAACATTAGAGAAACCTACATACCTAACCCAATAGCAAATATTTGCAGCTTAGATGAATCATCACTGTTTAATGTGTCTGCCTTGTTATGTGAGAACACGATACACACCACACAGGGTGGATTGCAAGCAATTACTCAAATTGATTTAGAAAAGGAGTTTCGGTACAGGCAGTGAGGTGAGTGACTACGAAGGAAAGTTTGACATCCACCTCAATGCGGCTGTACGGCTACAAAGGAAAGCTATACAGCTCTCTCAGAAACTTCGCAGTTGAAGAAAAATTAGTCCTGGTCCAGGATGTGGTGTGTAACTATAGTGGTGTGTGGATATATTGTGTGACTCATGGGAACATGCGGCGAATCATAGCTATCATAAAGGTAGGGAATTTGTTACTATGTAGAGAAAATATACGGTATAATAATGCAAATGATTTCGTTGCTGAGGGTTATTGAAAAACCCTACCAGTTTTTTTGCACTACGTCCACTCGTTTGAAAATGACTTGTGTTTTCACATGCATGTTATGCACAAAGGAGTACATTGGACAAATCATTGAGCTTGTGTTGAACATGGTGCTTCACGTTTCTTAAGGGAGACAGGCAGTCAGAACAACCTCCGGTTCTTCCTGCCCTCTTGTGAGCAAGGAAAGTTGTGAAACCGGATTAACTAGAAGGTAATAAACCAAAGAGATAAAACAAGGACATTGTGAGCTATCAAAATTTGGCATATCTGTACGTTTTTTATTTATTTATTTATTTATTTCAAAATACTGCAGGCCAGAATGGCCCTAGCAGGAGGGGCAAGTGAAGAATACAAAGGTCACTAGTCGGTATCAGCAGCAACAATAACAACAACAACAAAAAAGCCGCAACACTACCTGAAAAACAACATAAAACAAAATAGCACATGAACAATATACATCATAAAGCCGATCAGAATGCAATATCAATCGTACCAACACACTGATACACCATCACTGTATTGAGTCAATACCATCGGTTTAACAAGACAAGTGCTGCTCCAATGCTCTAGCAAAATTGTCAGCTGCTCGAATTGACTTAGGAAGTAACTCCCAGTCTTCTGTGGTTCGCGGGAAAAAGCTATTTTTAAATGAACTAGTCCTTGCGAAAATAGGCTCTAGAGCATGCTCTCGTGTGTGACGCGTTCTTCTCGTGGTTAAGGGCTTAAGGAATGTAGGTATAGGCAACGAATCTTTCTTGGTCAGTATATTGTGAAGAAGCAATAGATGCTTTAGTTTCCGTCTTGTTTCTAGGGTCGGGATATTATTGTTGGTCATGAGCTGCGAGGGGGAGTCTTGTCGTCTGTATTTGCCATAAATAAAACGAACGCATTTTTTGGAGCATCTCAAGTTGGCTGACATCTTTTTTAGTTTGCGGGTCCCACACAAGAGACGCATATTCAAGTTTTGACCTGCTGAAAGTCTGATAGGCTAAGAGCTTAACATTACTCGGAGGATGCTTAAGCTTTCGCCTTAACAAACATATCTTTTTAAAGGCTGATGCGCATATGTCGGAAATATGTTGGGACCATGTCAATGTTTGAGTAAAAGTGACGCCTAAATACTTATAAGACAAAACTTCTGAAATTGCGAAGCCATGAAGGTGGTACTGGGAAACGCTGGGATACTTTTTACGCGTTATTCTTAGAGGGACTGTTTTTTGTGAGTTAATTTTCATATCCCAATCTTTGCACCATTGTTCAACACTGTCAATAGCTTCCTGTAGTATAGCCTGATCACTTGCAGAGCGAACGTTCATAAACAAAACGTAATCATCAGCGAACAATTTCAATAAAACAGCACCAGAAACCACTTCAGTCAAATCATTGACGTAAATTAGAAAAAGAAGGGGCCGCAGCACACTGCCCTGAGGTACTCCAGATGAGACAGACAGAGAATCAGAAGCGCATTCCCCAACATCAGCTCTTTGCATTCTATTTTTTAAGTATTCACGAACCCGGGTATATGCTATTGTTAGTAGGTGTTAAAGTTTTTGCACACCACAAAAACAGAGGAAGTGCAGCGTTCAACTTGGTTTATTCTGACTGTCCACTTTTCTAAGCCATTGTTTTGATGTTGAGTGCATACAATTTTTGCAGATTGCAAGAACACACTGTATGTGATGATGCCCAAATATCAATTTATATTTAAGTAACCCAGAAGAAAAATAATATGAATGGTGCAGAATTAAAGGGTTCAACATGCATGGGACTACTTGATCATTACGAGTTGCGTGCCCATTGATGAAATGTCAATAAACCGTGCAGCAGTTTAGCGTCATCTAGTGCTGATCTGTTTTTTAAGGCTGCATAAACTTAACTTATTGTTGTATGTAGTCTTGTTCACTTAACCTTTTGTGTTTCAAGTCTGTAATACTTAGTACATTTAGTAGCATTCAACAAACGAACTCCTCTTGTTGTGTTTTTACTTGCCTAGCTTTGGCTGATAGAGGCTTCAGTTTAAAACACAAGGCAGCGTTAAAGGTGGAAATTACGGAAATGAAATAGATCTTTGTAACTCATTGAGACAACACTGCTCCTAACAAAACGTAGCCATCTTTGCTTATAACTAAGCTTAATTCATGTATGTATAGATCTGTGGGGCCTGTTTGTTTTTGTACATGGCTGTCTTGTTTTCAAATAAAATTTAATCTGTGAGTTTCATTTCGTGTCGGGTATACACGTTGTCTTCTGCCAAGAGCCTTTTGCAATTAGTGTGGGGCCAATTTTTCTTCAGCACCTCGAGCTGCCCTTGTCACTCATTTTTTTATTAAATTTTTATTGAAGTGCATACTGCAAACCAGAGGCCCAAGAAGGAGTTGCATAAAGGTGTGAAGAAAATAAGAGATACCAACAGCTCAGGATACTTCATGTGGCAGCAATGAGAAGTTTCAAATAAACTAAACATTCAAATGAATTCAAATGAAAGTGTATTTTTTCAGTCGATAATAAATGTGGAAAAAAAGGAAAACTTAAACCGGCGTGAACACGGGTGAAAGAATGGAAGTGGTAATTACAAATTGTATTTTGGAGTATGCCGTGGTCTTGTATCTAGGCCAAGTTTGTAGCATAACAGCAAAAATTTAATGCATTAAGACCCTTTTTTTGTGTAGTGCTTGAATCACACCAGTTTTCAGGAGCTCAGAAACAGAACCCGTGCGACCATATTGTGCGACTATATGTATATATCTGAACAGTAAAGAAATGTAAGATCTAAAAACCTTCTCTTTGACACATATTTGAATATCATCAGCTTGCGTGATCTCACAAACAGAATTTGTGCAAATATACTTAGAATAAATAAAGTCAACAGCCTTTCGTAGAGCCTTTTCAAGCAATTCGATATTATTTCCTCTATAGGGGTCTGAGACCAGGCAGGCTTACTGAAGTTTCTATCAAATTAAAGTAGGGTACAAAAGTTGTCTAACTTTTGCTGGAGCATCGGTGAGTGTATGTCCGCGTTCATTACGGTGAAGAAAAAGAGGCGCCAAGAACACCACGGCGAATTGCAACAAGAAGACGTTTTGCATCGTGCTAGCTAAATGTGAGAAACCTATTTGTTTCCCGTGAAGCTGAGCTCGAGAATAAGACTTGTGTCGTAATGCGCTGTGCTTGAACGCAACTATATTTTTTATTGTGCATCAGTGTATGCGCCGCAAGTGGCGTTCGCGCACATAGCGCGAATGAAGTGTTCAAGTGTGATTTGAGCTGGCGGCTTTATTGCCCAAATTCTTATTTTGTGTAGTACGGAGGACATGCTCGCAAAGTGGCGGCATACGTTTCTCGACGCTCACGACACCTGAGAGAACCCCTCCAGAACTCCAGAAAGACTACCATCGCGACCTGCTCCTCGTGTCACGCGCCAACAAGGCCCACAATGCAGCACATGCTGTGGGAGGGCTCGGGTTCTCGCGGAGGAGAGAAGAGCCCATCTTCCGCCGTACATCAAGACCCTCCAGGAGTGGGCATCGCCTCCTCTGGGCCGGGCACACCTAAGAGAGACTGTTATGTCCCTGTGGACTTTCGCTTGTACCACGCGGATACACAAGAGTATGTAGACGCTCTCACCTTTTTTACCGCCTTCCCCATCCCTGACTAGACTTTGACTATCCCCTTCCGTATAAACAATTATAATAATAATATCTGCCCAAACGGCGTAATCTGGCCAGGCCTGGCTGCGTTATCTCGCTGGCTGGGCGCCGGTGGAGCCCAACAGAGGCGTCGGTACGCGCCCGGAAGGGGAAGGGAAGGGAGCCAGAATCGAAGGTCCCACGAGGGCAAGAACTTCGCCTCTCCCTCCATCCGCTGCGCCTCTTCGCGTGGTTGCAGCGACAACTGCAAGGATTCCAAGGCCAACAAGGCGGCGGCGTTGCCATGGTAATTACTACGCTCTAATGTTTCCCCACGCTCAGCAGGGGAGGATGTGGCGCTAGTACCAGAATTAGCGCGGACGCTGGGTTGAAGGCTGATAGCGCCTCCTGGTGGTACGATGAGGAAAGCTCGGCCATTGTAGATGCTGGGGATGTGGTGCCTGGTTGTCCGGCTGGACCCTGCAGGACACCGTCGTCCACAGGCAACAGAACGAGTAGACTCGCACGGCAACCCGGAGTGCGCTAGGCCGTCGTACCCTCAACGTCTTTCTGTTCTTCTGCCCCTCGACATCCTGACGAGGACGCCCAACCATAATTGCCTTCATTGTGTTGCAGACCGCATCCTCTGGGGATTGACGATACGCTTTTGATTCTGCCCTCCTTTACATCGCAGAAGACATCGGAACTCCGGCTCCGCTGCCTATAACGCCGCAATGAAAGAGTTAGTCCGGTTGCCTGCACTACACATGGGAATAGAGATGCCTGAATTGAAAGAAAAAACTAGAAAAGACCGGGGAATACATTAAAAGAATGACAATCGGGAAGCAAATTATGCCAAAACAGGGGGTGGAAAATATAAGCCTAATTACGGTATACAGTACGCACAAAAACAAAGACAAAACACACGTAAGTAAACCGACGAAACGGGCGAGCGAAGGACGCTAAACGAGAGCAACGTCCCTAAGACCATTTAGACCGTATCCTTTTTTGCCTACTCCTAAAGGGAAGTCCGTTGTAGTTTTTCGGGACGTATTCTTGCAGTCTCTTGTGATGTATAACGCCCTAAGAACTGCTTTACTTTGCTGTAAATGGGTTGTCGTCTAGTTTACTGGTCTGGTTGAACGCTGCTGCCTTGGTGTTGAAGTTGGTCACACTGACACAACAGCCGTTTAAATCTCTCTTCGGTGGCGTACACATCACAAGCAGGGCTGTTGGCCATGGCCAATAGTGAAGGAGTTAGCATTGGTAAAGGAAACACCTAGGCACAGGCCGCGAAGTAAGCTGACATCCCAGCGTGACACGTTGTTAGGTAGGTGGCACTGCAGATCACGGTCGAGCGAATAGAGACGAGCGTTCGATAACTCTGATTCGCGGCAAATGGGCTGCAGCGACCTTCCTGCATAAGGGCGTGATAGATGGATGCCGGCCAATGTATTGTATATATGGCTCAAAATGTCCAGTCGGTAGATCAAAAAGCAGCGCAGTTAGTGGGAGACGTGGTTGGAAAGCTACGTTCACTATCCATCCCCCTTAAGCTTGAGCTTGGTCCGCTGACATTCGTAAACAAAAAATACCTACAAGAACTACTCCAGCACGAGCCACTCGGCACGACCTTCGCGCAGCTGCGTAGGCTTATCGAAGCCTCGCCTGCGGTAACTTCACTGCCCTGAAGCGGTGACTTTGTGTCGCCTTGTGAATCGGCGCCGAGCACATAGTTTAGCCTCCTGCAACTCCCGCTTAACATGGGTCGGCCAAAGAATTATGTAACTACCTATAAAGAACAAACTCCCCGCGAGCGCTGTACCGACCACAACGGCTTTGTAAAATCCGGCTAAGTTTGGCCTCACCCCTCAACACTTAGCCAAACGTAGCATTAATCTTAGGAAACCTAGCAAAAATTAGAAAACCTTAACAAAGCCTAGCAAAACCTAGCAAAACTTTGCGAAACCGGAAGAAACAAGGTCGACCCCTAGCTCAGCGTTTTCTCAAGGCTTGCACCACTATAGTGCAAGGTGCACCATTTTTGTTTCACCCTTGGAAGAGGAAAGAAAGGGCTGCGCACATCACATATCCCAGAAGCTCTCCTCGAACAAAATATCAAGAGCTTTCGCACACCTTGCAGGGTATGCCAGGGTATTTCTTTCTTTTTCTGCGTTGTTTACTTACTTGTTCCGTCACACGGGACATTTTGACACTGTTTTAAATCGATGGCAAGCTCAGAGACAGAGATCACTAACAGTAATATTTTTTTTCATGTTGTGGGGGTGAAGTTGTTTTTGGACACCGCGCTTCTGCAAGGACAATAAATTGTCTGGCATGGAAGCGAGAAACATGATTTTTAAAGACGATGGTCTTTTTTTGGCTACTTCAACCAGAAATGTTGGTCTGTTTGTCTGTGTGTGACTGGATTCATCGAGCCGGCCAAGGGAAACAAAATCTCCGCAATAGCCTTATACTCTCATAGTCAAATCTAAACGTCTACGTCCGGGGTAAATGCTCATACTTCTCAACATTGTTGACAAAAAATTAAAGCATAAGTGATATTTACGGCGTTCCTTTATAAAAAAATTCATAGATGATTGATTTTTGCGAAATGAAATACTACATCCACTGGAGAAATAAAAATCACTCCGTGGCCTGCTTTCGCCTGCGTCACCATAGTGTCTGGCGGCTTATCAAGAAATCAAGTGGCAACAGTTACGAAAGGTTTCACTTGATAGGTTCCATGTTCTGCTTGGAACGGACGTGGAGTAGGGCGACGTGGTTCTATAAGCGTTGATGTAGGGCGTCTCGAGTCACGCTAGTCTCCGCCGTACGGCAGCGCTGCCATCAAGGCACCCTGTCCTGAGCAGAGGAACGCGGAAATTGAAATTTACTTTAGCAAACCTCTAGCGTGTTTACCTTGGGAGGAGCGCAAAGGAAGAGGAAACGCTTTAAACGTGAGCGTGACAAAGAAGGGAGGCATTTACTTGGCAAATGTCGATAAAGATAATCGTCTTTTGTCGACATTTGCAACGAAAGGAGCTGATACGCAGCAATTTTTTTAGAGTTCTTGATTGAGCGCGAACAGGTAGTAACGGCTTATCTAGCAGTCGGATATAACTCAAACATTCTCAATAGAAGCGTGAAAACGGTCTTCATTGCTTAACTCAAAGTTTATTCTTCTGGGGTCAACCCACCGCGCAACCCAGGTAATTCGATCATCATCATTGTTACTGGCGTTTTAATCATCATCGTCTACCAGACGTACTATCCTCGCGACAAGTGATGTGAAAATCGGCCGTTTCAACCAACGCCGCTCCAGCGATTGAAGGCGAGGACGTCGTGAACTAGCGGGCTGAGGGATCGTCCGTTCACCCAACCATGCCCAGGGCTGCTCCTGCCTCCCGGGAGACCAGTTCCGGCACAGAAACTGGCCTGAATTCTGTCGACGTCCTCATAAGCGAAAACATTCAACCGTCGGAAAACGGCGCAGCGCTCCAAGTGGGCGGCTCTGACCATTCCGAAGGAGGTACGCAATTATGGCAGGCTATAGTATCATAGTGAGACAGGTGTGCCAAGATTTAGAGATTCACTTGCACAGCTCGGGTATGATGATTGACGTTTCACGAAAAGCAGGGCTTGGGTTTGGAGAATATGTTTTGCGAAATTACTAGAACTACTTGAACTTTCTTAGCGAATACAAAGCCTTCGTCCCGTAATTTGCATCTTAGAACCAAGTTCTTCGGTGTTTTTGTTGTGCCTGTCTGGGTGTGACATTTATTTGTGCGAGCGTGCGCTGAGCGCTTGTTACATAAATGCAGAGGGAAGAGTTTTGAGGGGTTTTAATTACATGATACCTCATTACTCGATGTTGTAAAATCAGCTAAAACGTTTGAGGTAGGCGGACATTTTAGTTTAGAGAAATGCCAAACATTTGTGTCCAGGTCACTGAAACAGGTACTAGGGCTGGTAACAAACGCACAGGGGAAAAGGCAAGATAATTCGCAGAAAAAAACTAATTTTCATCATTGCGGAAGAAAGAACTGCGTGAAGATGGTGTGTTTTGTATGCGCAATTGGTCCCAGGAAAGCGTTCCCGAGCTGCTCAATGCATCGCATCAATAGTTGGTCGCGTTCGTTACTTTCTACGTTGTTACAAAGCAAGGAAAGCATGTTTCTTGTTTCTGCTGTTTTAAACACTTCTCGAGGCTCCTCATTGTCGGCATGATCGTCGGCCACCCATGGGCGCCACGGGTATTACAACCACACTTGCTTGACACGTTCGCCTTGGCGGCGGCGGCGTCAAGTGTGCCTTTCCCGACCGTGCACGGTGCGTAGTTGGGGCTAGTCGTTCACACGGTTACCTTATCAGCTGTCTATAGCGAACTTTTTCTTGTGTCTCTTTTGTTATTATTACGAGATATCCGTGGTCGCCCGAAAAACACATTTTGATATAAAGCGGTGGAAATACCCATGGTAGGTATGTGAGGTAGCACCTATTTGAGATAAGCGAGTTTGAGTTAACGAGTGTTTACTGCAGTTCACATTGCCTAGAATTTCTTCACATTACACACATAGCCGATTAATGGAGAAGGAGTGCCAAAGATAGCTATGACGATGTCTCCGCGCTTGTCTGCGTGTGCCTGTGAATGGTGGATTGTGTAGGGCGCGTGCTGGTGGGTTCGTGCGTGGATGGGAGTGCGGTTATGGCCAACAGTGCCCTGACGGCAGCTCTCAGGCGACAACTGGTCAGGCGATAACCACTGGCGACAACCGGCCACATTGCCAAATTAGGCATTTCAGCGGAGATTAGATAGTAAAGAATTATTTTACTAAATGCAGAGGCGCGTGTTATTGTTCTAACAGTGGAAGCTTGAATTTTTATAATTAGAAGGCATCTGGACCGAATAATTGTAGTCATCGGATGAACATATTCTATTACTGCCATCCGCAGCGGTACTGATTTCTGAGTTGGGTGAGCCGGTTAGGAAGAGAAAGAAAATTTTCAGATATGTCGTAAATATCACGCACATTTTGGAAATGAAAATGAGAGATAAAGGTAGGGTGTTGAGCTGTGTATTTTAAAACGGTCATTCCGTACGCCAGGAGTTATCGCGGCAGGCCTAGCCTTGAACTCTATTATCTTCCGTCGTTACATTCCTGAAATAATACTAAGGGCGTTCAAATTCAATTTCGCACATGTCCATTGGGAGTTTTCAAATGCCGCATTTGTTTCGTTTGATACCCTGACTTTGCATATTCAGGTCGCTGCTAGTATGTCGCATTTAATGGAGCAAATGCCTGATCTCTGCAACACGAACAGCAGCAATTTCAGTATGCGATAAGAGTTATTTCGGACACGCTTTGCGGCCACATGTTTGTAAAACGTTATGAAAAGTTTTGTAAAACTTTATGGACTTTATGTTATGCAGGCTCACACACCGAAAGCAACGTGGGCAAAAGCGAAAGTGGAGGAGAAAAAATCAGCGCCGTTCATAGCACGACGAATCCGGAACTTGGGACAGGTGGCTGCGGCAACTTTACTGCCGATGGGGCCGTATCTATTCCAGGCTGCGATTGCGTAAGCGACGAGTACAAGCGTGAAGTATCTTCAAGTTCCCACTTGTCGGCAACCTGGTGGATCGAGACGAAAGAGCGCCAACACTGTATCCACACTAACTCTGCTAACTTCAACGACGGCGCTGTTCAGCTCTCTGAATATTTAGTAAACACTACAGGGATAAATAATGGCTCCCGGGAATTGAACAGTATCGGTGGACTTTTTTCCAAAGAGTCCGCAACAAGCCCAGAAATGGTTTCTCAAGACTCCAAAACTTCGCGAAACCGCAAAAACTGCTTAAAGCGCAGCGCAAGCGAGTGCTGTTGCGTGTGCTCTGCTCGAAAAATCTCCAGTTCGCTGAGTCCTCGCCTGCATCTAGTCTCCATTCCTGCATCGCACCTGTGCCAAGGCGAAGGGAAGGCAATTCTGAAGAAAGCTCTGTCCGCAGACAACTGCGCCTTGGGGAAAGGGACTCCGCACAGGCGCCCATCGGGAAGAAAAGGCACACTGTCGCCACTGCTGCATTGCTCTTCAGATCAGACGGAAATTTGCTCTACGCGTTTTCGCCTTGAAGCACCGCACAACAACCAGGACCATGATCGCTTAATGCCAAAACGCCTGCTCTCCGTAATTCCAGATATGGAAGAACCCAAGAGGGAGAATGCCGGACTCGACGACCATGTTCACACAGATGTAGACAAAGTAGACGACATCCGCCAAAAAGAGGAAGGAACGAATGATGTATGTCTGGGCCACGGAATAGCGACGCTTAAATTGTTCCCTTCGAATGCAGATCCTTTGCGAATGACGAACAGCGCAAATGTTAATGCAGCGGGAGTAACCAACGACGTAGATGACACCAGCAGTACACCACTCACTCACCTTGGCAAAAACCTTCCCGGAATAAAGGAATGTACCCAAAAGAGCATTACTGAAAACAACCAGGGCTTGGATACCAAACAAAGATACGTAGACACAGCTGGAGGCTCTCGAATGCACAGGCAAAGCGAACGCCCCGCTTCAATGGATAATCTCGCGACATTGACGCTTGATAGTGGCTACACGATGCAGGAAAAAAATGACAACCTGGATTTCGAACCTAAACAGGACAGCACACCTGTTTCAATCCAGTTCAGACACAAAGCCGAAGGTTCCGGCGAAATTGGAAGCAAATACGGAACATCCCTTTTGAAGGGCAGCGCCGACCTGTCGCCGCAGCCGGAATTTTCCTTCGTCTGGTCGGACATCTTGAGTGGTTCCGCCAACACAATGTTATCCTTTAGCAACCTCAATGACGCATTTCTCAGAAGCCCTACGTCTACGCAGCTGGGGGACCTCTTTTCGCCAGAGGACACTGCGGGCCGCATATTTGAGACCACTCCGTGCGCAAAAGGTCTCAGCGTTCCAGAGCGGCCAACGTCTCCAGACACGAACGACATTGAGGCAGACGTTCGCCGCGGCTTTACAAAGAAGGACTGTAAGTTGCCCTCTTTCTTTCGACGACGAATCCATATGTTACGAAACCGGTGACCAGGAGGTGTTCACGCCTCGGCAGAGCAGTTCCAGCTGTTGGTGCTGCGACAAGAGCGAACGAGGCCTCGGGAGCAGTGGTTCGGTTCACATGGACGTCGAGGAGTACGAGAGGCTGAGAGAGCGACTTGGTCAGCGTCCCCATACCCCAGCCCTCTGGGAGGACCCGAAGAGTGACCGGATTAGCCTGGAGCGAGACCTGGACATGGCAACACTGGACTGTTCTATAGCGGGTGTTGAAGACTATAGCCACGTAGAGCTTTTCACGAAGCGCAGTTCTTCGTCAGGTTCTTTTGAACAGTGGTTGCAGGAAGACATGAAGGCCTTTGGCGACAAAAACGCAGAAGAAAACGAGCACCCCAGAGACCCCGCCAACGTCACCGCAGAAACCCTGCATAAAATGTTTGTACAGCTTGGGCGGATAACAGCACATCACCACGAAGCCCCAGTGCAGGATATGCAGGGCTCCGTAAAACAACAAAGCGAAACGACAGGCCATGAAGGGGAAAAGAACGCCACTTCACTTCTTATGGGAAGCAGTGGGCAAGCAATTTCTAACGTGGTGCTCAATTTATCTAACGACAACCACCCCGTGGCGACAAAGAGCGAACCCCAGACAATACACACAAAGGAAGAGGAGACAGCAGCGGAGTTTTCTGGAGGGGGTCCGAATGAAGAACTGACTGCATCTTCCAAACCTTTTCTAATACACAGGGGTTTACAGCTGGCTATGTGAACACACCGTTCCGAGGTTTGAGTCTAGCCAACCTTCTAGAGAGTTACGCCACTGGACTCAGTATACAGGACGTGGTGCAGATTTCCTGCAAGCCTGCATATCGCACTGCGGCACGGGTGGGACCTTGCCTAGATAACGTTGACTTTACGAAGTACACCGCAAATGAAGATGTTTCTCTGGAGGAAGCACTGGCCAGGATGCCAAAAATTATTTGTAAGACCTGCGATGGGAAGAGTCACAACGCGCATTGAAACGATCTGTAACGTAAAAATTCATGGTGCGATGAAATAGTTGTATAGAGCAGTTTTTATACTCAGTGTCGAGGTGTGCGCTAGATTATGGAAGCATATAAGTGCACTGTGTAGGAAAGGACCTCGCGTCATTATGTAATGGGCTCCTAGATTAACTTGATCATTTTTATCATCACGAATAAATTTTTATCGAAATTCAGCGGGGACAACACTTTACTTAGTGGCGTTTTACATTTTCGATCTCATGTCGAAAGTCAGGCTTCCCTCTCAGTCTGATGTGCCTGCGCACCTAAAGTTGCTGGTGCCTTTGCATGGGCACAACTACCGCACACAGCTGACGCTTCGCAGCAGTCTCACAGCTGAGAACTTCCGCCCACCCAGCGAATACCAACAACGTTACTGAAGTGCCAGTGTGTTTTCTACCTAGAGCTTTGTGTACAGCGAAAACTGATTTTTCAAATGATCAATTTTGTGACCCCAAAATTTTTTTCGTTTCTAGCAGCGCACTGTCATTACATCACAACCAATGTGATGTAAAGGAAAATTTTCTTCACGCTCACAGCATTTTGTTAAACACGTGCCTCAGAACACTGCGAAACTTTGTCACACAATAAATCCCTCAGTGAAACATGCACCCCTCCGTCTAACGACGGCGATAATTGAACAAGAAGCTTTCTCGTGATGGATTCTTTCGTTGGCCAATCCCACACAGACAGACAGTATGCGATATTCTAGGCGCACGTACCACGTTTTCTAGAATATTCACAGCAACTCTAGGGTGTGCACTCTGAGGGCCTAACGTTTGGGTTTGGGGTGTACGGCGCGAATTGGTACCTGCTGCTTGGCGTTCACTTCGATCATTTGAAAAGGAGATCCTGCGAAATGTGAGGGTCCCAAGATCGATTCCGGCCAATGGAGCGTTTTTCTCATTCACGTCACCCACGATCATTCATCATCATCGTCACGGAAAGTTGGCTTTCCTACAGCGAGTACAACGGCATCAGCGAAGACAATGAAATTTCACTTTAAAACAACAGTCTCTATTGGTCACTGACGGCATACTCAAGTGTTTTGCCTCACAGGCGTTGCCCATCACAGTCCCAAAAGGCCACAAAAGCATTACTTTGTTTCTTATAGGACACAGGGCTGTTTGAGCGATTGTAGAGACACTGTTTACCATTGTTCATTTGTCATATGGTTAGTTTACCGTTTCAGTTTAGGCTTTATCATCGCTAATTCTTTTGTTTTTGTAGTTATCTTTAATTTTTCTTTTCTAGCTCCTCGAGCTCTATTCCCGGCCTTTTAATACCCTTTCTTTCTCTTTAAATTCCTCCTTCCCCACTCACCACGCGTAGGGTAGCCAACCGGACTGTAACCTGGTTAACCTCCCTGTCTTTCATGCATTGCATTATCCTTTCTTCCTTCCTTAAGTGTAACCAGAGGCAAGGCTTTCATTATGCCTAATTTTGCTGCGTACAATGAATAGATTATTACCAGCAATAAATTATAGCTATCACCCGCCGCGGTGGCTCAGTGGCTAAGGCGTTGTACTGCTGAGCACGAGGACGCGGGTTCGATTCCGGCCGCGACGGCCGACTTTTCCGACGGTGGGGAAATCCAAAAACGCCCGTGTGCACGAGATTTCCGCAAGTTAAAGATCCCCAGGTGGTCAAAGTAACTTGAAGCCCTCCACTACTGCGCCCCTTATCTCCTACGTTGCGCCGGCGCGTTAAACCCAACAATCAATCAAATTATATGGATCATTCAACATACAAGTGCAATTGAGAGATGAAGATAAAATCAGCGAAATGAACGTTTCAATTTTAGGGTCACCCTCTTCTGCTTCACAAACTCTTTCGAATGCTTTCATAAGTCCATCTAAACAATAAGCAGAATGGTGGATGAACGCCAGCGCTAGAAAAACTGAGGCACGTCACTGCCAGGTGACCGATGCGACAAAACGCACAATTGCGGCAGTCTGTACCAATAACTGAACGACCGCGATTGCAGTAATGCTCCCTCGACCACTCAGGGTACGGACGGGCTATGTACGCCCGTCTTGCCCTGGGTGGGCAAGAGGGGCATACAAGACGGGCACATCGTCTTTTTGCAAGTCCCCAGGTTTCAATTCAGAGACCCCTCGGGCGCTTGCACTAGAAAGGACTGCCGGGCGGGCAGAGCAATGACAAGCCAGTTTCGTGGAGCCCTTCCATAAATCGACCTTTTTAAGCTCGGACGCAGCCGGCAATAGAGCTTTTACAGGAACAGAGGCCAGGAAGTCGCAGGGTATCCAATGCTGTAGCTAAGGCGGATTGAAAGAAAGCCTGCGTGGCGATGCATTCAAGTCACATGCCGATAGGTGATTTACGCTGTTTTGGTCTCTATTTATATTTTGCAGTGAAGCCCGGCTAAGTGGGCACACACATTGCCGTATTTGCACACGTGCATCCCCTATATCGCTGCCATTTTCACCTCCACCGTAGCCGTACTGAAGTTCCATCAGTACGTGGGGTCGCTCAAAGCTCGGCGAAGCAAAGTTGAGAGGCTGAAAATGCTAGGCCAAGAAGTGTGAGGGAAAGTGGCGAAGAGGCATGGAGCTGACCAGCAGGAGTGGGGAGTGCGTGACTGAAAGGTGGTTGTTGTTGTTAAATCTTTTATTCAAAAAGGGAAGGCCGGAGGCCTTGGGGGGAGTTGGGAGGGGAGGATTTATGGTTGAAGGGGGCTCGTATGAGTTCGTGGTCTTCGGGAGGCGGCATCAGTTTTCCACAGGACAATTGTTCAGCATTGAATGGTCCATTCACTGGTGTAGGCCATCGCTATATAACTCGCGCTAGACCGCTCTTAGTGGCGAACCGTATTATTAGGTTAAGGGTGTGTTCATCTAATGTGAGGGGATCGATACGGGTTGAGGGATCTGGGTTTGGGGAAGTGAAATTCCGGTATCGAGAGAATTTGGGGCATATCCAGACTAGGTGGTGCAAATCAGCCGTGACGGCTTGCTGACAGTATGGACATTTTGGGTTGATGTGGGGGTAGTACCATTTGCGAATTGTTTCCGGTGAAAATGATGCATCTGTATAGAATTTGTTAATAAATATTTCTTGGGTTCTTGTAAGGGAAGACCTGTTGGAAACGTGATCCTTCGGCGTAAGTTTGCTTGAGTCGGAGTTTCTTTTCGTGTTTGTACCGGTGTATGCGAATGGCGGGGGGGTACGCTGATATTTTCGGTCGTGTCCAAGCATTCAGGAAGGTCTGAAGGCTGGGCGACGGCGATGGTCAGCGGAGGATAGGAAAGAGCAAGCCTCCTGCGCAGCTTCGTGGGCTGCCTGATTCCCCGGTGCCGCCAAATCATGGCCAGGAGTCCAGTCTATGCGGACTTGAATGCCATGCAGTTGTAGGGTCATTGTTTGCCGGATAATTTGGTTTACGGAAGGTGCGTTGAAAATGGTCGTCGAAGTTCTTGAAATGCTTCGTAAGCAATCGGTTAATATTCTGATCTTTGTTTGGTATAAGGTTGATGGTGGTCGTACATCATGTAGTTCAAGATCATGGGTAATGGCGAAGTAGTTCCGCTTCCGTGGGGTGTTACAGGAATTTTGGAGTGTCGGGTTCCTATAATGGTTCGGTCATCTGGGGAAACCCAGGCAGTTCCAACATTTGGTGGTGTCAGGCTGGCATCAGTATAAATGTCGATTTCGTGGGGTTGTTTTGTGCTGAATAGCCTCTGACAACGTTTTTGTCTAGGAATGGCCGTTGTGCGGGTGATGGGGTGAGTTGTTGTTGGTTCGGTCAGGAGAGGTCGTTGCCACGGAGGAATAGGTATCGGGAAGTCAGGTAAGGGGATGTGATCTTGCTTATCCCAGGCCGTAAGTATAGCACCGTGATGGGTAAGTTTACGCTTGAAGTTGTTTTGGTCGGTTTGCTCTTGAATAATTTTTTCAATTGGTGGAAGGGCAACCGCAGATTGGAGGTTAGAGATTTTTGTATGGCGTGGTAAGCCAGTGATTGTAGGAAGAGTCGCATTGTGAAGGACATTAAGAGCGCGTCGTTGGGTACAATTCACTGTGTAAGATTGGGCTCCATATGTAAGAATACCGACTGCAACGGCGCGGGCAAGAAGAGAAGAAGAAGAAGTGAACTATAGCCCGGCCACGTTGCAACGGCTCTCTTTTTTATTGTTCTTTCGCCCGTTAGACTGGCTTTTGGTCACCTCAAACGTGCCTCTACAGTGAGTGGACTTTCACCGCTCCTTACTGGCATTTCTTATCGCCCACTGGTTCACAGTTACATTGGAATATCGTAATCAACAGTGACGTCCGGCCGTTAGGACTAGTGAATGGGGCATGTCTTCCTCGACGCCACCGGGGCTCTTTCGGCCGCCGTTGCTGGCGTATCCATGCCCGCCGACCAACCTGAAGGACCCCCCCACGCCTCCGCAATCGTCTTCACAATTGCAAGAGCCCCCACCTACCGCGCAGCCCCAGCACTCTCCAACGCCGCCTGACCCGAGCCCTGCTAACCGTCCAGCCACACCGCAAGACGTCGCGATGAATGAAACAGAAACTGTTCCTGCTGAAGACACCAATCCTGGTCGTCAACTCGGCTGGAATCATCAAGACGCCTCCAACAACTTCATTCAGACTGGACATCAAGGCCCCGATCCTCGTTGCAAGTCGGTCACGTGGAAGAGATCCTCCGCCGCACACCCTCCTGTCAACCAAACCGACCGGGTGAGTAGGCCTCGCTATCTGCTCGTGCTAAGACCGCTATCAAAATTTAACATTAACAACATGCCCAAACAAACTCTCGCTCACCTTATCGGTAACACCGCGCCCCAACCGTACCTTGCAGAACTAGCCTCTCATCGATACGATGCTCTCGGGAACTGCCTGCACATCACGACGTACGACGAAACCCACAAGGACCGCCCTCCTAACAGTACACTCACCTTCAGTTTCCTCAGTCTGGCACCACTTTCACCATCCCAGTCGAAATAAAGCCTTCCCTCTACCAGGCCCAACTCCTCTCGTGGGGTTATCGAAATCGAACCCAGTGACACCAATGATGAAATCAAGCAATGGCTACGATGTGAACAAGCCAAAATCCTCGACGGCCACCGCCTTGGCCGCACTAACAAAGCTCTCATTACATTCGATTCCCCCGTGCCCCCCAAAGTGGTCGAATACTATATGGCCATTGTGAAAGTGTCCCCATACCAACCACGCAGAATGGTGTGCTTTAATTGTCATAACATTGGTCATATGTCAAAGTACTGCCCCTCCCAAACGGTGTGCCGCTTATTGCGGAAAAAAGCACCCAGAATCAGACTACTGTGGCCCGACGATTTACTGCGTGTCTGTGATGAGTTCGGTCACATTTCGCTGAACCCAACTTGCCCTGGACGCGTACCCAAACCACCCAGAGCTCTCCATCCAAAGATAAAGCTCAAGGAATTTCGTGGGTACACCGTGTCAAGAACAGCAACAAAGAAATAGACTTTCCTTCACTTACAGCCCCTTTAAACGAAACAAGAAATGCAGCCAGGACAACCGACCAACATCCACAACTCGCCGCCATCCTTGCTCAGTTGAATGCTCTTCGAACTGAAAATCAGCAACTTAAGCTGAAATCGCTGAGCTCAAGCGAGCGCATGTCCCCAAGCGGAACCCCCCATATAACCCTCCGTCAAAACAATCTGTGGCGCCACTCACAGTTCGCGGCCGCAGCCCCAGCTCTAAGCGAACCCCTACCTCTCAGGCCAAAAATGATCCCCAGATGACCCAGACGTTGCAAAAATTCGCACGGAGATCCATCAAGAACAGGCTTGCACGGTTGGACGACGGCCGTCGCATGCAAGAATATTTTGAAGGTCAACTCAACCAAATCAGAGACCTTCTCCAGCAAGTCCTTAAATCAATGCACCCTCCGGAACCCATCCCCGAACCCCCAAGAAAAGTTCAACCTCGATCCAAACCATGACTCCCACATCACTCACAGCCCTACAGTGGAACTGCCGAGCCTTCTCTTCAGCGAAAACAATTCTGACCAGTAAAGTAAAGCAACTCAGACCAGCTTTCCTCCTCCTTCAAGAAACTTTGGATACCCCGAAAATTTCTGGCTACAATGCTTTCGTAATCCCTCCATATCACGAAAAGGAGCCACCCCCGGGTATGCAGCAATATTGGTCGACGCGTCGATTCCGGCTGTACAACTACAGGTTCCCGCCTCGAACTCGAAGATGCACGAAGTTGTGGCCATTGTCGCCCAGCCACCCCACGCTAAAAAGTTAGTCTTGGTGTCCGCCTACTATCAGCCATATTCTGCCTCCACCGGCACCGGCCCCTTCACATGGCTTCAGCACCTTATCAATGCACATCCAAATACCCCCATTCTCGTCGGGGGTGACTTCAATGCACATCATACGGCATGGAGATACTCAACAAATTCAGCTCGTGGAACAAAGTTAGTTGAATATACTAAAATCCTAAATCTTCAACTAATCAATGATACAATATACCCAACCCGCATCGGTCTACATCCATCTCAAAAGGATACCACACCAGACCTTACGTGGGCCTCGCCAGGTCTTACAAATTCATGGGTACCCTGCTCTACAACGTGGGGCAGTGATCACTTCCCTATTATCATCACATTTCGCGGCAAACGAATCCGGGACGGGCGGAACAAGAAACAGTGCACCCACCTTAATTGGTCTTCCTTCCGAGATCATCTGCTTCAATACTATCCCCCTACATCACTTGCAGCAATGGCTGAAATTATACGGAAATCCTCTGCTGCTGCATTGGAAACTATTACATGCGATGAAGATTCCCCTACCTTTGACAATCACCTCGCCAACCTTTGGAAACGAATGCAGTACCTCACCCAGCTCTACCGCTCTACTGGAAAAAGGCACAACATACTCCGACGTATCCGACACCAGTACAAGGTCATTAACCAATACCAAAAAGAACTATCAAACGACAACTGGGTAAATCTGTGTCACAACCTCGGGAAAACACCAGGTTATGTTTCTTTATGGAAACTTTACCGCAGCCTAGGGGACAAAAAACGCAGTAAGACACCAATAATTAGCACTATCATGCTGAACAGCACGAATCCCGTGGATACCGAAGAGTTGCTGCTCAAAAGCTTCTTTCCACACGTATCACTAACTCTCCCACCCCCTCTACCCGAATTCCCAATCCCGGAACCGTGCTCCGACCTTGAAAGCCCCTTCACAATCGCTGAACTTTCTACAGCTATTCGCCAAGGTAGACCGAAGTCTGCCCCAGGACACGACGGCATACAATGGACCCACCTCCGCAACCTTCCAGAACCAGCACGATATAAACTCTTGGAACAAATCAACGATTCCTGGGAAACCGGGCAGGTACCTCTACATCTCAAGCTATCCCTCATCTATCCCATACCGAAACCTAACAAAAAACAAACCTCTCCTAACGATTTTTCCCATCTTCGGCCAATTTCCCTCACACCTGTCCTATGCAAACTCATCGAACGACTCATTAACAATCGAATAGTGCACTACCTCGAGTATGTCGAACCATACCTTCACCCAGCGCAAACTGGTTTCCGCCCGAATCCCGCCCGAATCCCGCTGTAGTACCCGCTCTACCGGTAAGATGAGCAGAGCTACGGGTGTGCTTTCTCCCCAGGAAGAAGCGGAGTGTCGGCGAAGCGAGCGGCAAGCCAATCGTGATCGTATCTATAGCGGCGGCGAGAAGACAGGCAATTCTGAGCGAGGACTGCGGAACCTAAAAAATTGAAGTAAGCTCATACTAACGCGTAAAACTTGCGCGCAGTGAAGCTGTGCGCAACGTTCACGACCAGACCGAAGGTTTCCACGATTGCAATTCCCTCCCCACCAGACACGTCCTCCACCACATGTATCCCACATTATATCCCCGCCCAAACTGCCCGGCATGTGGCGCTCGAGATACCACGCCACACGCCATTAGGGAATGCCCCTCTTTAGCCCCGCTCCGTTTACCCAACCCTCCCACTATCTGGCTGGAGGTGACTGGCGCTCCTCGCCCGAGCTACAGCTCCTGCCTGCCACTAGGGCTCAGGATTGCCTAGCGCGCCTTCCTCACCTGAGGGACACTCGCTGGGACTGAGCCTCGTCAGAAATAAAGTTAATCTCCCTTCCACGATTGCAGTCGACTTGCTTTTTCTTCGCTGACCTTTACTCCATCATTGATGATATACGTGCTATAAGTTGTTCTTTATCTCTCTTGGAAGTGGTAATCATTGGACATCTCCTTGGGGGGGGGGGCGTACGCTATGACGCGTCTTTCTCGTTCAGAGCAAGTGTTATGGGTACGCTTATGGGTATAAGTACAAGTGTTATGTGTATGCTAAGTGGGTATGCTTGGCTTGACAAACGCGAGCCGGGCGCCGCGAGTCACGCACCCACGAGCAGTCATCACTTTCTTGCTTTTTTAACTATCATGTGGTCGCCGCCAGTTTGACCAATCTCCCTAAGAGGGTTTGCCTGGCTTGAAAAACGTGCGCAGCGCACGCTGGGCGGCAGTCGCGAGGCACGCAGAAACGAGCGCTAGGCATTTCTTGGTTTTTGGTAAGTGCCGTGCGTCAGCTGCGCTCACGTGCGCGCGTTAGGTTATTCTTTGTATTTTTAACTGCGGACACGGAAGAATTACGACTTGTTTTCAGCTCTGCCATAAAACATACCCCAGTTCGTCAGTCATCGCGTCTAATTTGCAACATGCGCCGATTTTGTTTCCCCTTTGAGTGTTCGTACTTAGCGGCGACCCTTATATTAACATTCCCAAAATATTGCACTCTATCGACATGTTCTCACTTCATTCACGTCATCATTAGCTGGTGTGCTCACTAAGGGCGAATACCCTCTTCCACAGATATCTAGGTAACCCCTACTGCGTTTACGGTTATAATGCAGCCACTCCGTTAAACGGAATCGCCGGCCTATTGTCCCTCGTGAGCGTTAGTGACCCGCCCATGCCCGTTTCTCGCCTCAATTTGTGTTAGAATATCTTGAACGCGCGTCTGTTTCCTAATTCACGCAATTGCTTTGTTTCCTAAGCGGCACCCCTAGCATTCTTCTAGCCGACCTAAGTTGCTTATTAAAACGCTCAGTTAGACTCCTAGTTTCTGCAGTGGCTGCCCAACAGCATTATTAAGTTTTATTCGCCCTTTTATTAGATATTGGATCACAACGTTATTAAATGATTCATATGGGTAGGTCATTGCCCATACTTCGCAATCACTGCCGGGCTGGGCCTGAGGCTTCGCCTACGCTTAAAGGAGCCATGCAGAGAAAATGCAAGTTGGTTTTATTCGAAAGCTTTCGTGTTTTATAGTGCCCCCAGCGCTTGTCCGGATACAAATGGTGCTTTATTCACTGAGAAATTAAACAATTTAGGTTAAAATTTTGATTTTCCCGCTCAATCGTGCGTTTTCGTGGTCCCAAATGACATCACAGGAACCGACCGCTCTGCAACCTAGATTGCCTTCAATCACGCATCCGCCGTACAGGGTAGAGACACGTATACGCTGGCGCCGCCGTTTTGGGTCGCTCGCTCGCCGCCGAAGCAAGTCATTGTGTCAAAACCGCGCTAAAATTATCGCCGCAACGCGGTTTACTGAAGAAGTTTGAATCATATTGTCTGTTTCGCGTTGCTGGGTCTCGTGGGAAACGAAAAGAATAACGCGTTGAGCCCGTTGGCCCAATTGCGGCGGCAAGGGACCGTTCAAAGGTTGTCTCCACCCTGTACAGCGGTGTTGGTTTGTTCCCGCGTTTCTTTACGTTCCGTAACCTAGATGGCGCCACCATACCGTGGCAAGCGTTTGGTTTGTTTTTGCCCGCATTTAAACCTGGTTTGTTTTTGTTCTGGGAGAAAATATTCGTTCCCTGAAACAGTGCTCGCTCGACAAATGGGGTCACGTAAGACACCGTTGCTTGCGTCAATCGGCCAGTGTCGTCTGAGACAACCCCAAGCCCCGTAGTGCTGTGCAGCTAAACCAAGCATGCTGTGCGCAGTACGAACAGCAGAACGCATCAGTACTTCTATGTTTACGTGTGCTTTCGTAACTTCCACTGTTTGTCCATCATTCTTATTGCTTTGTAAAGAATGTGCCCTAAATTTAAGCGCAAATAGCTCGTTCGTCTAGTTTGTAAGCTCTACCTAATTTGCGTCTGCTTCTGCCAGCCTCCGCCAATCGCAGAGCTTAGCTCATGTGACATCATAGGTTCTGTTGCGGGAAATGAGCTGGTGGGTCGCATGACCATTCCTGTTTTTCCTAATTATGTAGCTTATTTGAGCGAAGTTTACGTTAAAGGTGGTGTCAGTATGATTCTAACGAGACAATCTTTTGAATGAACCAAACTTGTGTTTTCTCTTCATGGCTCCTTTAAAGAGAGAGGCATTTCAGATTACACCCTTTTGCATGCGATGTTGCAGCGATGGCACCTGCAGGGGCGGCTGCTGTGCCGGAGATTTGCCATTCGCCATTGGGCCCTCCCCTCTTGTGCGACCTTGAGTGAGACGTACGCTGTGATACGCGCAATGACAAATCAAGCAAGCCTACGTGCCCTTCCTCAAGGTGCGCATGCGCAGCATATAAAACAAAGGTTTCCATGTCTCACTGACGGCGTATTTCATTTCGAAAACGCACTGCAGGAAACCAATTCCTCTGACGAAGATGATGATCGCCGGTGAAGTGAAAGAAAAACAAACGCTTCTCGTGGTCGTAATCGAAACTGTGTGTCTCGAATTATGAAGTCGTCTGTCTGATTGCACCATTCAGACAGGGTTGAAGCAGTTTGGATTTGGAGAGCAGCGCAAGTACAGGAAAAATTAGACAGAATAGTCATGGACACCGCCGTCTGACAACGACGGAGTATGAACTTTAGGAAAAGCACTTCAATTCCCGTATCAATAAAGCTCCCTATCAATCGAAGCACTGAAGTTGCGCTCTCTAGCGCAACTTCACAACTCTAGCACAACTTATGTGAATACAAACAGGTGTTCACACAAAGAGCGCATGTAATACCTTACACAACGCAAGCAACATTTTGCATTTATAAACTCCCTCCTGGGTTGGTTCCTTTGCTGTCATTCTTGATTTTGGAAAGCCTCCCGTGACCGATCGTTGTCTTTCGACAAAGGGGTATACTTTTGCACATTGCTGTAGTTTTTCAATAGAGTTCAACAAGAGTGACTTCCTTTTGTTGAACAATATTGCACCCCACTTCCACTTTTATGTCGACATGTACGTCTGCCTCTCCTATCTGAGCCTTTTGTGCACTTTATCTACTATTTGGTTTTTTTTTTCCATTACTCACGCAGGAGCACACAATAACCGCAAACTTCCTTTACTGGCTTTAGATACCCGCCGACACCTGTCTCCTGCTCATTACTGTTTTGTGTACATGTTCTTTTTTCCTTTATTCTACATTGTTCATGGCTGGACGCGCACTTCCCTTGTGCCTCCGGTGCAGCCCACAGGTATCGATCACTCACTTTTAGTTGTCTGATTTTCGTGAAATCAGGACACCTGCATTTTTGAGTCAGCGTTTTGTGTTTTCGTGCTCCTATTCACGCTCTCTTGTTTGCCCACAGCCCAGCCCGATTTACCCCCCTTACGAAACATCTCACTTTCCCACCGTTTGCCGTGAATCTGCATAAAGAATGTAATCTATGTCTATAAGGAAGTAATGCGATGTAGATGTTACGCTGATGAAGGACATTCCTTTACTGATGCACAAGTAAACATCCTCGAAATGTTTTCGCCGTGTGTTCGCCTATTTACTCATACTATTTCTACGCTGCCTTTGTCATCTCTCTCTCTCTCTCTCTCTCTCTCTATCTATCTCTCTCTCTCTGTCTATATATGTTTTAGAGGTAGTACGGCAGGAGGTCAGGAGGATGACCTTGATCCGGCGAGTGGTACCCTAGCCAGAAAAGAACCAATCACGATGATGATGATGGCGCATCAGCAAAGATGGAGGATGATGTGATGATGGTGGCCACATGCAGTGCAGGAATGAAGATGAAACATGAAGGCGAACGTTGACCAGTCACAACGCTGAGAGTTCGCGTTTTGAGGAGGCCTGTGAGATTCGCGCTCACAATATTATCCTCCCGCGGTCTAAGCAGCCATCGTGGCCGTCGCTGTCAGATGAAGGAATACCGGCGAATGAAAGGCTTGATTCGGGACACATGAAGGCTGTTAGTTCCACGGCAGCGACTGTCAGTGACACCGGAAAGTGGGTGCTAAGCGGTGCAACAGTCCTAATAGTGTCGCCTCATGGCGGCCATGGAAGCAGTGATATTTGAATTCAAGCAATCGATCTCACCGCTTCCGCTCACTGACTAGCCAGAGTTACTGCTAATTATTGATAGTGACGCTGGCTAGTCAGTGAGCGGAAGCGGTCAGGCCGGTTGTGTAAACATCAAGTCAGACTGCTCAAATCCAATACAGAAATCCTCGCTGGTGTCGTTTCGCGACGGCAGGTGATCAGTCTGTCTTGATTTTACCCAACCGGAGAAACCGCTTCCGCTCACTGACTAGCGAGCGTCACTATCAATTATTAACAGTGACTCAGCCTAGTCAGTGAGTGGAAGCGGTTGGTCCCGTTGGGTGAAACCAACTATGACTGCTCCTATGGGGGCATAATGCGACACTAAATAGACCATTGCCACTAGATGGTTATTTACGGGCGACGTCTTCTCGAGGATCGTCTCGGGGCCGATGAAGCAGGGATAGACCTTGTCGCATATTCCCACGAGCCCAGAGAGTAGTGGTCAGTAGGACTTATTTCCCAGATTGGAAGGCCACAGAACGGTGCGCCATCACGTGACGGGACTTGCACGTTTCCTTGGAGGCCGCCGTGTTCACAAGGGCGGTTAGCAAGTCGAGAAACAAACTGCTCGGGAAGGCTTCCCACAGACGGGAGAGGTGCGAAAAGGAAAGGCGCGTTAAGTACAGAAGTAGAGCAACGGCCAGAGACGACGAAAAAATTACACCCATCTTCCCGAAGGAAACCATGAGTAGGATGCGGAGCGTCATGGGGGTTCCATTTGCGTTTCCATTATGTTTGTTAGCCAAATTTGGTGGAAATGTAGTGAACCCCGTAATGCTCATACATCCTACTCATGGTTCCCTTCGGGGAGATGGTGGTAATTTTCCTTATTGTATGCGTATTACGCGAGTGAGACGAGATCGAAGTGGTATCTAAAGGTCTTTATTTAGGTTTGCACGTCTTCTTACTTTGAGTATGACGGCCTTATGGTCGCTGAAGTGCACAGTCAGTGGATCTCGTAGAAGCGGTTGTAATGTAGTCGTCGCCGTTGCAGTTGGTAAAGACGAGATCGATACACGTTCCGTGGATTGTAGTTGGGTGTAATTGCTGTTAGTTTTGCGCTGATGCTCTCACCTTATTGCGTCAGCACACTCACTGACGGGGCTGTTGTGTCCATCGTACTTCATCTGAAGAATCACGGAGTCAAGAGCAAGCACGACCGGAGTTGTTGTTGTTTCTCTTCTATAGCACGTACCCACGTGGGGGATTGGCCAAGAAACAGTGGTGTGCGGACGCCGGACCACCGCCGACGCCGCGGAACATACCCCCGAGTATGAGACGTGGGAGATTGGCCAAGAAACGGTGGCGTGCGGACGCCGGACTACCGCCGACGCCGCGGGGAATACCCCCGAGCATAAGACGCTCCGCATCTAAAATGGAGAGAAGCCAGTGGTCTGTTGAACAGCGGTATTATAGGCGTAGGTTACGAGCGGAAGAACGGTGTCCCAGTTGGTGGGGTCAGGGCGAACGTAAAAAGAAAGCTGTAGTTAGGGTACCATGTAAGCCCTCAGTGAGGCTCTTTACTTTGGGTATGGTAGCTGGACGTAGCCTTGTGCAATAAAATTGACAGTTGGGCTAGTTGGTTTTGATTCATCGTAAGTAGCGCTAGAGACGGGAACCGAAGAGAAGACATAGCGCCGTCGTGTGTGTCTTCTCTTCTGTGTCCCGTCTCTAGCGCTACTTACGATGAATCGTACCCTTGTGAACGGCTGCACCGGCACGAGCACTTAGGAAAAGAGAGGAAGGAAGGAACGTCCTTCCGTGGTCACGTAAAAGAATGCGTGAAGGATCCTGACGTAAGAATATAGCTTGTAAAAAGAAGTCAACTTCAGAGGCGCAGCACTCCGAATACAAGCAGTTTCGCCCAATCGGCTCAAGTGATCTACGCAGTGACCATTAACCGATTGCCGGCTGGAGTGACTGGGATCGGTCTGTAGAGATCGATGCCGACGACTACAAAGGGGGCGTAAGGACATGGCAGGGGTTGTAGACCGTAAACTAGAGTTGAAGTTCGGTCGTTTATGGCGTTGCGATGATTCATGGGATACAATATATTTAGCCGACGCTCTTGAAGGCCGGGCCAAAAGAAGCGGTGTTTTATGTGATCACACGCCTTAATGAAGGCGAGATGATAACAGTACAACCGTCATGAAAAGTTCAAAAATGCCACGACGAAGAGAATGGGGACGACGGGAACCGATTTCTCGTCTTGGGAGTGGTAAGTATAGCGAACAGCCGTCCTTCAAAAGTCGTAAGTTTGTAAAAGTTGGGTGGCATGAGGACAGTTGGATGATTCACTGAACCATCTAAAATGTCAAACATGTTTCGGCAGTAAAAAATCAGATCGCTGGAGGGAGGCAAAATAAGGGTAGTTCTTGGACTAACAGGATCTGCGACAGCCATTGGTAGATTTGCCACTGGCTGAGTAGAACGCTCGACAACTTTCTTCTGTTGACAACAGCGGGCAGCGACAAGAGCGTCGCATCCATGCGGTGCTTTCCGAACTTGTACGTCCCGGTGAGGGCTTTAGCCCTGCAACCGAAGCATCCAGCAGCCAAGGTGTCCGGTTAGGTTGTTGATGGAGGGAAGCCAGTAGAGAGAATGATGATTGGTCACGAGAGTAATTTTACGTCCGACTTGGTGCAGCCGTAACATCTGAATGGTCGGAACTAAACCGAGGCACTCTTGTTCGGATATAGTGTAGCTTTCTTCGGCTGTCGTAAACAGCTGTCGTGGCGTATGCAACCACTTGCATTGAAGAGGATGCGTTGCCTTACAGGAGCACAGCATCAATACCATGTCCTCTGCCGTCCGTATGGAGTACTGTCGGAGCGCTTTCGTCATAATGACTCAGTGCAGGTGAAGAAGGAGCTGCTTGGGATTTAAATAACGCAATTTAGCAGTCTTCGGACCAAACAAATGGTGTACCAGAGGTTAGGACATCATGAAAACGTGAAGCAATACTAGAAAAGTTTCGAATGAAGCGCCAAACGTACAAGGCCAAGGAAACTCCGAAGTTGTTTGTGACGGTGAGGTAGGGAGAAATTTAATACAGTCCATGTTTTTGTAGGAGTGGGGACGAATGTCATCTGTGCTCTCGATGTGACCTAATACCCAGATAGATTTGCTTGCAAAACGCCATTTTCTGCGCTCAGTTCGAGGCCGTAATTGCTGAGACAGGTTAAAACTTGATCCCGGAATGGCAACTGCTCATGGAACGTGGAATAGAAGATTACAATGTCGTTGAGGTAGCACAGACACGTTTTCCACTCCAAAACACGAAGAACATTATCTATCATGGGCTTGAAGATGGCCGGAGAGTTGCAAATTTCGAACGGTATTACACTGAATTTGTTGAGTACAACAAGTGTCACAAAAGCGGTGTTCTCTTTGCCAGCTGCATTCATAGGAATCTGCCAATATCCGTATGTAAGGTCGAGGCAAGAAAAATGGTCGTGTATCCGCTCCTTTCGTTGGAAATGTCGACGAAAGCCGGTAGTCGACTGACACCCCTGCCACGTTCATGCCTCCCTTCTCTGTCCCGCTCACCTTTGATGGTGTTTCTCTCTCGCCTCAGTACTCCCAAGACAAGACGCTAGAGGCTTGCTCAAGTCAATTTAAATGTATCACGTTCCGCTGCTCCAAGTCGGGTGCCTTGATGCCAGCTCTGCCGTACGGCGGAGACGCGCGGGGATCAAGGCACCCTACAACAAAGTTTATAGAACCACGTTTCCCTACGCCATGAGCCTGCCAAGCGAAACGTGAACCTATCTAGTAGAGCCATTCGATGCGTAGGCCGTTTGACTGCTTAAGCGTCGCCAGGAGCTATAGTAGCGCTGGCAACAGCATGCGACGGTTTTCTGCAGTTGGTGCAGTATTTCATTTGCTATCACAAAACTCAAGCATCTATTAAACACATCTGTGGTGTAAGTTGGTGCATTATGATTGAAAAAAAAATAGAGCACGACTTGGACAACGACAGTAAAGGACGAAGGGAAATGCATAAATTTTTTAACAAAGGAACACTGGAAATATCTCTTGTGTATTGGTTTTTTTATTGCGGAAATTTGCTATTCAGCATAAGGGGAAATTAAATGTATAGATACACCCCGGATTCCCGAAGGAATCGAAGCAGGGGGCCATGATGTGGTCCTTCTATTCACGCCATGAAGTCTGGCGGACGTCCGGGGCGCGGGGCGCAGGTGGCGATGTGCACAGCGCGGAGGCTTCGCAGAGCAGGGCAACTCCACACCAGGTACACTGCTGTAGCCTGGTCAACTGGAGCGGGGCAAAAGGGGCAGGTGGAGTTGAACGTGTGTATTGATTAGCTGCCTTATATTTGCGTAACCTCTTGTTCTTCCTCAACAATGTTGCAAGTACGACCATTGATACCGGACATGAGTGTCTAGATTTGGCTGTGGGTATATAAGGCTATTGCAGAGCTTCGGTTTCACTTTGGCTGGGTGGCTGAATCGAGTCACAGACAGACAGACAGACTGACAGACATACTGACTCACCAAAATTTCTACGTTTAAGCATCCCAACAAAGACTACCATCTTTAAAATATTCTGCACCCTTTAAGGTTTCCACGGTGTCGTCGATTCGTGGCGCCAGGCAGACGTCTTCGCGTGCAATTTTGTTGAGCGAGCTACAATCCACGCAAACCCTTTCTGAACCGTCCTTCTTTTGAACTAGAATCACGGGTGATGACTAAGAACTTACCGATGCGCGAACAGTGTTTCTTTGTAGCATGTCGTGGACGTTTTTTTTTTTTTGAATAATTTTCTGTTGTTTAGGTGACACACCGTCCTGGCGTAGACGAACGATACAGGAACCATCTGTTTCGATGCGATGAGTGGGTCGCAGATGTCTGCCTCAGAACACAGGAGTGGGTGTCGAATAAAATTTTGGGTTTTTCAAACAGGGCGAACAGCGTTTTCATTTGCTCCATGTTGAGGTCAGGATTGATGGTCGCACCAATGGGAAAAGACGGAAATTTAAGGTGTAAAGAATTATCCGTGGTTGATATAGCGTCAAAAGAAAGAGCAGCGGCGTTATCGTGGGGAACCGAAGCAATAGTGTAAAAACGTATAAAGTTGGGCGAGTTTGTATTGGTTCATCTAAAAACAATCCGCGCGCAAAGAAACAACTACGCGCGAACAAGTGCGCGCAAACTACGCGCACTAGGCGACGGCAGCTTTTTGGATCTTGCTTCTTTGCTCGCCGCCCTTCAAAAAGAAGACTCGTGCGGAAGAGGTCCGGCTTGACCTTCCCAGAGGTGTTGCAGTGGGAGAAGAATATCAGCGAAAACCATAGCTCGAAGTTTGTATTAGAACCAGCCCCAGCCCCACCTCGAAAAGTTGCAACGGTGAGGCAAGTTGCGCGCCTGGTGCGTGAAGATGTTTGTTCTTGGTGCATCGCCGAAAATGTGGATGTTCTGTCGCAGGAGGCTCCAAAAAACAGAAGGCAGCCAGTGTTATAAATACTGTGGACTACCTGGTGCTGTCTCACTTACAGGTGATTGTGGCTTATAAAGAAGGCCATTTTGTCATTATGCCTGAATGTGCCTTTAGTAAAAAAGCCTGCACCGCTGTAGCAAAAAAACTTTGTTTCTCCTTCCCTTAAAGCACAAAGCCTGGAAGAACGGATATCGCACTTTTGTATAGGTAACAATCGAAAACGTCTAGCGTATACTGTTAAAAAAACAAAAGGACAACTAATTTTGATACTTTGTTCAGTGCGAAGACGCGCAAACCACACATTCATTTTAGAGCAATTTTCTCCGAACGGGAGCCTGGGCAGCTGGCTGTGCAGAGTTTGTCATGAATCTGTCTGACACATTACATGTCAGTGATGCGTTCCTTGTCCTCAAGCCTGCTGCTGTTGTCTAGGGTAATGGGAGAAGTACGCAGCCGAACCTTTGAAGCGTTCAATTCACTGCTGCTGTAAGGGTATGGGGGACTACACAACCGAATTTTGAAGCATTTAGGCATTGGTGCAATGCTTCGAAGGTTCAGTTGTGCAGTTCTCACCATACCCTTGACAACAGCAGCAGAATTGGGGACGAGGAACGCATCCCTGACAGGTAATGTGTCGTGAAAGATTCATGAGAAACCCTGGGGCGCAGACGTTAGCTTACAGGCAGCCGAACGGGTAGGACTTGTCCATGCAAAGTACATACTCCTAAGCTCATTTAGTTAGTACTTGCCCTCGGTCCCATCTGATGGTTTGCCACCCCCATCGGGGATCTTGCAGGCATGCATTGAGCTCAAGCATTCCGCGCGCGGTTTTGACCAAGTGCACGAGCTCTCCCGGGAGCATCCCACCGACATCGAAACTATTCAGCGAAGCTGGAGGCCGGTCACGGACACGACGAAATCCCCCGGACCAGCGGGACGGGCCGCGGACGACGTGGCAGTTCCTCCGACTGCGAGGGATACCAGCAGAAGAGGCACCAGCAATCGCGCCGCCCGTGGCGAGCGACAGCGAGCTGCAACAGTCCAGGCCCGGCCGCCGGCGAAAAGCTGCATACGCTGCGCGAGCAAATGGCTCACCTCAGAGTACTGGACGAGCACCGCGGACACTGCAGCGTGCACGGCCGGCTATCCCTGTTGCTGACGGGGCTCGCGACGGACGAGCTGGACTCCATTTCCGTGGTCCAGAAGCTGCGGGGTACACGGGACGGACGGAAAGCCGGCGACGTCATCTTTGACAAGCTGAGGAGGGAGCCTGCCCGAGGCAATGCGGCAGCAGCCATAGGGGCGCAGCTCGCGGCGTAGGCACTCTTCAGGAAGATGCGGGCGCCATCTCTTGAGGAGAACGGGGGAGGCAAGCAGCAGACAACAGTCAGCTACGGCGAGGCCTTACGGGGCATGCCGCGCGAGTGCCCTCGCGACCTACTGCCGTAGCGGACAGCGGCGGTAGCTGCATTTGTAAACCCTCTTCCGACGCGCCTTGGCAGAAGGTGCTGTCGCTTTCAAAACGCTAGAAAGCGGGACAAAGGCTTCCCCTACACCCCACAGCCTAGCTACAGTACTTTTGTGACCGAAGGCGCCGAGGGCTGCGTCCGCGAAGCTGGCGCGCGACGTTATTGCTGGGTAGCTCACAGTGCAGACTGGCGTGCTGGATGTTCGGGTGAACGGCCGGCGGAACATCTATGCAGCGGACGCGGCCACCGAGGCAATCATGGGGACACTCCTGACCATGAATACTATCTGTGGCATCGAGGTGAGCCAACGAGAGCCGTCGTCGAGCAGGACGGGCTTCATCGTGGCCGACAACATGACGATCACGGCCGAGGCAGTCGTCTTCCGCCTCGAGACGCCCCATCCGGTGCAGTCGACCATTCGTACGGGGCCAGCAGTGTATCTGCACTTCTCGGCACCCATCCCCCCTGCGGACGTAGCGCTGCACAAGCTCCGTGATCGGTGAGGCTGTGTCGACCGCAACCCGCTGCAATGCGACCGGTGCGGCAGGCTTGACCGACTCCACAGCGAGCTGCAACCACGAGAGGATGTTTCTGCTGGCGATGCGGAGGCTCCCACCACATAGCAATGTGCAAAGCAGTGAAGCCTTTTCTGCAATAACAGCCGGGGCCCCAACACCGTGCTCGACCGCTCCTGTCCGCGCTTGCAGGAAGAGCGCCGAGTGCATGCTGCCCTAGCACAGGCGCAGGCGCCTAACCCCTCGTGTGGACGCATGAGCGGCCTGGAGGGCGGCCTGCGAAACTTAAGCCGCCCCCTTTCGCACCGCGACAGCGAGGCACCACATGCGAAGAGCAGCAGCTGCCACCAGAACGCCTGACGGCAGCAGCTGCAGCACGGTAGCCAAGTAGCCCTAGCCCAGCAGCAGCTCAGCAGCCAGGCACCCCCAGCACGACCGAGAGGAAGGCGGTGGAGTCAACGGCAGCAGCGCGAACACCTAGACCTTGTCCTTCGAAGCGTAGAAGAGCTGCTGACTGCTGACAACGCTCCTGTCCCCTATGCGTCCAGGCTGTGCAGGGACGACCACACCCGGCGCCCCATCATGGCTAAGAGTCGCCGCAAACAGCCTCCGGTGCCCAGTGTGCTGCAGTGGAATATCAACGCGCTCCGCCCGCGTCGTGCGGAACTGCATGCGTACCTGCGGCAGCACGCGCCCGATGCGGTGGCTCTGCAGGAGAGATTATGTGCTCGCGGGTGGATGGCTCGGGGCTCACGCTGCCGGGATACATGGGCTACCACAGTCCCACGGCGGGTCACAGCAGGTGGTGCGTGGTTGTAGTGTGCGGCGGCCGCTTCCATCGCCCTGGATTCTCGCGGGCATCACTATTTGTGCGCAGAGACGTGCAGCACGCGGTGCGGGATACCAGTGCGGTGACAACGACAGTGCAGAAGTGTGTGGCAGTGACGCCGTGGCTCGAGCCGGGTGGGGATGTGACTGTGTGCAGTGTGTATGTGCGCCCCAACCAAAACTGGGACTCGAGCCTCCCGAATCGACTGGTGCTTCTCTGTGCAGCTCGGCATCTCCCATGTGGCGACTTCAATGCACATCACACTTGTGCATCACATCACAACGCACATCACACTTGCGCAACAGGGCTTGCTCTGGCGGCGCGATAAAGTCACGGCGCTGTGCACGGCACCGATGCGCCCTCTGTCGAGAGGCGCCAAAGGGAAAAGGCCACGCCGGTTCAAGGTCAGCCAGTGCATAGCCGGCTGCCATCGCGGGCAGACGACGCGGACGAATCCCTCACGCGACTGAACTTTCATTGGAGTCGGTTTGCGGTGGAAGAAACTTTTGGCGTCTCAAACATCGCTGTCGTAAGACAACGGCATTGATTTTTCTAGAACGTGAAACACAAAAAAACGTGTGGTTGAGAATCTACGTATGATTAGTTTCAGTGAGCAACGGTTCTTATCCTCTATGCATTAGTTCATAATAAGACTGTGATAACTTCGCAGCGCTGCCTGTGCAACATGAAAGCACGCGCAAATGTGAGAACCCGCCCGCGATAGCGGCAAGAGTGAACCACTAGGGGCGGGAAGGAGGCGTCGGCAGACGTCGTCTGCTCCGGGATCCCTTCTAGTGCTTCGTTTCAAGCACGGTACGGCTTGTAAGTAGGGCAGTATTTATCTATAACTGCTGCTAAAATGTCGAGCACTTTTGTTTATTTATTTTAAAGAAAGAAATCTGGCAATGTTCACAAAATATTCGATGATATTACGATTTTAGTGCGTCGCGTCCCATAGAAGAACTTGTAAACTATGGCAATGCGCTTGACGTGCCATCTGTTGTGCTGCTCCGCAAGCTGCATTTCCTCCTCGCCAGACAGTGACATTAACGCAGCCGCCTACCCGCGCTGTCCCAGCGGGCAGATTCTCCTCCTCAAATACTTCTTTCTCTGTGGCCCCGACTGACACACGCGCGGAACACTTGTGGGACACCATGCTGTGCCTCAAACTGGCTGTGCTGAACACCGATGAGTGCACCTTTAGGCGAGGCAATACCACTGCCATAGTCATAGACCTCAGCCTGGTGTCAGCCGGGGTTGAGGCCACCTACAGGCGGGAGCCCAGCACGTGGGGCTCTGACCACTACCCGCTGCATATTGTACCTACCGGCAAGCCGGACAGGCGACCCACACTGCATCACGTCACCCACTGGGACCCCTTCCGACGCTGTCTTGCTAAGGAGTACCTAGGGGAGGGAGAGGAGCTGGTTGTGGGCCTGGTACGCTGTGCCAAGCGAGACACGCGGGGCTGCTCCATCGCCGAGGGCGCCACAGCTCGGAGGCCAAGTCACGCTTCCGCCGCCTCTGAAGCATTTTCCGGTCAGTCCTCAAGCCCCGTGGCAACCGCAACCTCCTGACCACCTTGGCCATCAGTAGGAAAGCCAGCTACGAGCAGCTGGCCCAGCTCATCGCGGAGCACTTCCTGCCGCCACACCAGGTGGCGGCTGTGCAAATGGTTGCAGCGCCAGAAGCTTCATTGGGACGAAATCCCCTCAATGACGCCCCCATCACGGAGGCCGAACTCCGTGGGCCGCTGCGCTCCTGCAAGCTGAAGTGAGCACGCAGGGGCCGATGGTGTCTGCTACCAGATGCTGCGCAACCTGGGCGCGGTGGTGTTCGCGAAGCTTCTGGCAGCCTACAACCGCATCTAGGTGACGGGGCAGCTGCCGCCCCATTGGCTGCTGGCCATCCTGCGGCTCCTCCTCAAGCCAAGGAAGGGGTTTCGGGGCAGTCACGACCTACCGTCCGGTTGCCCTCAGCAGCCAGGCTGCTGGAGCGGGTGGCCCTGCGCAGGATAGAGGCCATCATGGTGGAGAACGAGTTTACGAGTTTACGAGTTTACGAGTTAATTGCAACTTGGGCCCGTCAAGTTGCAATTGAGCAACTTTTTCCCGATTTCCCTTGATAAAGATTTGTATGTGCTTTACTGGAAATAAACTTTCAACTTATTCCGGCGGCATAGGGCCATAGGGCTGCGACGAACTCCATTGACGACGTGGTGGCAGCACTAGAGCATGCCCGGGGCACCAGGCAGGTGGCAGCACTGATGCTACTAGACGTCAAGTGCGCCTTCGACAACCTGCAGCACCCTGGTATCTCCTTGGCCCTGAACGAGGCCGGCATTGCGGGCAAACTGCGGGGTTTATTCAAAGTGTTCCTGAGAGAGCACATGACGCGGGTACAGTTGGGCGGCCCCCTGTCGGCGCCGCGGCTAATGGACGTTGGCATCCGGCAGGGCTTACTCGTTAGCCCGTTCCTCTTCAACCTGGTTATGGTAGCGCTGCCAGACTGCCTGCCCAGAAGAGAGGCACACAGGGTATACATGTCTGTGTACGTCGTCGACGTGGCCCTGTGGGTTCTGGGCCCCACGGGGCGCTGCCGAGGCGTTGTGCTGCAGCTTCAGGTGGCCCTGGACGTGGTGCGGGCCAATCTGGCCAATCTTGGCATACAGCTGTCAACCAGCACGACGGAGGCGATTCAGGTGCACCCGTGTGCCCTGTACCATCGCACGGCTATGTGGCTGCAGATTGATGGCGAGGAGCTCAGCTGGAAGACCAGTGTGCGCTTCCTGGGGACACTGGACCACTGCGTCAATTTGCGGCAGGCCAGCAGGAAGCTCCGAGTCTTGGCACAGACGGGAACCGCGGTCGGGCGAAAGATGCCCACCCAGGACCGCGGCTGCTCGTAGCGAACGGCGCTGCGGCACTACAGTGCCTCTGCCGTGGGGCTGCTGATGCATGCGCTGCCACTGGTCACCCCTCAAGCCCAGCTGGCGGCAGCTGAATGGCGTCCACTGCAGGGGCGTCCGCACCTTCCTGGGCCTGCCTCAAGACTCCCAGTGTGTGAAGAGGCTGGATGGGTCGGGGGCTTGGGGGCTCCAAATAACGGCGGAGTAGCGTACCCTGGGCCACATTGACCGGCTTCGGCGGGCTGAGGGAGGCAACCCTCAGCCGCAGCGGCTCCTCACACACCGCCACTCGCGCATGGGGCGCATGTTGGCCCTGTACGAGGTGGTGGTGCCCCCCCTTGGAAGCAGCCCCCGCCAGCCACCCCCCTCCCCTGAGGCTGAGCTGCGCATGGAGATCCCAGGCCTGCATAGCAAGCGGCGGACGCCGCAATGCGGGCAGCTGCAACTGGCCTGGGGCGTCATGTGGGTCGACCTGGAGGGCCGCACCTTGGTCTACACGGACGGCTCCGTGCGGCAGCGGCAGTGTTTGGCCATGACGGCAGCAGTGCTGCGAAAGGCCACCAGGCAGGCCCGGCTGCACTACGCCGAGTCATCCGCCATGGCCGAAATGGCGGGCGTAAGCCTTGGCCTGGACGTGCTACGGCAGCTGGAGCCACCCCCCAGCGCTGCGCCCTCATGTCCGATTCCCAGTTGGGCCTACTGCGGATCGGGGGGGGGGGGGGGTGACCCGCGATCCCCTCTGGTGCGGGCCGTAAGGGACAAAGTGGCCAACTGGCTGCACGGGAGCGCGCATGTGGCCCCAGTGGGTGCCAGGCCACACTGGGCTGGAGGGCAACGAGCGGGAAGACGAACAGGCCACCGACCCTCACGAGCTGCCCCCTTCACCTACGGCAGCCTCGGCAGCTGCGGATGACGCTGCCTGCTGATACAGTAAAATGTGCGGGCCCAGAACCTTGACCCGAGGTTGGCCACTGGAGAGGACCCACCACGCGTGCGGGCCACAAGAATGCCCTGACAGCAACGCTAGGCTGTCCTACGCCTTCGAGAAGGGTGCGTGTGGGTGGACGGCTGAGCGAAACTTCCGCTTGGAGCTTGTCGGTGACCCGTCGCGCCACCCCTGCCGGGCGGCTGTCCAGACCCTGCCGCACATGGTCCTAGAGTATCCCCAGTTCACGGCAGGAAGGCCTGACCTGTTGGCCGCCTTCAGGGGAAGGGCTTCACCGCTCGAACAGTTTCTGTGGTGGCCGGGCAGTGTCAGAGAGCAGGACGGAGTCCATGAGGTCCTAGGTTCCTACCTGGATGCCTCGCGACTCCTCCCGGTTCTCCGCTTTGTCCCCAGTTAGACTGAACAGTGGCAGTGGTTTCCTTTTCTTTTTTGTGTCTGTGGGTGTGGGGGGGGGGGGGCGTTTTTAGATGCGGAGCAGCTTATGGTCGCGCCTGTTCCCTCCGCCGTTGTGCGGCCGCCGTTGTACGGCGTCCATACCCCCACAGCGCATGCGTATCTTCCTCTTGCCCCTCTTCTTCTTGTCTCATCTCATCTCCTCTCCTGTAATCCTCCTCACCTCTCTGAAGCTCCTCTCCTCTCCGGGATTACGCAACGAATGGTCACACCTGCGGCTACGCGCATGATAATGCGAAGCAGCTGAGGTTAGAGACGCGACGGTATCCGCTGCATACTCCCCTGGGGGCGCCACTGTAGCTCCGCCGTATAAAGGACGCGCGCGCGCTCCGCTCCCCTCATTCTCATTCTCCCTCCCTCATTCGCCGCGATCGACATGAAAATCAATGGGAAATTGAGTCCACCGCATGGCTGCTTCAGATACTACTCAGGGTTCCCCGACGGGAAGATGTTAAATTTTTTTCCTTAGTGTTTCTTGCGTGTGTACAGGGTGATGAAAATTAAGTCCGCAGGTTTTTTTTTTAAATTAGGTGCTCAAGTTTATGTGAAGACCAGCTCACCAGTAAGATTTTCTGCCCAGAGGGGCCCATAATTAGGTGGTAATTTTAGATGTCGGTGGCTTAATTAGTAAACTTGAATAATTAACTTGTTCGTGACTGCAGTAAGCAGGCATGTTTGTATTGGAAAGTTAGAGGCAATCTTGTTTCCACGCAGTTCCATTTGCCAGAATTCTTTCAGCGCATCCGTACTCCGAGATAACGAATTGCGAAGTTTAATTGCCGTTCGCGTGATTACGCTTGCCTGACACCGAAGACTAGCGCAAACCTTACCAAACAGCGCAAATGACGATGACTTAGAAAGAAGGCATAGACAAGCGCTGACAAACAACTGAGCGTAATTTATTGCAGCTTCCTTATAAATATGCTGTCACACACAAAATACAATACAACAAAAACGGATTATTTACACAAACATAAGAAAATGTAATCACATCTTGTCGTGTCTACACTCCCACGTTTACCCATTTAGGTAATTTATCTCTTTTAGTTTTAAGGCCACCGACGGCTTACTGACGCCCTTTTCTTTCTTTATCGAAATTTCGAACGCTTTATGTATCTCCCTCATGTCTGTATCTCTGTACCTCTTCAAAATGGCACAGTCATGCAGACGGGGCACGCAGCCGCGTGATGTGCAATGAAGGGCGAGGTTGCTTCCAGTGCGTGTCTTCAGAAGTTGGCGTGTTCACGCAGCCGATCATTCACTCATCTTCCAGTTTCCTTGTGCACGTTCTTCGTTCATCATTATGCGACTCAGCATTCACTTTGCCGCACAAGTTACTCAACTTGTCTTTTGCTGAGAGCACAACCTTCACGCCCGCCCGGTGTTTTACTTTCTTGAGCCGATAGGATACGCCATGAATATACGGTATAACCGCGACTGTATTCTTGACTGACTCCGGCTCCTCCTGCCTTCGAGTCCTTCGTCCCGTTAACTCGGCTAAGAGCCTTTCCTGTACCGCCGTCAGGAATTCATTCGGAAAACCTGCAGCCCCCAAACGCCTCACCTGTGTATAAAAACTTGTAGATTGGTGAGGGCACGAGCGAAGCAGGGCGCTCCTTAGTGCAGTCGTGGCGATACCCCTCTTCACCAGTATTGAGTGCGCCAACGAAAACGGGAGCAGACGTTTTTGGGAGCGCGGTTAGTATCTCCAGCATACGTGGCCCTTTGCAAACAGGCGACTCACATCCAAAAACCTGAGGCGCCCTTCTTCAGGAAGTTCCTTCGTGAGGATGAACGCATCCAAAACCAAAGCAAATATCCCAAATATCCGCTCCACTTGCGCCGCTCTGTCGTCACCCTGTTTGTACACGACCAAAAAATCATCCACGAAGCGGAACACTCTGAGGACGTCAGATTCCCCGAGGGCCTCCTCCAGTCTTCTATCAAAGTGGGTCAGAGGAGGTTGTGAGTGCTGGTGCCAGGCATGACCCGATGCATACCCATCCTTTTGAATGAACACTTCACCCTCATACTTCGCTATCATGGACTGCAGGTAAACTGACAGCATGCTGACGAAGTTATTCGTGCTGATGCCAACAGAATTCTGGAACCCAATGATTTCGCCCTCGTGAATTCCCTCCTTGACCACATCGAGAAGCAGCGCTTGCGGCATAGAATAATAAAGATCCTGTACGTCCACCTAAATAGCGCCTAGGCCTTCGCGATTTTCTTGTTCGAAAAATGCGGTTATCGCCGGCGCTCCTTTTACAAGAAAGGGGTCTTCGATTGCAATGAGACAAGCATTTTTGCAGGTACCTGCCTATTGCATGTTGCCACGGTCACTTTTCCGATACAATCACCCGTAGAGGACATCCTTCTTTATGGGTCTTCGCCGAAAAGAATGCGCAGAAGCTAAGCTCACCTGCGGACTGGACTGACTTTGTTTGGCTGTCCAGGCCCATACTTTCACATAGGTTGATTGCCTTCTTTTTTTTAGCTTCTCCGGCCCCCTTCCCTCCTCCTTTCGGAAATTTTGGTTCATCGCTTCGCGGGTTCTGCAGTTATACTCTTGAGCGGGCATCACCACGAAGCCTCCTTCCTTTCCTGACAGTAGTAGTCTCAAATCTACCCTCCTCATTGACTCCATCACCTGTCCAGTGCGTTTAGTAGACGATCCCTGCAAGGTCTGAGGAAGGCCATCAACCCCCTCAAGGATGCATCTGCTGAAATCTTCAGAGCTTGCTTTCGCTGTTACCCGTCTGACAAGCGATAGGAGTTCAGGTTTGTTCAGTTTTGGCTGAGTGCAGAACTTCGGACCTAACTTTAACACTTTTGCTGCTCCACTTGGCATCACAGGGTTCCTGATACGATGAATAGCCAGACCTGAAGATTGGGATTTGCTCCTCCTGGACAGGAAGGTCATCATCGTATTCCAGATAAAATCCGAGACCTGTGCCGCTGTCTTGAGCTCCACCTGAAACCGCCGGTCACCTCTGCTGGGTGGTCTTTCTTGGTAGCACCTCATGCAAAGAGTGTCCTTGCACAGCTGGATCTGCCTCCAGGCTTCCGACCTCAAGGCGTGCAGGACGCTCAGGCTCAGCCTTCTCGATGGCGGAAGTGGTCCGACAAGAGAAATCACCTCCGGGGGGACGTAGTCTTGAGTAATAGCGAAGGTATACAACCTGGCGCGGCATGTTGCAACGATTAATAAGCTTACACAAAAACAAGGGTTTAGGAAGAAGGAAGGAAAAACAGCGCCCCGTTGGCATGAAATGAACTGAATTAGCGTTTCGAGTGAGACCTGTTGGTTCATTCTGACCTCTCAAAACAGCGCAAATGACGAGGACTAAGAAAGAAGGCACAGAGAAGGGCTGACAAACAACTGAGCGTAGTTTATTGCAGCTTGCTTATAAATACGCTTGTCACACACAAAATACAATACAAAAAAAGCAGAAAATTTACACAAACATAAGAAGATGTAATCACATCTTGTCGTATCTACACTCTCACGTTTACCCATTCAGGTAATTTATCTCTTTTAGTGTTAAAGCCACCGGCGGCTTACCGACGCCCTTTTCTGTCTTTATCGCAATTTCGAAGGCCTTATGTATATCCCTCGTGTCTGTATCTTTTTACCTCTTCAAAATGGCGCAGTCATGCAGACGGGGCACGCGGCCGCGTGATGTGCAATAAAGGGCGAGGTTGCCTCCCGTGCGTGTCTTCAGCGAGTTGGCGTGTTCACGCCGCCGATCATTCACGCATCTTCCGGTTTGCCCGATGTACGAACGACCACAACGAAGTGGAATGTCGTAGACAACTTTTTAAATGCAGAGCATTTCAGTAACTCACGATGTCACCCGCGTTGACGTCCGTAGTCCGCATCGCTCCCCCTACACTATATAAAAAAATAATACTTACCGGCGCCCATGACTCTGCGGGCGGAACGCAAGGTACATGGTGCTCTACCCACTGCGCCACAAAGCCGACACACAATGGAAGGTTATGAATGCGCCTTATATCCTTGACTCATTCAACCGTCGGCCACAGGTGCGCCCTCTCCCCCGCGTCCTCCTCGCCTTCTCTCCGCTCGCAACACCCTCTCTCGCCGCGTTCGGTTCGGGCGCACAACAGGTGGGGACGTGCGCAACACCCTCTCTCGCCGCATTGGGTTCGCGCTGAGCAACAGTCGGTTCGCGCGCAAGAACAGGTGGGGGCGCTCGCATCGCGCTCTCTCGCCGCGGTCGGTTCGCGCTTAAACCACATATGTCGTTCGCGCGCGCTGCGGTCGCTAACATCTGTAGCGTGATCGTGACGTCAACATCACGCGTTCGTGTGGTGGCGCGATTTCGGCGCTATAACACTCTCTCGCGAGCGGCATTGGATTGGATTCGATGGGATTGGCTTGAATTGGCTTGGCTTGGATTGGATTGGATTGGATTAAAGTGGATTGTGTTGCGTCATAGCCGCGCCACGTTGCGTCATAGCCGCTCCACGTTGCGTCATAGCCGCGCAGGGGGTTCACGGCACGTTTCACGTTTCACCATCGACTTCATCGACAATGTCTACGCTGGAAGACAACAATTACAACAACAACCAATACGTAATCCATACGACTTGCAGGCGCGCCCCCCGCGGAAATGCCCTGCATTTGATCGTGCCCTTCGCGAAGGGGATGTTTTTCCATCATACTCCATCGATGTGTTCTTTTTTATATAGTGTAGGGGGAGCGATGCGGACTACAGACGTCAACGCGGGTGACATCGTGAGTTACTGAAATGCTCTGCATTTAAAACGGCGAGGGAAAGCACGGTCCCGACCCGACTGTCGTGGCCTGCCGAAATGGGTATGCACGTTAGCATTTATCAGGTTAAATAAGGGTGTTCCGGCTACATTACTTGCAGTAGTAGCAATATGAGGCCCGTCTGCAAGATCGGCGAGTGAGGAACAGGCGGTATCATTACGAGGGCATCTCAAATAGTACAAAAACAAGTATTTTTGGCGCACGCCCTGAAGCGAGTGGCATGCTTCCTGATGCACGTTCTTCGTTGTTAATTATGCGACTCATCATTCACTTTGCCGCACAAGTTACTCAACTTGTTTTTTGCTGAGAACACAACCTTCACGCCCGCCCGATTTTCTACTTTCTTGAGCCGATGGGATACGCCATGAATATACGGTATAACCGCGACTTTCTTCTTGACTAGCTCCGGCTCCTCCTGCCTTCAAGTCCTTCGTCCCGTTAACTCGGCTAAGAGCCTTTCCGCTACCGCCTTCAGGAATTCTTTCGGAACACCTGCAGCCCCCAAACGCCTCACCTGGGTATAAAAACTTGTTGGAGCTTGGTGGGGGCACGAGCGAAGCAGGGCGCTCCTTAGTGCAGTCGGGGCGATGCCCCTCTTCACCAGTGTTGAGTGTGCCGACGAAAATGGGGGCAGACGTTTTTGCGAGCGCGGTTCGTATCTCCACCATACGTGGTCCTTTGAGAACAAAAGACTCACGTCCAAAAACCTGAGGCGCCCTTCTTAAGAAGTTCCTTCGTGAGGGTGAACACACCCAAAACCGAAGCAAATATCCCAAATATCCGCTCCACTTGCGCCTCTCCGTCGTAACCCTGTTTGTACAGGACCAAAAAATCATCCACGAAGCGGAACACTCTGACGACGTCAGATTCCTTTAGGGCCTCCTCCAGTCTTCTATCAGAGCATCCCAGTAAGAGCCTGCTGAGTGCTGGTGCCAGGCATTCGAGCTGATGCCGACAGAACCCAATGGTTCCGCCCTCGTCAATTCGCTCGTTGACCACATCGAGAAGCAGCGCTTGCGGCATAGAATAATAAAGATCCTTTACGTCCACGTAAAAGGCGCTTGGGCCTTCCCGATTTCCTTCGAAAAATTCGGATACCGCCGGCGCTCTTTTTACAAGAAAGGGGTCTCCAGCATACGTGGTTCTTTGCGAACAGGAGACTCACACCCAGAAACATTATTTTTTACAAGAAAGGGGTCTCCAGCATACGTGGTTCTTGTCGAACAGGAGACTCACATCCAAAAACAATATTTTTTCTTCATTTGCGCTGTTTTTTAAGGTCAGAATGAACCAACTGGCCCCACTAGAAACGCTAAAACTAGCGCAGAGCTCCTCACCTTTGTTTTATTTCGATAGCGGTTCCTACTACTGCAGATTGCGACAACGCCAGCCAAGGCTGAGAGGGGGCCAGTTATCACTTTTTCCTACTTTTCCACCCCTTTATCAAACTAAATACCGTACACTGCACGCGCGTCACAAAAAGGAGAAGCTTTGCGGCGGTCCTCACTCGCTCTTATGTGCAATCATGCAAGCAGCAATTAAGCTTCGCAGTTAGATATCTCGGTGTACGGATGCGCCAGAAGAATTCTGCCAAATGTAACTGCTTGGAAACAAGATTGCTTAACTTTTTAATAGAAACAAGCCTGCTTACGGTAGCAACTGAAAAGATGATTATTAAATTTTAGTTAATTAAGCCACCAACGTCAATAGTACCCATCTCAATATGTGTCCCTTTTGGCGCATAAGCTCAATGTGGCGATTGTCTTCGCGTGAATCTAAGCGTGTAATTATAAACAAAACTGCCGAATGAACTTTGATCACTCTGTATATTGTGCGTATATATCCTTATTAGTCCTGTATATACGTGTCCTCCCCTTCTCTCTCTCCTCGCTTTCTTGTATACCTGTGTTCCCCATTATCCACACCCTCCCACAAGTAGCTGTTCCGGTGTCCTTCCTTTGGTGAGACAAACTACGCCAGGTGGTGGACTTTCCTTTCAGTTTTGACATTAAATTCATTCATTCATTCATTGGTGTAAAAAATTTATATTAGTCTATGCCTGATCAAGTGGTAATGAACAGCGTAAGAGTTGCATAAAACAGTACAATGCATTCAGTCGGACGTCTGGGTTGTCGGTGAATTGTTCGGAGCTGTTGCCTTTCTACTTCGCTTCTACCTTGGTTGAGTGGAACGGAGGCCCATTTACACAAAAGTGTGGCCTGTGCATAGGGTTCCCAGTGGACCCTTTTCTCAGTAATATATTTCTGGGAATAGTGGGTCGGCCTCAAAGAGAAGCTTGAGGGACCTGTGACAGTGTTCGGATGTCTGGAAGATTTTCTTGCTGCAGCGAACAGGCCAACTTGCAGAATTTGCCCTGGTGTACTCGAGGCTTTGAAAGAGTGTGGTCAGAGTTTACCACTTACTTATGAATTGCCATAAAGACAGAGTACTGCCAATTTTTGCATTTAAGACTGGGTTTTAGGGAACGCCACGTGTGCCGCAAGTATACAGTGTCCGATGTCTGTCAAAGCACTTTTTAACTTCGCGTCGGCGCATTCAAAAGTGGTAAAGCAGGACATTACACTTTCCTGCCTGGAGTCGGCCATATCTAAATTCCGTGAGCATTCAATTGCTACAAGCGTCTTAGATCAGGTGGAGAACCTAAGCAAAACTGTATAGCCTGACCAAATAATTGCTAAGGCCTGGGACAAGCTGGAAAATTGTGTAAAGCCGGACAAGGAAGCAGAAAAACCAAAAGGGATGCCCAAAATACTGGCCATTGGGACGTTCAGAAATGTCTCTCGGAATAAAACTAGTTCCAGGGCCGTATGATGCGAGCGTCGTGTTTTTGGCTCCTAATAAGTAATAACTGTCTAAGAGTGAACAAAAAGCAAAAAAAAACCGCCAGGAGGCATGTGGTGTTAATCACAAAAAAGTTCGTCCCATGTGCGACAGGGACTGTGTATTCAATTCAGCGTTCGTGCCGTAGAGTATACATTGGTGAAACCCGTAGGGTAAAGGCTACAGGTTAAAGGCTAAAGGAACATATGGTTAACGGCTAACGGGACATTGTTATTCGAAGGAAAAAATTGACCTGAGCCACTTGTCCTCGCGTTGCCGCGAATGCATTCCTGATTGCGCCCCTGTTGTTGAGCGCGCAGCCATTTTCTTTCGGCAGATGAACCAGCAAGCACGAATAATTGGGAAAGCCAGCCACATTTTAAAAGCTGGTTCGGATTACATCAGTCATTGTCAATTGCTTGGCTTAGGAGGAAGTCGCATACTTAGATGCGCAGTAAGCGTGATTAGCTTAACCAATGAGCCTTCTGTTATGAGATTGTCACTGTTTTTTTTGCCTTTTGCATGCCTCAAAGGCTGCTGATATGATTTTCTGTACGTGATGCCGAGTGCGCTGAGAACTGTAACGCATGTAGGGTTTGTCGAATGGGTGCTTGGCTATTTAAGTTTTTGTTGTGTTTAATAATAAATCAGTTGCGAGACTGCGCTCGGGTTGTCTTCATGTGTTCATGTCGCTATTAATTGGTGCGCAATTATTTTTTTAAAAAAGAGCCAATAGTACAGTTATGGGGTACCAAGAAGGTCTCCGACGTCGCATTCATGGCCACGAGATAAGCATATGCTCCAGAAAAACTGACAAGGGACGGTAGCATCATCAACCATTTAACGAAAATCTTCCCATTGGTGCAATATAACATCACCGTCAACAATGCGGTCCGAAGACGCCGAAAGTACATTTTCTTGGCCAGGATGCAGGGTAAAATTAGAGGCCATCACGAAGCGTAGTTATGCCACGTTACCTTATTTGCGAGGTCTATGTCTGCGATATCAATCATCGATTTACCACAGCAGATGGTAGCAAATGCCGAATGTAGAAAGGCCTCCCCTAAGATGAGTTGATGGACGCATCAAGAACGTGCCGGAAACTGAGCGTGAGAACACACACACAACACACACACACATGCACGCACGCACTCACGCACGCACACATACACACACACACAACTCTAAGTACTGTGACTGGTCAACATCGCCTTCCTGTTTCATCTTCAGTCCATCACTGCGTGCGGCCACCGTCGACGCATAACTCCATTTTCCTCACGCGTTATCATCATCCATCGTGACTAGTTCTCTTCTAGCACGGGTACCTTTCTCCCAATAAACGCCGTCCACCAAAGCTCCTGGCATTGCCTCTGAAGTGGTGGAGCGTACGTCTTAATCACGTGCCCTCCATCTCTGAGTGCACACCTGGAGCTTACGGGCGCTGTACAATGATTACGGGCGCTGTACAATATCCTGAAGGCCGAATCATATCCGCGTTCGCACCACGTAGAACTGGTCTAGAGTAAGGGGCCCTCACCTTTCTTAATGAGCACAAACTTTCCGGATTGATAGAGATGCTGACGCCTGTGTCTAATAATGCTTGAACTTGAATTCCCTCTACGATGACAGTCAAGGTTTTTCCATGGCTATTCAGGGATCTTACATTATTCTTGTGTAATGGAGTGTCGCCCCCCGAAACTGCAGGACCTAGTTTTCCGGTGGGAGGTTGGTATCATGAGACACGGGTCGAAGAGATTGCAGAGCCCGGCGGTGTGCTGATGGTGAGCGATGTCGCTCGTCTCAGCCGCTGTGAGGGACGTCAGTTGAGTCAAGTGCTGAGGAAGAAGGACGTGGGGGTGACTAATCCCATTGTTGGCGGTAGCCGTAGCCAGAACGCATGTTGTCTCTCTTGTACGTGCCGTAGCCGCGTCTCTCGCGCTGTTGATGCCGGTGGCAGAACCTGGAGATGTGACGGCAGAATCTGGAGATGCCGCAGTAACAACAAACCGGTCGGCTAACAGCTGAGCCTGGTCGGGGCAGTCTCTAATTTTGGTAGGAAGCTCGTGGACCCAACATTCCGGAATGAGTCCACGGGTACCGGCGCAATCGGCATAGGTTGTTGCCCAGAAACTTCCAAGTAGGATGGGATCGCAAGAAGAGTAGGAGGGTCGCGAGAAGTGAGACCAGGCATCGCGTCGTCGCGAGAAGTGAGACCGGGCATCGCGCCGAGCTCCTATTTAACGATTTCCCACAGGCTAGCTGCAGCAGGTAGGGAATGGGTACCAGGAGCACAGACATAACCGTAATCGCGGAGCTCTTCACGGATGATAGCCCGTATCAGCGCCCGCCGGTTGTCGTCTCAAGGAGCTGCTGCACGAAATCTCCTGCTACTGGTGGCTAAACGGGTGTTTACCCAACCTTAGGCAGATCGCGGTCACATCTGCCACTGTTGAAGGATTTTGAAGTGCGAGAGCCGTGAATGCAATGTGGTTGATGCCGTTCATGATGTGACGCAGCGGCCTCCCTCCCGCCCGGCTATGTTAACCCGGCGGCACAATGCAAAGGCATCTTCCATGTACGAGGTGTAAGTCTCGTGAGCCTGCTGCCCTCCAGATTCTTCTTTGCGCCGTCAAAGCGAGCTGCGGAAGAGTGAAAAATCTGGCGCAGCTCAGTGGTGAAATAGGACCAGTCTGTGATACGGTCCTCGTGGTTTAGAAACCACGTCTTGGCTACTTCGCAAAGGGAGAACGATGTTTTGTAGCTTAGAGTGATCGTCCGACCTGAGACAGGAAGTCCAGCGGATATTGGTGGATCCCGCTTGCTGCCGGTGATCGAGTACAGTGGGACGGTCATTGGCATGGCGTCTTGCGTAACGCGATGACCCGAACGGAGCTCCAGGTGTGCACTCAGAGATGGAGGGCACGTGATTAAGACGTACGCTCCACCACTTCAGAGGCAATGCCAGGAGCTTTGGTGGACGACGTTTATTTGGAGAGAGGTACCCGTGCTAGAAGAGAACTAGTCACGATGATGATGATAACGCGTGAGGAAAGATGGAGTTATGCGTCGACGGTGGCCGCACGCAGTGATGGACTGAAGATGAAACAGGAAGGCGATGTTGACCAGTCACAGTACTTAGCGTTGTGTGTGTGTGTATGTGTGCGTGCGTGCGTGCGTGCATGTGTGTGTGTGTGTGTGTGTTCTCACCCGACATACAGGGTGTCCCAGCTATCATGCACCAAGATTTAAAAAAAGAGAAATTGCGTAACTCGAAGAAAACCTAGTGCATAATGGTTGCAGTACTGTGAAGAAGCGGAGAGTAATTTTTTTCGTTAATGAGACCTAATTAATTAATTAATTGTAATTAATTATCTAACTCGAGAAATACTGTCCTAATCACTAAAGTGTCAATGAGGCACTTGTAGGTAACCACGAGAGGCATCTAACTGCGGTATTTTCAGCGACGAACTAATTGCGTACTCATTTATTCTGACTGATAAAGGAAACCCGCGAAATATGAAAAATACCACGTGATGACGCTTACGTGCGCATTGTAAAGCAGCGTCCCCAAACAAAGCTGATTGAAAGTAACTGCTTCGCGTGTTACCCGCCCGAAGGGACAGCGCATCACGTTGATAATAGCATGCATGGAAGGAGCAGCAGCCGCAAGATTCGCGGGACGCGTGTGCAGATAAGGAACAAACTCGGTCGGGATTTCTTGTTTATTTCCTTTGTCTATTTCATTCTGGCTGACTCAGAGGCAGCCTGTTTGAGGGCGTTGCTTTACGGTGCGCGCGGAGGCGCCATCACGTGATATTTTCCATATTTCGCGGGTTTCCTTTATCAGTCAGAATAAATGTGTATGCAATTAGTTCATCGCCGAACATACCGCAGTTAGATGCCCCTCGTGGTTACCTACAAGTGCCTCATTGACACTTTAGGGATTAGGACAGTATTTCTCGAGTTAGATAATTAATTACAATTACTTAATTAGGTCTCATTAAAGAACAAAATACTGTCCGCTTCTTCACAGTACTACAAACGTTATGCACCTGGTTTCCTTCGAGTTACGCCTTCACTCTTTTTTTAAATCTTGGTGCATGATAGCTGGGACACCCTGTATACTATCGCACAGTACACAGTACAGTCGATAGCCCTGGCTATATCTTGTAGTCTCGTGTACTGCGCGCGCAGTTGAAGAAGTTATGCTGCGCAACAGCTAACTACGTTTTACTCACAATGGCATATATGCTCTTGTTTCCTGATATTTCCCGTGTACAGACGACAGTTCAATCGCGCATACAGAACCAAAAACATTTAAGGTATGAGGCCAACAGTACGAAACCGCTCAGTGAGTGCTAATTGGTGTCGAAACAGGCGGGTCATTACAGGACCCAGCCTCGTGTCTCAACCAGCAGGATGACATTTTTGTGAGCGTATCCTTGCAGTCGCAGCTAAGAAATAACCGCCAGAGTAAGCTGCTCGGTAATTGCAGCAGTTGCATCACTAGAAATTCTAACGCCAGAAAAAGCACAACGACGCCAGATGCGAAGTACCGTGCTCATTACACATAACATTTTATTTTCAGTCCACTTCCACCGTCTAGCTGAGTGTGTAGTGGAAGTGTACCTGGATTGTGTTAAGGAGGACAGTGCTTTGAATGACAGTGAGGAGGACAGTGGCAGACTTCTTTTACTGCCTCTCCTAGTTTGTGCGTGGGCAGCATCAAAACAGCAACCAGTGTCGGCTCACGGTGAAAAATAGCGACTGTTACCTCATTCCACCTCAAATTTACTCTATAATAGAGTAATGGTTTCTGCACTGCAATTCCCCAAAGCAGCAACGGGGTAACCCGCTACTATCTTGTGTCTTAGAGTATATTCGCAACATTGAACTCTTTCTAATGACATTTTCGTGCGACAAATTACATCTATTTCGGAAATACAAGTGCCCATATTTTAGGCCGTACGTGCGGACTCGGTGGTTCCTTATATGTCTATATTTTCTGTTAGAGCCAAGTCAAGAAAATATCTTTAGTATACCTGCCACGCAGACAAGTGTTTGTTTATACTTATTTTACCAGATTATGATGCCCACCTGGTAAAAAAAAAAACAATATTCCGCCAGATATTTTATATTTCGCTTTAGTCTGAACCAAGAGGTTAGTCGTAGCGTGCAAAAGTTTTATAAGACAGCGAAAATACATCAGATGACATAAAAGTCGCTGCGAGCCCCTGCTCATCTACTACGAGATCAGTCAGCCTTACATGCTCGAGGAGCGCAGCGTTTGCTCCATAGCCCACGAATCCCTTCATTAAGGATTCGGGTTTAGCCCACGAATCGTTAATTAAAGCCAAGGAGGGATTATTTACGCTGCTTCGAACGAATACGTTTCCCCACTTGGCGAAAGTGCACCTCACATCTCCCAAACAGTACTCCGCTCTCGGGCAGTTTTGTAGAGAACCTGGTACGCTCTACCATGATATGGTGTGGAGGTGACAGAAAAACCCCAGGTTAGACAGAATTACTCGTCCGTCTTATAAGCATTTTGGGAGTTCTGGTATGGAACACCAGCTTTGGTCGGCTGAAAGAGCCGTGCCAGCTCGCACCACGGATGGGGTCCTGAAATGAAAACACTATTCCACAATTGCTTTGCTAATAAAAAAGTTTATTCTCTGTCGCTCTCTTTGACCTTAGGTTCAGCCTGCGACTTTGAGCATGTAAGCGAGGATGTGCTTTGCAGCTCTGTCGCTTGACACTTGGGAAGCCAGGCACTTCTGCAAGGAATAAAAATATCAAGATTTACACTATACTCTCAGCAATCGTATGATGCTTCTTTTCTTTCGGGTATTGTGTTGGGTGGATTTTCTCGAATGGTGGTAGTGCTAATCAGGAATTTACATGACAAGCACTATGTCCCGATATGCGGTGGAATTATGGAGGTAAATATAAACTCATCAGTGCGTCATAGTGGCGTCATGCTTCCACGCGTGTGTTTACTTCGGCTGCGCTTAAAAGTACAGGTAGTGCTGTCAGCAATATCCGAAGAGACCTTAGCTCTTCTCAGTTGGGACGGGTAATCCAATGATACCCACTTCAACGCCGCAGAGTGCACCTTGAAGTTGTTATGTTGGCGTTGCAGCCAAAAGGAATTGGAGCATTGCAATACAACATCTAATGACAGTTGCCATCGTCTCCGATGAAGCACACTGATTGGACATGTGACAATTGTGGTTAGTTATACTGACGTCGTTGTCAAATGTAAACTGATGAATCGGCCATCCGCTTTTATCTAGAGTTACATCGTTAGTGGCCAACCGGGTTGAGTGTGCATGTGGTTGTTGTTCGTTGGCATTTTGCCACGGCGATATTCTAATCCAACGTAGATATAACCGCGCCACTTTCATTGCAACGAAAAACGATAATCAAACGTGTTGGTATGCCACGTCTCACTTCTAAGTCAACCTAACAGCTGCCAAAACGCTTTTGAAGCAAACGTTTTTACCTCTACGCCCCAAGGGTTCTTTCGCAACAATTGGTGTCGACAGAAAACTCCCCCGCACAAATAAACGAATTTACTGGCACCACCCGGAATCAAAACTGGAAGTAATCGAGTAGCAACGCCAGAGCCCGTTGTCTTACCGATTCAGCTAGCAGCCTACGCGGAGACGGAAAGACAAGTAGTGCACTCACGAAGCACATCGAAACATTTAACCCCTGGATTCTCGCTGAATACCGCGCGATTGCGATTAAAGGAAGCTCACACCAACCCACGGCATGTCACTTCTAGTGCGCTAATGTGCTAAAGCCTGTGGCTTCCAGTGTTCAAGTAAAAATCTCAGCTCCTTGTCGTCCAGCCTCACGCCAAACGACACATCAATGAACACATTCAAATCCATCACTCCAAGCCCCAGCACCAATATCGTGCCTCTCCAGGCCTACATCTCCAGGCCAACACCAAGAGTCCCGTAACCTTGCAGTGCCTCAAACACAGCATCAATAAAATCATGCACATGATCAGGCGAGTTGCCACCAAGAAGTGAGGCCTCAAGTAATCCGATACCTTTAAATTAATTCAAGCTTTTGTCTTCTCGACAAACCCTTACGTTTTCTTATTGCTAAGGAGGACATACAGATGTGTATATAGGTATTAGAAAAGCTGTTGAGCAGGCCGTTGGTCTTCCCAGAAGTGCGTCCACAGAGAGGCTGCTTAGCACGATGCTCCAAAACACAGTGGAAGAGCTGATAGAGGGCCACCTTTCAAACCAGAAGCTACAAAGGAGCAGAACTGCGGCGAACCGCCGCATCCTTCACCAGATTGGATCGGCAGCACAGAATGTCACTCCGCTTAATGTACTCCTGGACTTTTGGCTCAGGCGTTCAACACCAACCTCAGTGGGGATCATTGTAGTTATCTACACAGACGGCTCCCAAGATCGAGGGCAACAGTACGCCATCATCGTGGGTGCCTCCAGAACCATCTCAAGACCGAAGACATGACAGCAGCAGAAGAGGCAGCCATCGCCTTGGCTCTCACTCAAGCAGGGGTTCGAAAGGTAGTCACCGATTACCAACAAGCCCACAGGAATTACCAGTCGGGTTTAGTGTCCCGACCTGCACTGCATGTGCTAAAAACCCACCCCCAAAATGGTTCCATTCAGCTCATCTGGAAAACCGCTCACGCTTCCATGGAGGGCAAAGAATATGCCCACCAAGCCGGCACTTTTAACCACCGTGCTATGGAGCTGCACGAGGACAGTCACCCGCTTGTCTGGTTCAGGGACATAACCCAGCATTATCGACTTCTGAGACAGACCCTACCTTCGCCTTACCCTGACCTTTCCATTGAACAACAAACTACCCTACGGCTCATACAATCCGGCTCCTTCCCACACCCCACGCGTCTTCACTTAATGCACCCGAATCGCTACTACGCTGAATGCAAATTTTGCTCAGAAGTAGCGGCACTTTGCTACATAATCGGGGTGTGCGACGTTATCTCTGAACACCCTCCTCTCTTTCCCTCAGCTACCGAACAAGAGCAATGGGAGATGCTCCTATCCAGCTCCTCTTTGCCCCCCCGATTCAGCGGAAGGATAGAGCACAGGTGACGCGGACTGGATTTGGGCTCCAGTGAAGAAGGAACCACTACCCTGGGCCGCACTCTGTGGCGTAAAAGAGTCTGAATATCAGTATTTCCTCCACCCGCTCCTCCCCCGTCTCTGCCACCGATCGCGTCGCCTCGGTCCGCGGCGGCAGAGACGAAGTGAGATCGTCTAACAGCAGGGTTGAGCTTTCTTTAATTTTATAAAAAAAATTGTTTCCACTCATGTGCTACACCAATACAACTCAACCAACCACCGTTCATGCATGATGCGTTAATATAACCTTACCAAGAATATCTCTTTGAAGTAATAAAGCGTATGGTAAAGTGCATTTCACTTCTCTCTGGTTTCACTATTTGTATACAGCGACGTGAGTGAATTTAAGTGACGTCGCATGCGCAATCGTTGTGGGTGCCATTTACAGCTTTGCTTTCAAACCACATTTACAGGGTGAATTGTCTCCAATTTGTTTGCATTTTCTTATTTTGTTTCTCGTACATCCGCTCCAGGAATGCCCAAGCAGTGAGCGGGCACTTCCGGTAGCCTATCGAAAAACAGCTCACCCCAGTTCCTGGTGTGGGCCCTATCTTCGGATATATTAACTTAATCATTCAGCGGTTTTTAAACGCGAAGGTTTTTACCTCTACCCCCCAAGGCTACTCTCGCTACCGTTGGTGTCAACAGAAAACTCCCGCCAACAAAAAAATTGCCGCCGATCCGCCCTGTGAATGGGGTTGGAAATCAAAGCTGTAAATGGCGCCCCCAACGATTACCCATGCGACGTCACTTAGATTAACTCACTTCGCTCTACAAATACCGAAAGCAGAGATAAGTGAAATGCACTTAATCAGTCCTTCGATTACTTTGAAGAGATGTTCTTGGTAAGGTTAAATAATGCATGATGCATGAATGGTCGTTTCTTTAGTTGTATTGGTGTAGCGCAGAGTAGCAACTTTTTTTATGAAATTAAACTCAAACCCGGTGTTAGACGATCTCACTTCTCCGTTTCTGCCGTCGCGGACAGAAGGGACGAGATCGGCGGCAGAGACGGAGGAGGAGCTGAAGGAACATTTTGTCAGAATGAGAGATAGGGCCTGTCCCCCGCACAGTGCAGATTCCGGGACCCATTGTGGCCACTCTGTCGAACTAGAGCTTGAGACTCGAGATTGAGCACTGCTCCCATGCCTCTCTGGAATGGATAACATGCGCTGGCATGACCATGTGAGGTGTCGGCTCCCCACAGTGCAGAGCCCATCTAGGGTCGAAATGCTTTGCTACTGCAGCTATAAATTCGTCTGCAGCGCAGTATCGCTCATCGGCCTTGCTCAGACCTTTGCAGGGGCTGGGTAAGCCGGCGGTTATCGCAGTATGTTTCGATTTCTCTAAACCGAGAAGTGGTTTGCTAATCTCCAGAGCATGGGTAGGCGCCCTGTAAGCGTCGGGCAGCGGCGGCCTGTTACCTCTCAGACCTGATGCGAGACCACAATTTCTTAGGTGCGGGGTCACGAACCGACATCGTTATTCTGTAGGCAAGGGTGGTACGTGCCGCTATAGCTTTCACAGGCTCGGCGAGAGTCCGTGTTTATTGTCCTTGACTTCGGGTCGAGGCGGCGAGCGCTAGGCAATCGCCTCGGCTTGCAGTTGGGACCCGGTAGGAGAGCCATCGATGCTGGTCCGTGAATTACAGCGGCTGAACCTAGAGGCGACGGTCCTGTCAACGTAGAAACCTCGATTTCCGTATCTTCAGGGTTAGGGGTGTTCCTGCCTTCGTGAGTGTCCCCATGTTACGCGAAGGATGCACAGACCTGTGCCGACAATGGAGTTTCCCGTCTCCTCTGGGAGCTCTGGATTTGTAGGCGATTAAGCATGACGCCGTTGTGCGAGTCTAGGTACTGATTTGTGAGATGACCAGCCTTGTACTGAGCACTCCCAGCGCCGATGGTGTTGGAGGTAGCGGAGGTCAAGGGCGTGCCAGGAGAAGGAAATGCTTCTATTCAGTTTTCTGAACGGCACAGAGTGCGGCCAGGATTGCGGTTCCTTGTTGACTGTAGCCTATATTCAGCACGGGCCGCCAGTGCTCTGTCCACCAGCTGAAGGTGGATAGGACCGAGTGGGGCTGGACAGCAACCTCTCCCATTTCTCTTGCTTGGTAGCTGACGGAAAGAGAGGAGGCTGCTCAGAGCTAAAGTCGCAAACCCCGACTATGTGGCAGAGTTTTCCTACTTCTGAGCAAAATTTGCATTCAGCGTAGTAGCGATTCGGGTGCATTAGGTGAAGACGCGTCGGGTGTGGGCAGGAGCCGGATTATATGACCCGTAGGGTAGTTTGTTGTTCTATGGAAAGGCCAGGGTAAGGCGAAGGTAGGGTCTGTCTCAGAAGGCGATAATGCTGGGTTATGTCCCTGAACGAGACAAGCGGGTGACGGTCTTAGTGCAGATCCATAGTACGGGGTGTAAAAGTGCGGGCTTGGTGGGCGTATTCGTTGCCCTCCATGGAAGCGTGAGCGGTTGTCCAGGTGAGCTGAATGGAACCATTTTGGGGGTGGTTTGTTAGCACATGCAGTGCAGGTCCGCACACCAAACCCGACTGGTAATTCCGGTAGGATTGTTGGTAATCGGTGACAACTTACAAACCCCTGGTTGAGTGAGAACCAAGGCGACGGGTGCCTCTTCTGCTGTCTTCATGTCTTCGATCTTGAGTTGGTTCTGGAAGCACCCACGATGATGGCGTACCGCTGCTCTCGATGTTGGGAGGCGTCTGTGTAGATAACTGCATTATCCCCACCGATGGTAGTGTGCTGTTGATCGCGTGAGCTCGTTCTTGTTTGCGACCGTCGTCGTGTTAGGAATTCATATTTCTGAGCAAAGGTAGCATGTTTAGATCTTGTCGCCAAAGTCCAGGAGTACATCAAGCGGAGTGACTTTCTGCGCTGTATGGCCATTCTGGTAAAGGATGCGGCGACCCGCCACAGGTCTGCTCATACGAAGATTCTGGATAGAAAGATGGCCTTTATTAGCTCTTCCACCGTGTTGTAGAGCCCCGTGCTAATCAGCCTCTCTGTGGACGCACTCATGGGGAGACCAATGGCTTGCTCAACTGCCTTTTTAATCATTATATAAAGCATCTTTATGTCCTTCTTGCCGAGAAGAGAGGTGCTTGACGTAAGTGATTCTGGAGAGGACAAAAGCTTGAACTAATGGAAGGGTATCAGATTCCTTGAGGCCTCGCTTCTTTGTGGCAACTCGCCTGATTATGTGCATGATTTTATTGATGCTGTGTTGGAGGCGTTGCAAAGATACGTCACGCTTGGTGTTGGCCTGAAGATGTAGGCCAGGGGATCTTGATGCTGGGGCTTCGAGTGATGGCCTGGCCATCAAGGACTATTTGAAATTGTTCATTGATGTGTCGTTTGCGTGAGGGTGGACGGCAAGGAGCTCAGAGTTTTACGTGAACACTGGAAGCCACATGCTTTACATATTGGCGTACTAGAAGTCACATGTCATGGTTTGGTGTGAGCTTCCTTTAATCGCTATTGCGTGGCATTCAGTGGGAATCCAGGGGTTAAACCTTTATATGTGCTTGGGGTGTGCACCACTTGTCGTACCCTCTCCTCGTGGGCTGGTAGCTCAATTAGTAAGACAACGGGCTGTGCATTTGTTACTGTATTAGTTCCAGGTTCGATTGGATCCCTAGCGCGGACTGCCCACAGTATTCAACACGTTTTTTATCATTTGTTTTCACTCAGGAGGACTATTCCAATGTTGCTACCTTTTCAGAACTTGACGCTGCATATATGGCACCAGTTACTACCGTTTTTGAAGGCTCGAATCACTGATTAGGAACCTCAAAATATCCACATCTGCTGTTATCGATAACAACAATTCGAAGATATTGAAGAACACCCTCGCTATATGCAGCAAGATCTTATGACATATATTTCAGCAATCTCTAACATCTGGAGAGCTACCTACAAACTGGTTAGAAGGGAAAAAAATAACAATTCACAAAACTGGAGATATTCACTCGCCTGACAACTGTCGACCCATATCTTCAACCTGAATATGCTGCAAAATGCTGGAACACATTATCAGTTCTAACGTGTACGATCACCTCGAGACACACCATTTCTTTTTTAATAATCAACACGGATTTCGGAAGGGATTTTCCTGTGATACATAATTGTTTGAACTAATGACAGACTTGCACTTTAACATGGACCGCAACCTTCAAACTGACTGTATCTTTCTTGACTTTTCCAAAGCTTTTGACCGCGTGCCCCACTGCCGCCTAATCTCTAAATTTTCGGCTCTAAGACGTGACTCTCTAACATTATCCTGGATTTAAAACTTCCTTTCTTTTCGGCAACATTTCGCAATTCTTAACAATTTCTTTTCCCCACTTTGTTCTATTTGTTCCGGTGTGCCGCAAGGCAGCGTCGTTGGGCCCTTACTCTTTGTAATCGACAATAACGACTTACTGACCCAGATAACTTCCTGCATGCGTCTTTTTGCAGATAACTGTATTATATGCCGTCCCATTAACACTATTGATGATCACTTAGCCCTTCAAACAGATCTTAGCCTTCTTTCTAATTGGTGCAACAAATGGCTCATGACATTAAACTTTATCATGCGCAAGGTAATGCCCTGAACATGTATATTAGGAATTTTCTTATCATTTAAATAACACTGTGCTTTCCCATACTTCTTCGTACAAGTACCTTGGTGTCTTTCTTAGAGCCGATCTTTCATGGGTTCCACATATCACGTCTTTATGCGCCAAAGCATCTCTTTCTCTGGTCGCAAATTGCAAAAGTCACCTACTAACATTCGTAAACTCGCCTATCAAAGATTCATCCTGCCACAATTAGAATTTGTCTCGTCAATTTGTTCTGCTCCCCAGAACTACGTAATAAATATGATATAAATGATACAAAATAGAGCAGCCCGGTTCATATAACGTAACTACAATATAAATTTCAACATAACAGAAATAAAACTAGACCTCCAACTGAAGCGACTAGATAGCCGCCGTAATATTGCTGCTTTGTGCCTTTTCCACAAATATATTTTCACCCATAAAAAAACCCGGCTACCACTTCAAATACCCCATTCTTTATCAGGCAGATTGCATAATCAGTGCTGTTTCATGCGCATATACGCTAAAACCAATGCATTTAATTCATCCGCACTGCCTCGTGTCATTCGCCTTTGGAATGAGCTGCCTGATAGCATTGCCACCATATCACACACTGAAACATTTCGCAGTCAGCTAGTCGCACCTTACACTATTTAATGCTGTTATAAACTTTTTGTGTAACGCCAGTTACAAGATTTGCGTCAATGTTGGGTTTTTTTCCTTACAAATTGTATGCTTATTCGCTCCGTAAAAGGCCACAAGTGTTCATGTACGGTCAAAATGTGATCACTTTTGCCGTCGGACAGGTACTCTGCGGCGACGACATAGTCAGTAAGTGCCTGCCCAGCCTTAGTTGACATAAGGTGCGTAGAAAAGGGTCTCTTACATCCCTTAAGGTATCTGTTCACTAGGTGGCCCACAAATAAATGCGGCAGTCGCAGTCCCCATCTTTCACTCTCCTAAACAAGTCGGTGCGGCTGCACCTCTTCCAGGTTGAGTCCCACACAAAAACCGCAAACACCCGACGCAACTTTTCAATATTCGCACGAGAGCAATGCAGCACCTCAATTACATACCACAATTTACAAACAAAAAATAAGTTTCACACCGTTGCCCTAGCAAAGGTTGACAAGAAAGCCCCCTTCCATGTTTCGCCTTTGCGCGAGTCTCGGGAGTTTGTTCACGCCACTACGGTTCACTGTCGCTATAGAACTTCACAGGGGCACCATGGTGCTTCACTGGGGTTGTTACCAAGCTGACGTTGGCAAAATTGTCGGGGGCTGACAGCCACTCGCCGTGCCGGAACCCTAAGCACTTTCCCCAATTAACCGAGCTCCCGGTAAATACATTAAATAGCCTTGTTATGTCCACAACTTTCATGATACCGGACTTGTCTTCGCAGAGAACAGCAATGTCGTCTGCATACGCCAAAAGCTTGACTTCTGACTCGTGAAGGGAGAACCCTCGTATATCGACATCTTTTAAAATACGTAAACATAACGTCTCAATGTAAATGCAGAACAATAGCAGGCTGACCTTGCAGCTTTGGCGAACAGGGCGCTCCCTAATGGGCGATCCCTATGTATTGTTCACAATCAACTGCGTACTGCAATTCCGGTACGCCAGTGCCAACCTCTCTTGATAACCGATGCAACATCATTATGGTCCAGAATATTGAACAACAATTCATGTGACACGCAGTCAAATGCCTTTCAAGGTCGAGCTGAAGCATAGTGACAGGCACTCTTGTGGCGTCGCTGCACTCAAGCACACACCTCACCTTATGAATGTTAGTGCATATGGACCTTCCTCGAATGCTGCATGTTTTATGAGGGCCTACTATTTCATGTATCACACCTCCAAGTCTTTTGGCGAGAATTTTCATTATATTTTATAATCGACATTGGTAAGTGAGATAGGTCTATATGCTGTAACTTAGGTTTTCCTCTATCTTCCAAATTAAAACTGTGTGAGCTGATCCACAGGCATTGGCAGTGAGTTGAAATCTTACGCCTCATTGAAAGCCACCTCTGAAAACAGCGCTATTTAACGTGTCAAGGCATTCTAGAATGCCTCACTTAAACCCTATGGGCCGGAGACTTCGCTGGGTTTAGATTGTCGACTTCATATTCTACTTCTTTTGATGTTATGGACTGCTCCAATCGTCCCTTCGTTTCATTGTCAAGCCTCGGCATGTGGTCTAGAAATTCTTTCTTAAAGGTTCCAGTATTGACAGGCCGAAAAGACAAGAGCGTTTGATAATACTCGAAGAAAGCACGTTCGATGTTCTCGTTATCTCCTCATGTTATGCAATTCCATTTCATTTCGGCTATATGATTTCACCTAGCAGGTGCTTTTTCGGACCCCAACGCCCTCTTAGTAGGCCTTTCAGGGGCTATCGTTTGCTAAACTCTTGCATGTACAAGTGCTCCGTTATAGCTGTTTTCATCAATAACCTCGAGTTTTTGTTTAATTTGCCTTATGCCGTCTTTAAAGGAGCCATGAAAAGAAAACAAAAGTTTGTTTTATTCGAAAGATTAGGTTTTTCATAGTACCCCAAGCGCTTTCGCGGAAGCAAATGATGCTTTATTCACTGAGAAATAAGGCAATTTAAGCCAAAATTTGAAATCCCCCGCTAAAATTGAACATTCCGTGACGTGTACAATGGCGTCATAGAGCCGGTCCATGAAACAGATACTTAGTATGTCGACTCCATATAGCACCCACACGCGGGAGTTGATCGAGACAGCGGCCATTTTAAAAATACTAGTAAAACCTAGTGCACCCGCAGCCCTAGTCATGGAATCGCCTGATCCGGAGAACAAAACTCTCGCCGAGGAGCTCGGGCTTGCATTTAACAACCTCACACCACTAAAACGCTCAATGCTTCTAAGTGCACGAGCGGCAAGAGTTGTGGGATACGCGGTGGACGGGAAAGCGACCATTCCGCGAAAGCCACAACAGACGAACGCCCAGCCGTCGGCACCGCTGCCTCGTCAGCCCCGTCGCGACGGACGAATATAGACTGGTACGTATGTGCCGTATTTTGATTACGGTTAATAATAGTTCAATTTCAGTAGCAGTATCACTTATGCCAGTTGGCCGGTGTCGTGTATGGAAAGCCGTTCACGCGAGCTCTCTGCTTCGACCAGAAAGATACGAGCGTCAATGCGCGGTGTTTACGGCATTTTTTTCCCCAAGGTCAGAGCGATTTGACGAGGTCGGCGACGAGCGCCAGCATGTCCCAGGAGTGAGCTAACGTAAGGGTCCCTGCCGTAATCACTTCCTCGGAAATGAAGCGAGCACACTCGTACTTCCTTTAGCTCTCTTTCTCCTCCGTTTGCAAAGTTCACAAAACGTAGCCACTTGCTTCGCCTAGGTTCGTCGTTGGGCAGCACATGAAAGGAGATCTCCTCACCGGCGGGGATGTCGCACTCCCTCGACGATTTGCCCGTACTACATGGGCATTTCAAAACGCAGCAACGAAATTTCATTGTAAAGTACTCGAACAAACTGAAGTTTTCAGTGGTTGTAAACTGCAAACGAGCTCGTAACGACAGCAGCAAGCCAACACCATTCGAAACTTACGCGACGACTGGCACTATCTCGTCGCTTCTTGCTGTTCCTTACTCCCCTCGTTTCTATTTTTACCTTTGCTGGTTGGCGATATGACGGCCAACCTCCTGTGAAGGGATTACGATACGAAGCAAGGTCGCAGCTGTGCGTGCTGGAATGGTTCGTTGGCCCCGAAGAGCCTCGAACCCGAAAATTCGTCTGCGCGACGGCGAGATGTCGAGCTCGGCCGGCGCTAGTTTCGTATGCATTGGCGCACACGCTTGCGTGTTCGTTCGGACCTTCAACCGTTTACTCCAACGTTCTTTGTCATAAAAAGAATGTGCAGTATGTTTCACGGGCATTTAGCTCGCTATGCAAACTGTAAGCCCTGCCTAACATGCGTTTGCTTTTGCCGGCCTCCGCCAATCGCAGAGCATTCCCAAGTGACATCACAGGTTCTGTTGCGGAAAATGAGCTGGTGGGTCGCATGGTCATTTCCTTTTTTCCTAATTATGTAGCTTATTTGAGCGAAGTTTGCGTTATAAGTGGTGTCGTGATGGTTCTAACGAGGCAATCTTTCGAATGAACCAAACTTGTGTTTTCTCTTCATGGCTCCTTTAAACCCATCTGGCGCTGAGCATTCTGGCTCCGTCAGCTTGTTCGATGTTGCTCATAACGTCGTTTCCTTCATGTTTGGCTTATACTTTATGCAACTTGAGAGTGGACGTGGGAGCAGCTACGTGATGCGGCTGTCTAACACTCTGCGATTGTTTGCGCAGGCGTCGCCTTTGGTGTGTCTTTGGATCAGCGTTGCATCATTTGAACCCGTGGATTCCGATGCAACTACAGTGCCACTTCGCCTTCAAGAAGACCCCCCAGATTGTCCTTCCCGCGCAACCGCACTGGAACTTTGCCCCTTCTTTTCTAGTGCCCACATCGAGCACGTCAACAACGGTGGACGCCGATAAGAACTAACGGTGGCAACCGGACTCCTTCAGTGGGCGTGGGAGCAGCTACGTGATGCGGCTGCCTAACACTCTGTGGTTGTTTGCGCAGGTTAGTACGTGTACACCTCTGTACTCTCGTAAGTCTAATAACATGTGCGTATTGCTGTTCCCACGCCCGCGAGTGTTGTTGTCGGAATTTTGTGCGTGCTATTCTGTTATTCGTCAGTTGATTTTGCTCTCAGGGGACGTTGAGCCTAATCCTGGGCCTTCTAAGCGGAAGCAGGAAGCTAATACTATTACTACACTAAGCAAAAAACACTTAATTACACGTTTAGTATGCTACAGAGGGTGAATGACGGCACTGCGAACATTGAGAAAAGCCAGTAAGAACTATTTAATTCTACCCGCCGCGGTGGCTCAGTGGCTAGGCGTTGCGCTGCTGAGCACGAGGTCGCGGGTTCGATTCCCGGCCGCGGCGGCCGCTTTTCTGATGGAGGCGAAAAGCAAAAACTCCCGTGTGTACGAGATTTCGGCGCACGATAAAGATCCCCAGGTGGTCAAAATTAATCCGGAGCCCTCCACTACGGCGCGCCTCATCGCCTGCGTTGCCTCGGCGTGTTAAACCCTATAATCAATCAATCAACTACTTTATTCTGTAAACGAAGTTATAAAACGCCAAGAAGCCATCGGGAACACCATCGAAGACATTGTCAAACGACTAACGGCAGTAGAAGCTAAAACATTGGCTAGTGACGCTGCCCAGCAAGAATTAGTCGCATTAAGGCTACTCGCCGACAAACGTAGCACTGAAAATTAAAAAAAATTCAGGGGTGCCAAGCTGAAATGGAGGACAGAATGCGACGGGACAACCTGTTGTTTTATGGATTAGCTGATGAACCTTTAGAAACCTGGGACCAGGCCCAAAATAAGACACTGGAAGTCATGTCTGCCTCGTTTGACTCACGGTTTTTAAACAGTCTATTGAACGGGCCCACAGGATGGGTATTTTTGGACCAAAATGCAGACCGGTTTGTTGTTAAATATTCTTCTTTTAAAGTCAAACAACATGTTCTAAATTCTTCGGCTACAGTATAAAACAACGGTGTCACTGTGAGTGATGACTTTTTTGCAACAACACGGCAGGCACGGAAAAAACTCGTAGACTTTGGAAAAACTTAGAATTGCACCTACATACTTCGCTACAACAAATTGTACATTAATAACAGGTGCTACTGCTACAACCATGCCGATGAACCGTGTTTGAGCAGGATGGCTTTTCTGTGCAGCCACATAGTTCTCGCCAATCCGATGACGCATACGCGATGCCCCAGCATTCAGAGATCGCAGGCGTGTCAAACTCGTCCCATGTTACGAAATAGGAATACGCGAGGGGTAGTGGTTTGCCGTCGTCATGCAAGAGTTCATTGTCATTTCTTTTTACTAACATTAGAACTGCTCTACCAAAAAAGGACAAATTAAGTTCGGTGATTGATTCATGCGATGCTGACATTATAATGTTGACGGAAACTTGGCTTTCCTCGAATGTTGCTAATCGTGAATTCTTTGAGTGCAACAAGCATTTCAACATATATCGCCGAGACAGGGGTGAAAGATATCATGGTAGTGTGTAATTGCTGTTGCTGATTACTTGATTTCTGCCCCTATATTTTCTGTTACGAATTTAGACCTGGTTTTTATAGAAATTGACTTGGGTTTTAAAAGGCTTATCCTGGGTGTTTGTTATCGCGCCCCGTGGTGCGATGCAACGTTTGTCGATCAAATTTATGACGCTCTGAACAAGACCGTTGTTCGCTTCCCAAATGTACCTATAATTCTAGTTGGCGATTTCAATTATGCCCGGTCTGAGCCCTCGCCCCACGCCCTTTCCAACCGAATGTAGCAATTTTCTGACCATGTGTGCAGATTTTATTTTTGTCTCAGCTAGCGAACGAACCAACTAGAGTCACGTTAACAAGTAATATTTTGGACCTTATATTGACCACCTCGCCTGACTTTTTTTCACCTAATATCTTATCTGCCTGCCATAAGCGATCATTCCGCTGTTCATTTTTTGGTAAACATGCTTGTCCTTCACCAGCGCACGCATGCAAAACAAATAAGGTACTACAGTCAAACCCGTTTATAGCGAACTGCAATATGCACTGCGATTAGTTCGATATATCCAATAGTTCGATATAGCCGAACCCACTCATAACGAACCTATTGTTACGAGTTCGCAATCCGTGGGAGCCCTCCTCTCCCCCTCCTAACTCCGCCATCCCCGCATGCAGAAATGAACATAGTAAATTAGCCATTACCATACACAAAAAAATCATTTATTTCAAATAATAAACCTACTTTCCCCCTACACTGCCTACTTTGCAAAAAAGCGGTGATTTTTGTTTTCACTTTCGTTTTGGCGGCTTCAACTAGCATAGCATTCTCTACACGAAACATTGTTTGTACCAGTTCGAGTCCGCGTCCTCCAAAATCTAAAAAAGCATTGGCGGAGCACATCGACTGACGAAAGCGCTTCATTGTAAGCGTCGGACGGCTTGCACTCGCGACATCATCGGGAACGCTGGCGAGCTCTTCCCACAGTTCACCGATGCTGCTGTCTTGGTCCGGACTCGCGGAATTGGCGGGTTCCATCGTGAGTCCCGCGCGTCGGAAACAGTTACGGTAAGTGTCGGGCATCACATCACTCCGTGCGAGGCGCAATGTCTCAGTCGCGGCTCTTGCTCCGTGGTCGTGGACAATCCACATCTCAATCGCCACTTTGAGACCATGCATTTCGGCAGCCATTCTAGGCGCGCAGAGTCCGATATATCAGATGTGAACTTCGTTATAAGGAATATTTTCCCCATGTATTTCTGTAACTGAAATATTTTTGTTCGACATATAGCATAATTCGCTCTATCTGGGTTCGTTATAGCCGGGTTTGACTGTATAAGCGAGCCGACTTCAATAGTATTATTCGTGAACTTTCTATATTCCTGGAGGATTACTTGCAAGGATTCCCAATTCGCACAGTCAATAAAAATTGGAGTTTGTACAAGGAGAAGGTAGTTGCTCTTGTCGAAAGGTTTATACCCGTCATAACTATCACCTCTACCAAGGAGAGCCCTTGGTTTACTAAGCGTTAAAAAGATTGTCTAACAAGAAAAAGCGTTTGTTTCGCTGAGCCAAAGCTCAAAACTCAGCCCTTCGATGGGATGCATATAAATTAGCAGCTGCTAATTACACGACTTAAGTAAATGCGAAGAATTTATTTTTCACGGAACTTTTGCCGTCCTTATTAATTAGCAACCCTAAGCAACGTTAGAATATTGTAAACAAACTTGACATTTATACTATAAACCTTAAGACCCCAGATGGTGTGATAATTCCTTCTAATGAGTATGCTGGTTGTTTCAACGCTGCATTTACTACTGACCACTCTAAAGGCTGTGCAGATACTTTTCCATACAGTATATGTTTCAATTTTTGTCCAATGGAACCCATAGGCTTCGACACACTAGGTATTACCCGGATAATAGAAAAACTTAAAACTTCTTCGTCATGTCGTGTTGACAATATAAACTCAAAGTTCCTTATCAACACTAAAAATTACAGTTCTATCGATTTTACAAAACTTTTCACTGAGTCGTTTCAGACTAGATCCATCCCTGATGACTGGTAAATTGGGAAAATTACACCGCTTTGCTTTGCAAATCTTGTGATCGATGTTCTCCTAGTAACTACAGGCCTCTGTCATTGCCTAGTATTTCGTGTAAAATAATGGAACATGTCATTTATCGCCTTTATGTAAACTTTTTGGAGTCGAATTCATTTTTCAGCCCAGCGCAGCATGGTTTTAGAAAGACATATTCTTGTGAGACCCAGCATTGTGTGTGTAACACATGATGTACACTCGGCGCTTCATCGTGGATGCTTTACCGACTGTATAGAGCTGGATTTTTCTAAAGCGTTTGATTCGGTTCCGCATGATTTCTTATTTATAAAACTTTCTAAACTAAACTTAAATCTTAATATACTTGCATGGTTGCGTTCCTTTTTGAGTAACCGGTATCAATTCGTAAGTGTGAACAAAACAGACTCGCATCCTTTTTGGTTCATTTAGGTGTACCCCAAGGATCTAACCTCGGGCCTTTTATTTTTAATTTATATAAATTACCTTCCAATTCACATCAGCTCATCTGACAGTCTTTGTGCCGATGATTGTGTTATTTACAGGCAAATAACTAACAACAACGACGTCCAAATTCTGCAATCAGATATTAACAGTATTTCAGATTGGTGAGAATTATGGTAAATAAAACTGAATATTAAAAAGTGTAAAAGCATTCGCAATTCCCGAGTTAATACTACACCTCATGAATACTCACTAAACAATGTTTGTCTTGAAATTGTGCCGTCGTACAAATATTCGGGTGTTATAGTGTCTTCTAACTTATCATGGAAACCTCACATAGATATTGTGTTGTAAGTAATGCCAACGTATGTTAGGATATATTCGTACGAACTTTAATTCTTCACCAAGCTCTTTGAAAGTAATTCTCTATCAAACTTTGGTTCCTTCGAAATTTGAATAGGTGGCTGCTGTTTGGCATCCCGGTATTGCATCGCTCACCGACGATTTGGAGGCGTTTCAAAATCGTTCATGTCACTTCTTACTTTCAAATTATCATCGCACGTCCAGAGTCACCACAATGAAAACTACTTTATCTCTATCGCTACTCGTGTATTGCAGGCAAATATCGCGTTTGTTGCTATTCCACAAAATATATCATGGCAATTCCATTCTTAAGGACAGATTACTAACGAATCCATCGTACATCTCAGCGCGCGTTGATCATCGATACAAAGTAGGCATTCCATCTTGTCATACAAAGTGTTTTCACGATTCATTTGTACCGAGCACATCTGTAAATAGAATCAACTGCCACATGCAGTTGCCGAGATCTTGGACGTAGTGGCTTTTAGGCGTGCAGTTTATAGACTGTTTGAGTGAAAATGTGTTGACCGTTAAGTTTTTTACTTTCCCGGACTTGGGCAGTGTTTATTTGTTTATTTAGCCTTCTCAGGTGAATGTCCGTTGTATTTGTATTGTCGCCAGCCAAATTTGTGCAGTGTCGACTCTATTGGAGTAAATCCGGGTTATATGAGTGTTTACGCCAAGTTGTGCAAGGCATGCTTCCTTAAGTAAGGAGCTGTTGATATAACTATCGCAGTGTCTGTACTGTTTTTGTAAAGAGCTGTTGTTTTCATATTATTACTTGCTGTATATTCTTCCAATAATTTTGTTATCCCCCCTCCCCTCTGTAATTGCCCTGGGCTCTGGGGGTATGTGAATAAATAAATAAATAAATAAATAAATAAATAAATAATAAATAAATAAATAAATAAATAAATAAATAAATAAATAAACTGGCCCACTCAATCGCTTTAATTTTGATTGCTTGCTTACTGAGCCACCATATTTCTTAAAACGTATTGTGGCTCAGTTTTTCTATTTTGCTATGCTGATGTTTTATTCCTTCCCTGAAATTTTCGTCATTAATTACGTTGCCTTTAGCTTCTACAACTGTCATGTAAAAGTGTTGCGCCGTTTTTTGTACCCTATTCTGTGCTACAAGACAATTCCGTAAAGGACCGTGACATAACCATGTAGTTGCGGAATCTGCATCTGCTCAGGAGCCTCTGCAGGAAACAGTTTTTAGGAAACATTTGTCCCATAGAGTCTCCTGGGTGCCTGCCTAGCCAATCAGAGGCGACGGCCGTGAGAAATTTTATACGGTAATTATCACAGTTGCCGGCATAATAGACACTACCTTTCAATAACACTATGTCCTGTCAATTATGTTGTTATCACGAGACACAAATGTGGGCAATTTTGCACAGCGCCATGACGCAAGAGAGACACCGATGGCAATGAAGTGGCCGGGCCGTACCTTGAGCTGTGTCTCTTGTGGTCACTTTGCAAATTTTGTAAGCACGTCTTCAGTAATCATGGTTGATGCCACCTGTTCTGCTGCTACGTAACGATGTAATACCGCGTTAGAAGCCCCTTGCCCTAAATCTCCGTTGTGAGCTGTACCCGCCGAGGTTGCTCAGTGGCTGTGGCATTGCGGTGCAGAGCACAAGGTCGCGGGTTCGATTCCCGGCCGCGGCGGCCGCTTTTCTGATGGAGGCGAAAAGCAAAAACGCCCGTGTGTACGAGATTTCGGCGCACGTTAAAGATCCCCAGGTGGTCAAAATTAATCCGAAGCCTTCCACTACGGTGCGCCTGATTACCTGCGTTGCGTCGGCGCGTAAAACCGTAGAATCAATCAAATCATTGTTAGCCGTACACGTGGGCTCCGTACCAGGCAATCATGTGGTGGGAAATTTCCAGTATTTGGGTATTTTTGAAAAACTAAATCCGGTTTCCTTACATTTGCAAATGCCTGTTCCGAATTTTTTAACAACGATGAGTGCATATGTTTTTGAATCACTGGGTAATCCCCATTTCAATACTCTAGTCAAACGCATGACGTGAAAGGCATTACTTGTATGCCCAAGTCAAATCCAGAAGTTCATCTCCTGGCACTTGCAGTGTTCTACGTATCATGCATTCTGAGTCATATGTTTCTGTCTTTTTGTAGGTTTTCAAGAGCGAAGCTGTTTTAGCAAGACGAACGCGCGCCGGTGCGCGCGCGCCTCGCAGCTGCCGCCCGGCAGTTAACAAAAGCAAGAAAATTCCGACCGTTCATGTGTGCGTTCCTCGCGAAGACCGCACAGCGTCCCCTGAGCACGTTTGCAAGCCAAGCATATACACTTAGAAAGAGTGGCCAAGATTGGCCAAAAAGAACAAAAGAACTCTAGCGCTCACCGCAATCGTGGCAACACTTGCTCGGAACGAGAAAGACACGGCACAGCCTAAGCCCCTCCAAGGTGATGTCCAATTATCATCACTTCCAAACAAAGCAAGTTTGCACACATAGAAACAAAAATGAAGTAAAGGTCGTTGCGGCAGCGAAGGAGCAAATAGGCTGCAATCGTGGAATTAAACCTTCTGGACGGCTGTGGAGGATGTGTACACCTTGGCTACCTTCAAGTATGACGGGCTAGTGTGAGCTTCCTCCATTCTTTTTGGCTCTCTTTTGTGCGCCACCGTCTAATACCCGCGGTGTATGCGGCACGTACGAGTAAAGATGAATGAATCAATAAATAGCTAAAAACAAACCTTTTTAGCAATATTAGCACCACTGGCAAACTAAGAAATTCTCACTTGGACAGAAAAGAAATGATACGTTACCATCATATTCTGAGTCATTTCCATTTGTTCCAGTGGAACTGGCTTGAGTGGAATCTGATACGAGGAAAAACATCAATGTTAGTCATCCGAAACACCGTATTTTCCCCTCAAAATTAGTGAGTTTTGACAGAGATGCCATCTACATAAAATGTGCTTTTTTTCTGCTACAAATTGTGAACACATCGGTATATCTAAATAAAGATCCGCCGCTTCAACTACAGGCCCTATATTAATAAAATAATTCGATCATGTGGTTTACCAGACTCAGAAAATACAGCAAATCTTGAAAGAGTGCTCTGGAGGAAAAGGTCATACGACATTAAAACATGACCACCCGTCTGGTTCCTTCACAGGAAATAACATCCAAAGATGAAGCGTTTCTTCTACCCTCGCCCCGCAAAACCTTTAGTGTTCCTTCATAAGTCGCCCGCATTCATGCCATATCCTTCTCCACCTTATTCTCTCCATTCCAACCGGCCCCTCAAGGTGTATTTTTAAGCTTTCTTTCTGCCTCCTGTAACCCTCATACGCCCTGAAAATTTGCTCCCTTGCCATCGCCCATTCCCGCTCTCCCCGCCTCCCATCCTATCCGCAACTAATTCCCCTCTTCCTTTTTTATCCGCTTTTTCTATGATTACACGCTTCTTCCCATTATTAACTTCTTGTCCAGCCTCTAAAGCCTATCCCATTCATTCATTCAATCATTTGTTTCTTGGGTTGTTCGTCCAGGCGTACATTCATTCCTTAAGGTTGGTTCGTTCATTCATCAATTCATTCATTCAGTAGTATTTGTTTGTTTTATTTGTTTGTTTTATTGTCTATATTTGTCCAGACGAAGTAATACAAAGTCAACAACAGGGCCACAGAACTGCTAAACCGCTTGATGTGGATTTTGTCTCTTTGCACTTCAGCAGTCATGCGTATACATTTCACACGAAGCGGAACGAGATAAAGTCATTTTGTGCACCTGAAGAAGGCCGCCTTACAACTCACTGAACAAAGCGTGTTTAATAGAAAAACGTCTAAAACTCTAACCACAGTACCCGGAGTTCCTCATGCTATAGTGTAAAAATTTATACAAAACTAGCGTGATACCCGTTGACACCCGGGTGTGAACATTATAGGGGAAACGGTAAAACGCGTGACTTCCTTCCAACTCCTGATTTGTCAGATTAGGCATTTTTTGGAGAGAAAAAAACTCTGAAACCAGTTCGTTTAGATTCGCAAGCCGCGCACATACGAAAAACCAGCTTCATAGAGGAATAGGCTTGCGACAGTTTCAATATTACCTAAACAACCATTAGAGCCTTTCAAACTGTAATGGTTGTTTGGTGATACTGAAAATGTAAGCAGTACACGGATACTTCCCCCTTGCCGCACTGCCTTCATGCCGCGGAATATCTGTTGGTGGAAGTACACAGTTTCCGCTTTGCAACAAAGCCAACCTTCTAGCGAATTGGTTGTAGCTATCCAATTGGGCACGTCAGCTGGCCGCAAGCAACAGCAATGAACCGATTCCTGTTCCCTACTGCAGGTACTTGTGCTTTGCACAGCGCGGACGGCCGACCATTTCCCCGATTCAACTTTCGTCGTCTTCAATGAAGCAGCGAATTTCCAAGCATGCGCACAGCAAACATGTTGCCTCGCGGGTTACCATTGTACGCTCCCTCAACTAAGTACTACGACTGCCACCCATATAAGAAGCACACCGATCCGAGACGCCTTCAGTGGGCCCGTCAGCTGGCCGCAAGCAACAGCAATGAACCCATTCCTGTTCCTACTGCAGGTTAGTGACAAACAATCATCTGTTAAGACAAGTGACCGCTGCTTTATTCAGCTGACGTGCCGAAACAGTTTCATTGTATTTTGTTCAAGCATCTGCGATTTTGTGTTTTTTATGCTAATGCTTTGTGGGGACGTTTAGAGCAACCCTGGACCCACTATCAAACAAACGGTAGAACTACTCGTTCAGCAGAAGTCCATGCAACAAAGACTTGGCTTCATTGACACAAAACTTAACGAAACCGAATCATATGTCGCGACAGTGAAAAATTCAACTCAAGGATAACAGACCTGGAGCAAACGATCTTAAATCTGGAAAGAAAACACATTGCGAAGACAGGAGTAGGCGCAACAACCTTTTAGTATTTGGTCTTGCTGAAACCACCGATGAAACACTGGAATTGCTCTTAAAAAATGTGACAGAAGAACAAAATTTGAATACAGGAGTAGGCGCAACAAGCTTTTAGTAATTGGTCTTGCTGAAACCACCAATAAAATACCGGAATTGCTCTTTAAAAAATGTGACACAAGAACAGATTTCGAAGACAGGAGTAGGCGCAACAACCTTTTAGTATTTTGTCTTGCTGAAACCACCTATGAAACAGCGGAATTGCTCTTAAAAATGTGACAGAGGAACAGATGTTGATGACAGGAGTAGGCGCAACAGCCTTTTAGTATTTGGTCTTGCTAAACCACCGATGAAACACCGGAATTGCTCTGAAAATTGCGACAGAAGACCTGTTTCAAAATAAGCTAAGCGTGAAAGTGTGTTGAATTGAAAGGATACACAGAATACGGCAGCAAGCATCAAGATTAACCTCGACCAGTTATAACGAAAGTTATCGACTGCCGCAAGAAGACAAATGTGCTTAAAAACTTCTCGAAGATGAAGGGGCTAGGAATATCACTGTGCGAGGAGTTCTCGCCCGCCACTAGGCAAGTACGCGAACACCTTTTGGAAAGTGCACCAGACGCCAAGAGAGCGGGGAGCAAAGTTAAGCTTTTTTACGACAAAGTCAAAATTGATAACGACATGTTTAAATGGGACGCTGAAACCATGCAAATGATTTCGTGTGTTCAGCGCAGTAGCAGCACCAACGTTACACTTAGTGCGGAGCGGAGAGGCAGCAGTAATGGATCGCAATTAACTAGTATCCAAACCAAAGAAAATCCCTCCGCTGCCTTAATATATATGCGCACAGTATTGTGAATAAATCAGCGGAATTAGAAAGCATTGCAGTCGCCTACAAACCGCATATCATTATTTTATCCGAAACTTGGCTCTACCACGACATCAGCGATGCGGAAGTAACACCCCCAGGCATTTTTCGAAGCGACAGAGGCGCCTGCGGAGGGGGTGTTGCAATAATATTCAGAGATTCATTCCAGCTATCTAGATTACCAAACGTCGAAGGTATTGAATGCGTAATTGCAAAAGTAATGCTAAAAGAACTAAGTTTCATTGTTGGCGCTTTTTTCCGCCATCCAATTAGCGATGACATGTTTGTAGACACATTTAATCAATTTTTGGGTTGTTATCGTTAATCTAACCTTCTACTCACTGGTGATTGCAATGTACCCTCTGTAAACTGGGAGAGTGATTTTCCTGAATCTCTGACTACTGCTGCTGAGGCCTTTGTTGATCTAGTTCTACTACATGAGCTAAAGCAATTAGTAAAACTGCCAACACGCATTCAAAATGGAGTAGAGTGAATTCTAGATCTTTTTCTCGTAAGCAATAGGCTTCAACAGCGAAAATTGAATATCGAAGTCGTTGAAGGTATATCAGACCATAATATGGTAAATTTGACCATGCAATTGAATTCCGGTCCTAAAATCGGGCAGGTCAAACGCACTTTCCCAGTGTTATCCGTTGCCAGTGATGTAGATATACTGGACGCATTTGATAGTTTGTTTCCGTTTTTTGCGGTTCAATTTCAATCAGACAGGTACTCTGTTGACACGTGTGGTGCTGCTTAACAAACCTGGTTCATGAGTGCATACGTAGCTTCGTTCCCACCAGGAATAAAATATTGCGGATGACTAACCCTTTGAAGACTAAAGAAATTTTGCACCTCGAACGAAAATTAAAAAAAGGCAAGAAAGCAACATAAAAATCCTCCACATCGGCTAACAAGGCAAAAATAAGTCAACTACGTATCCTCCTAAGCGATAAATAAGGAAAGCCAAAGGAATTTTATCAGACAGTGACATTACAAAACTTTATACTTTCTTCACCAAACAAGTTTTGGTGTCAGTTCTCTCCCAAAAAAGCAGTTCGCTTCAAACCTTCAGGTTAACAATGCTAGTATACGTAACAAACCAGAAATTGCAGAAGCTTTAAACGAATGCCTCTGTTCTGTCTTTACTAAAAACGATGGTATCGCGCCAAGTTTTAGCTTATATGAGAATTTATCACCCATAGGGGACGAGTGCATAACTGAGGAAGGTGTGTTTTCACTTTTACTGAAGCTGGATGTAAAAAAAATCATCCGGCGGAGATGAAATTCCTAACGCATTTTTTGTCCGCTACGCAGAATGGTCTGCTAAATATTAAAATCTTATATTTCATGAATCACTTGCTTCCGGTGAACTTCCTGAGGACTAGAAGTATTCTAAAATAACGCCCATACCAAAAGGAACTGAAAATCGCTGTATGATATCATCATACCGACCCATTTCTTTACTCGGTGCATGTATAAAAGCATTCAAGCACGTGATATTCAAACATATTTCCCAATTCGTCGACCAGAACAATATTATAGACTATCGGCAACACAAGTTTCGTCAGGGGCTGTCAACTATCACAGAGTTATTAGGGACCTGTTCACGATTTCGGTACAATAATAGATGAACAAGGTCAAGTCGATGTATTCTTTTCAGACTTCGAAAAGGCGTTTGATCGCGTGTCACACTCAAAGTTACTTGCCAAGCTCAGAGCAATACACAAAAACGAATCTTTGCTGGCCTGGATTACATCTTATCTTTCCTTCGGGCGTCACACTGTAACCGTGGATGGCGTAGCATCAAGCTCTGCCACAGCAGAGTCAGGCATTCCACAAGGTTCCCCTTCTCGGGCCCCTTCTCTTTTTACTTTTTATTAATGATATAGCTCGCGATATCTCCGTTAAGATAAAGCTGTTTGCAGAAAACTGCATTATTTATCATGCAATCCGTAGCCATAGCGATCAGGCCCTTCTTAATGAAGCTCTAGGTAAAATACAAAATTAAAGCGCCACGTGGTAGATGATTCTTAACCCAAATAAAATGGTAGCCCTGACAATCACACGCAAGAAAACTCCGTTGTCATTCACATATAGCATATACAACCATGTAGTCTCGGCAGTTACAAGCTATAAATACTTAGGTATCATGATAACACCGGATCTCAAATGGAATGAACATATTATTTACATTCAGAAAAAGGCAATGCAGAATCTAGGTTATTAAAGGAGAACTCTGGGAAAATTCACTTATGATATAAAACTTCTAGCTTTTAAAAACTACATCAGGCCTCTACAGGAGTACTCCTCAGTCATATAGGACCCACACAGTGTAACCAACATTTCCAAATCAGAGAACGTTCAGAGAAAGGCTACAAGATTTATTTTTAATTCCTACAGTAGACTGGCCTCCCCTGCAGCGCTTTTGCATGCCGCGAATTTAGAAAGTCTCGCAGCTAGACGCTACCATGAAAGATTAAAAACATTTTATTTGCTTTATCACCACAAATTTTGAATCGACACCAGCGCATACATCACCCCGTTCATCCACAGTCAGACTCGCTCGCACCACCCGAAAAAAGTCAGCGATTACGCATGCAGAACTAAATCTTACCAAAATTCTTTTTTTCCCCGAAGAGCACGTGAATGGAACCTGTTGCTTGCTGATGTACAATGCGCGGATGATTTACCATTTATGCGTGAGCTCCCAAAGCCACCGAAATGTATTTGATTTGTGCTTGAATGATGTGCTTTTTTTGTTGTGCTGTTTTCTTTCGTTGTACCGCCCACTCCTGCTAAAACCTTGCCCAAAGGCTAGCAGTACCCCTTTAAATAAGTAAAAAATAAATAAACAAACATAAATAAATAGATAAATTGAAAATGTATGACACTTTTGTTGCAGTTGCATTAAACAATATAGCTTTCTTGAAATATTAGTCAAAATTAAAAAAAATAAAAAATTACCTCCAATCCACTCCACGCTGCGAAGCTGGTTAGAAGGTAAAGCTTTAAACGACGCCCGCCACAATTGCCTACGCGACGTCACTTGAATTCACATACCTGGCTCTACAAAGAACGAAACCAGAGATTCTGCTACCCGTTACCTGGAATTCGCGGGGCGAATTCTCCCAAACGCCGGAGCGTCGGCTATGGCCGGGCTAGAGCGTAGAGCGGCGGACGACGCCGGCGCTGCAGGCCGGCCGTCAGTCGGAAGTGAGACAAAACGAAGAGGAGTGTCTTTCGAAGGGTGAGACAGGGGAAGCTAGCCATCCTGATGTGCTAGCTCGAGCTACATCACCGCGTAGAACAAGCGTAAACACCGAAGCATTTTGGCATGTGAGCTTAGTGATTCCCATTTACACTGATTTAAACTAGTTTGTTCGGCAGTTTGACTATTGCGAGAAAGGTGAGGGAACTTTTATAACCGCTATTGATTTATTGATTGATTGTAGGGTTTAACGCGCCGACGCAACGCAGGCGGTGAGGCGCGCCGTAGTGGAGGGCTACGGATTAATTTTGACCACCTGGGGATCTTTAACGTGCGCCGAAATCTCGTACACACGGGTGTTTTTGCTTTTCGCCTTCATCAGAAAAGCCGCCGCCGCGGCCGGGAATCTAACCCGCGACCTCGTGCTCAGCTGCGCAACGCCTTAGCCACTGAGCCACCGCGGCGGGTTATAACCACTATTGCTCAGAACCAGTTTCCCCTTTCGCCTTTTGTTATACTTGTTAAAACACAACAAAAAACGTGGTCCTGTTTGTGGAAAGCAGTGCGCGAAAGGTAGCGTTTCTCTAGCGGCCAAACATCTGTATATGGTTTCTATATTTCATTTTCCCACCCTGCAAAACAATCCTCAATGTATCGTTTCTGTACGACCACTTATTTCCGTCCGGTCCGGGTTACGCAGGAAGTGCTGTCGAACAAGTTAATCTAGCCATGCGAAGGAAGAGCGCAATGGACGAGAAGCCCGCCAGAATAGACCAAGAACAAACGTCGCTAAAGCAGACGACAAAACCGTCCCTTCAACGCTACCGCCGGTGCGAGCAGGCATCTGCGCTTAGGGAAACCTGGATAATGGCGCGCTATCGCCGCGCCATCTGCAGTGTGTGCCAACCGGGAGTGAGAACCGCCCTCCCCTATACCATCCGCGTCCTGAGTTTCTTGTCCCGCACGCCGCAAAGGAATCGTTGGCAGGTGTAGGTAGAAAGCTTTGCTTTAAAAGCTTTCGCTTTGGTGGAGTGTATGCCGTCCCCATTCATAATGAGCTTTGATGAATAAGATATCGAAAGAATGCCGTTTGAATAGATTTGAGCTTTTAAAGAAACGGGTCTAGAATCAATGCTTGGAAGACACCCTTTCTAAAGAATAGTTCGGGAGCTGTACCATGATTATGCCCCGTGTATCTATCCTTTTCTTCATTCTCTCTCTCTACGTCTCCCTTACTTTGGTTCACTCATGTCTTCCTTTTCCCCTCTTCTTAGCCAAATTCGTCTCTTTTCCCGTCGGCGTTCTTACCGCTAGGTCTCGCGGCCCGCCAACGGACCACGCTTCAGCTATTTGTTACCGAACTCTTTCGTAACTGGTGTGTCACTCTGAAAGTTGTCGGCCATGGACGCGTGAGCTATCTGTGCTCCCCAAGTGCCGTGGCAGATCATGTTGGGTAATGTACTGTACCAATGATTCGCGTGTCACCAGCGCGTCACCGGTAATTTGTAAGTCACTTGTGGCTTGTGATATCCATTTATGACTACTGTCTTTTTGACCTATCCGTGACAGACAAGTACCACGTGGGGGCGTTCCAAGTAAGTGCCAGGACGTTTTTGGTCACTAGTGTAATTATTCAGATATGTGACTAGGTGCCACTGGTATTTTCAGGTTATTCGTAATTTGTGCTTTACAATAACTCAAAGGACCCACCGGCGACTCACGGCGTGGCAGTGCTACCCTCTCAAGACAGCAATGTATGTTACTAGAGCTTCACTGGTTGGTCATTATTCAATGATTGGTCACGGGTGTCATATGACCTATGGGTATGCTGCCTGACTGGCACTATAATTGTGGCAACGTAGTATTTAGCCAGTCACAGTAAGTGACGAGATTCAGAAGTAAGTTTCTGGGTAGATAATATTTTGGGGTAATTTCGGGTGATAGGTCCTCCTGAGATTGTTCATGTGACATGACAAAATTTAACCCGCCGTTGTTTTAACCCAATATTTAGCCTGTGTCATGGATGTGTGCTGCTCAAGAAAATATTGTTTTAGTAAACCACGCTCACTGGTGGTGCATTGATATTATCTAAGTAGCTAGAATGAACTAGAAAATTTGGTTATTAGGTAACGTAAGTAACTTAACGTGTCACCCTGTAATGGGCGGTACAACGTCAGATGTTTTCAGAGAGCACCACAAGACGAGAAGGAAACAAAAGCAACAGAAGAAAAGTAGACGAGAATTGTGCTTGGAGTTATAACAAGCCTTTAGGGAGTTTGCGAACTCGGGAGGCGAGGTTGGACAATCGGACAATTTCACTGAATAGCCCGTAGGCGATGTAAGTAATTTTAATTTTAACAATGTTTGCGTCAAAAGTGAAATCAAGTAATATTGGTCAAAACAACTCACCCACTTTGCCCTTAGTTCGTCTTCAAGGCAGGGAACATTTTCCTAAAAAACGGTAGTAAGTATTAAAGGGGATAGCCTTTCTTGCATCAAATAAAAGCCCACTTTTTTGTCTCTCTCTCTGTCCGTCGTTTCCACCGCCCGAATAAAGTTGAAAGAATTGTTCATCCAAACGTTTATGTAGTAAAACATTTCCGAACTATAAATCTGGCGGCAGTGTCAACATTGTTCAACAAAAAAAAGTCATAAGCATATTTCGGGCGAGACATAAGCACATAAGTGACAGTTACATTGACCATTTCATAAAAAACGCGTTTGCTGGACCTTTTCGATAGCAAATAAAATAAAACGCCCTGAAAGAACCGTTTTGACTTTAAAATACAGAAATAGCTTCTGGCACAACCGGTGGCAGTACCCTAAGTTCTACAGCAACAAATGGTTCCGGTAGTAGATGGCGCCTAAAGTGGAACGCGGCAAAATTGAATTGACATGAGCAAGTGGGCAGGGCATATAATGCAAAGTCAGGATAGCTGTTGGTCAACAAAGTGAATACCTGGAGAAGGCAAGCGTAGCAGGGGGTGGCATAAAGTTGTGTGGGCAGATGACATGAAGAAGTTTGCGGGGACAAATTCGCCGCAATTAGGACACGATTGGGAGAAATGGAGATATATGGGAGAAGCCTTTGCCCTGCAGTGGTCGTAGACAGGCCGGTGATGATGATGATGAAACTTCTACTGTTTTCATTGCGGCAGGAACAAAAAAGGATGAGCGTGAGAGGTTGGAGGGAAAGAGGAGAGAGGCATTAACGTGGCAGGGTGGCACAAGACTATCGTCTTTCGGACGACGTTTGCAGCGAACTGAGCAGATACGCGGGCAATTTATTACGCTCTGCGTGCTGGCTTTAACATGCTTTAACGTGCTGGCTTTAACATGCCAAAACATTGAAATACACTTATATGCAAATAAATTTCATTAGAATACATGTGGATGAGGCAAGCCAGTAAATTGTTGCTAAAATGTTGATGATGAAACAGTATACCTACCCAAAAAATAAAGCCACTTCTTTAATATTTCTGCGGAAGTTCCCAGAGACCAAAGAAAGTCATTTTGGGGAAGCCCAGCATTATTGACCCATTTTCTTGGTTCTCGTACCCATGTTCTTTACATACGCTGCTCACGGCTACAGCGCTAGGCAGACCTCACGGGAAGGTTGCATCATTCGGTTCGTTATGCCACCACTGTATGAAAACGGCCTTGGTAGTGACGAAGGTTTCATCTGCTGCATTGTTCAGGCAGCCCAGTTTGCGCTGCGATTAGGTACATTAGGCCGGGTACCTTGAAATATCTAAGGAACCAAGTCAAAACTAATTATTTGTGCTTGTCGAGTGAAAGAACAGCCCTGAATAATGCGAAATGAGCAATAATTGTGTGGTGATTGCTGGTGCGTTTTAATTCACATCAACCGACATTCACGCCGTCAGTGCAGCATTCTCAATCCGCAAAGAACAATACTTTGTATTCGCCACGTTAGCCACTCGTTTCAAAACACAAAAGTTTCGAAACACTGCAGCATTCATACTAACCTGGAAACTCCTTTCTTGAAAGCGTTCACGACAAAGGTCAATTTTCTCGCACACGCTTCGCACGAACTGAAATGTTAAAAAAATAAAAAGTAGGATCTGGCTGAAGTAGAGAAGAATTTAGAAGTCAACTGGTTGACATGCATCGCCATTTCGTTGTGTCTGTAAGATAAAGTAGTACAAGACAACAACAAAAAGTTGTGATTGATCCCTCTTTCATAGGAATTGGTAAAACACGTAAGTGAAAGCGCCTTCACAGGACCACTTGAATGTTAAAGGAACCTGCTTCATGTGCGAAGGGTTCGCGAGCCTGACCCCGCCAGATAAAGTGACTCCGACACGCAAGAAACAAAAAAATAACCGGTTTATTTCGGGACAACAAAACAAAAAATGACATTCACAGAAACAGCAGCTTGAAACACGTAACGGTCAAGGGAACAACGCGACAGCGGAGGGTGCCTCAATTCACGCGCTCCCCCCGTACACGAAGGCGCTGGCATCGAGGCGCCAATTGTCGGTGCTCATTAGCGTCATGATGCGCTACTGCCCTTCGCCTCTTCTAGACGGCAGCGCCATCTTAATAGGGAAGGACATAGGGAAGGGCAGAAAGAGCGTTCGTAGAGCTGCTCACGTCTCCGTTCAGAGCGCGACGTACCTCCCGTTGTGGCGGGAGGTGAGAGAGCTCGTGGGCTCGGTGACGGATATGAGGTCACTGAGATCTTCCTGTGCCAACGTGTCTTTGCTGTAAAACGATCCTACATTAAAAACTATTAGACATTAGCTAACCCTGTCCGCAGTTAACAGTGATAGTGGCAATGCTGAGGTTCGCTCCACATTCTTCGCGTGTTCCGCCAGTCTCGTGTGTCTGGACTATAGGAGAACATCGGGTGCTGTGCCACATTCAAGAAATGCATAACAAATACATACTTGACGGTATGTTGTTAGTCTGGATCCGGGGTCACAACTTGACCTAAGTAGATATATTCTTTTACCACTTCCACTACCTCGGCCCCTATGCGAAACTGCTGTGCTGTCCCGAGGATAGTGATCATTACTTTTGTTTTCTGCATATTATTTTACAGGCCCACTGTTCTACTCTGTTCGTCTAGTGCGGAAAGCAGGCTTTGCAATTCGTCCCCCGAGTTACTTGCAAGGCAACGGTCATCAGCAAATCTGAGGTTACTGAGGTATTCTCCATTAACCCTTACTACCACCTGTTTTCAATCCAACGTTCTGAATATTTTTTGTAAACATGCTGTGAATAACATTGGAGAGATTGTGTCTTCTTGTCTGACGCCTTTCCTTATAAATATTTTACTGCTCTCTTTATGTAGGATGATCGTAGCTGTGGACCCACTGTAGATATTCTCTAGTATTTTTACATAATGCTCATCTACCCCCTGGTTCCGTAATGCCTGAATAACTGCTAGTGTTTCGAGCGAGTCAAATGCTTTCTCATAATCTAAGAAGTCTATATATAGGGGTTCAGAATAATCAGCGCACTTTTCTATCACCTGATTGATCGTGTGAATATGGTCCATTGTTGAATAACCTTTACAGACCCCTGCTTGTTCTTTAGGTTGACTGAAATCTAAGGCTGCAGAAATTCTGCTAGCGATTACATTGGTAAGTACCTTGTAGACGACTGACAGTAAGCTGATCGGCCTGTAATTTTTGAGGTCCTTCATGTCACCTTTATGGATTAGGATGATGTTCGCGTTCTTCCAAGATTCCGGTACACTTGCGATAATTAGGCATTGCGTATGCAGGTTTGCCAGTTTTTCAAGTACAATTTCTCCACCATCCTTCGAGAGGTCTGCTGTTATCTGATCCTCGCCAGGTGCTTCGCCATTTCTTTCAAAGCCTTCCTTACTTCTTCGGTCATTACTGGTGGGATGTCTATCTCCTCTAAACTACTTTCTCGTTCGGCATTATCCTCGGTGTCCCGGCTACTGTACAGATCCCTATAGAACTCCTCGGCCACTGTAACATGTTATCCCTATTTGTGATGACATTGCCTTGCTTATCTTTAAGTGCATACATCTGATTTTTCCCCACGCCAAGACGTCTCTTCACTGCTTTCAGGCTACCTCCGTTCTTTACAGCGTATTCGATCCTCTCCATAATATACTTCCGTATGTCAGCTGTCTTACGCATATTGATTAACTTCGAAAGCTCCGCTTGTTCTATTCTGTCAGCTGCGGTGGAGATTGTCATGGTTTGCCGTTTCCTAATTAGATCTTTCGGCTCCTGGGAACGTTTATCAGTATCATGTCTAGCCATCGTGCCCGCGACTTCTACTGCACACTCCGTAATAATGCGTGTAAGGTTGTCGCTAGCTTCTTGTGTCGTAAGCTCGGCTTCCTCGGTAAGAGCTGTGTATCGGTTCTGCAGCGCGATCCTGAATTCTTCTAATTTGCGCCTTACTGTTAGCTCATTATTCGGACTCTTTCGTACTAGCTTGTTATGGTCCCTCCTCAATCTAGCTTAATGCGAGATCTTACCATACGATGGTCAATACACCTTACCCTTCCGAGCACTTCCACATCCTTCCCGACGCCAGGGATATCACATAATATGAAGTCGATTTCATTTTTTATGGTCCCCATTCGGGCTCCTACACGTCCACTTCTGGCCCTTCCGTTTACAGAGGAAGGTAATCATTATGCGTAGGTGATTTCGTTCTGACAACTCAGCTAGTAGGTCCCCCTGCTATTTCTACACCCCAGACCATAGTTCCCAACTGCCTTGTCTCCAGCCTGATTCTTGCCTACTTTAGTAATGAAATCTCCCATAACTACGGTATACTATGTTTTTACTTTAGCCATTGCCGATTCCACATCTTCATTGAAGCCTTCCACTACCTGGTCGTCATGGCTGGATATGGGGGCATAGCCCTGTACCACCTTGAGCTTGTACCTCTTTTTGAGCCTAAGTGCAAGACCTGCAGCCATTTCGTTAATGCTATAGTATCTTCTATGTTGCCAGCTATGCTTTTATTGAATAGAAATCCCACGCCCACTACTCTTCTGTCCTCTAGGCCTCGGTAACATAGAACGGGTCCATTTTTCGCCACCGTAAACGCTTCGTCTGTTTTCCTAACCTCACTAAGCCCTATGACATCCCTTTCTATGCCCTTTAATTCCTCGAACAACACCTCTAGACTCGCTTCACTAGATAAGGTTCTCGTGTTAAACGTTGCCAGGTTCAGATTCCAATGGTGGCCTGTCCGGGTCCAGGCATTCTTAGCACCCTCTGCTGCGTCACAGGTCTGACCGCCGCCGTGGTCAGTTGCTTCGCAGCCACTGGAGACTGAGGGCCAAGGGTTAATTGGCGTGTTCATGGGAGTTTGTGGCCGTTACTACACCAGGGTGGCCAATCCTGCTCTGGTGAGGGAGTGCGTTACCGGCAATGGTCGCCGTGGTCAGGCCGCACCCCAAGCCCCAACTGCAATTCCATAATTGCGCGGGTTTTTTTTTTTTTTTTTTGGTGGGAATTGTCAGGCACCGGGATTCGGTCCCACGGCTTTTCTACACGCGAGGCGGATGCTCTACCTCTACTCTCTTCCTCTACGCCACCGCTGCACCGCACGGCGGTGCAGCGGAAACTCAAAAGTTGCCCGGTGGCAAATACGGTAACATTGTTCTCTAAACACGCAGCTTATTTTCTTCCCGCGGCGGAGACTGAGCTGGGTCGCGGGAGTCTTGCAAACGCGACTGCGTTCGTGCTTTCTGAGTTGGCTTTTAAACACACGTCAGGGGATTAACGCGCTCTAGAAGCTTCGGAATTAAAATTTCTTCGCGGCGGGGCCAGTGGCCTACTAAGAAAGAGAAAAATATAAGGTTGTCCAGGGGCACATACCGTAACGTTGTTCTCTAAACACGCAGCTTATTTCCTTCTCGCGGCGAAGACTGAGCCGGGTTCTGGGAGTCTGTGCGAACGTGAATGCTTTCGTCATTTCTGAGTTGGCTTTTAAATACACGTTAGGGGATTAACGCGCTCTAGAAGCTTCGGAATTAGAATTCTTTCGCGGCGGGGCCAGTGGCCTACTAAGAAAGAGAAAAATAAAAAGTTGCCCGAGGGCGCATACGCTAACGTTGTTCTCCAGACACGCAGCTTATTTTCTTCCCGCGGCGGAGACTGAGCTGGGTCCTAGGAGTCTGTGCGAACGCGAATGCGTTCGTGCTTTCTGAGTTGGCTTTTAAATACACGTCAGGGGATTAACGCGTTCTAGAAGCTTCGGAATTAGAATTCTTTTGCGGAGGAGCCAGTGGCCTACTAAGAAAGAGAAAAATGGGCCCATCTCCCCGCGAGGGGGACTCGAGTAAATGCGTCGCATAGGGGGTGGGTGTATTGCGTTAACGTTTAGTGTTTGGGGGGTTGGTGCTATCACGTGTACACCACGCAGCTATCACGCCGCTAGCGCGCCGCTGAGTCGCCAACGCACGCCCCTGACGACGTAGTTTGAATGAGTCAAGGATATAAGGCGCGTTCGTAGCCTTTGATTCTGTGTCGGTTTTGTGGCGCAGTGGGAAGAGCACCATGTACCTCGCGTTCCGCCCACAGGTAGTGAATGCGTTGTGTCAGCAGCTTCTTGACGTAGTTTGAATAGTCAAGGATATAAGGCGCGTTCGTAGCCTTTCATTCTGTGTCGGTTTTGTGGCGCAGTGGGTAGAGCACCATGTACCTTGCGTTCCGCCCGCAGGGTCGTGGGATCGAAACCAGGCGCCGGTAACTGTTATTTCTTTTTATAGTGTATGGGGAGGCTGGCTGCTGCGGACGCCGACGCACGGGTGACATCGTGAGTTATACTAATGCTCTGCATTTAAAATAAAAAGTTTCCCGGGGGCGCATACCCCAACGTTGTTCTCTAGACACGCAGCTTAGTTTCTTCCCGCGGCGGAGACTGAGCTGGGTCCTGGGAGTCTGTGCGAACACGAATGCCAGGCTGCATTACTATAGTTTTTTTTTATTTATCAAAAGGCTCCTACCAAGTCAAGTACGAAATAATGTTGCCCGATTTGTAATCCAACAACGTTGAGAGTGACAATTACTTTATAACGACCTAAGCTATTCACTTGTGATCTTTGGTTCAGAGAAAGGGTAGCTTTATTCTGTCAAAGCTTATTTCTGAAGGTCCCCAGCATGTCTAACAAGTGTACCTGGTATTTGCAGCCAGTTTCCACCAGTTTCGGTTTCATTTTTGTGATTCGAAATTCATATTTTACGCTACTACGCAGTTAACCCACTAGAAGCCGATTTGTCATGGCACCTCCGTTGCCCGCTACTGTTCCTCGAAACAAGTACACCACTCGTGCTTCCAGTTTACTCACACCTTTGTTCTGCGAAGATAACTGCTTCAGCTGAAAGTCTTAAGATAACACCAAGTCGTCGGACATCAGTTCAGACGAGGAGAATGTTTCCAATTGGTCTTGAACACCGCACACTGTTCGGCAGCCAGTTTTCTTTCTGTACGAGGGTACTTACAGATGTCTAGTGTTGCTTCTCACTAGAACTGCCTATTCTGGCGAAGTCACCAACAGGCTTGATATTGTTTCTAAAATAAAGCTAAAATTAAAATTAAAGCTAAAACGAAGTTATACCAGAAGTTCATGGCATCGCGTAACCCAGCTGATTTTAAAATATTAAATCTTTTTGAAACAAGCTAAATAATGAGCTACGAAAGGCCAAATCAAACTATCATTACCAGTCATTTAACTCTTGCCACAATGACAGCCGAATAATGTGGAAAAAACTAAACTGTATGATGAACCGCAACCCCAACTCGGTTCACCCGATTAAAATTGTAAAAAATGATATTACCATACCGGAGCAACTACTTTCAGATACCTTTAATAATCATTTTACTAGTCTAGACGGCAGTGCTGTCAGTGACACGGCCTGCCGCCATATTACTGCGTTTTGCACCGACAGTGTCTTCTTGCAACTTACCAATGTGACTGAGATTATTAAAACTTTTACAGAAATAAAGAATAGCACCACTCGCGATGCTGATCAACTACAAATGAGGCCAGTAAAGTTTGTACTTGATGCTATCGCAACAGTACTAACATACGTTTATAACTTATGCTTTTCTACAGGAGTTTTTCCGCAAAAAATGCAAATTCGGAAACGTTTTAGCATTGTTTAAGAAAGGAGACAGAACTGATATTTCCAATTATAGGCCTATATCCATACTACCTTTATTTTCTAAGTGCTTGGAAAAACTTATTTTTCGACGTTTGTCTACTTTCTTAGAAAGTAAAAATCTTATAACTCAATGTCAGTTTGCATTTCGAAGAGGCATGAGTACGCAAGTCGCTCTGTTAGAACAAAAAGAATTCATACTAAAAAACTTTGAGGATAATTTACTGACCTTGGGGGTTTTCATAGATTTTAGCAAAGCGTTTGACTGTATAAATCATGACCTTCTACTTCAGAAAATACTTCATTACGGTATTCGGGGCGTCGCCCACGATCTTATAAAATCATATCTTAACCATCGCAGTCAGTATGTGGAAGTAAACGGTATTTCCTCTCAGATCAAGCCTATCAAATTAGGGTGCCCCAAGGCAGCATATTAGGGCCGCTTCTCTTCAATATTTATGTAAATGATATCGTTAATGTTGATGCTTCTACGAAATATGTAATCTATGCCGACGACACGACGTTACTCTTCACATCCAATAACTCTGAAGACTTAGTAACCACTGCCAATTCGGTCTTGGCAAAACTATATAAATGGTCGATCGAAAATGGCCTCACGATTAACACAAATAAGACTAAAACAGTTCTATTTCAAGCCAAAAACAAGAACGTAAGTCTTCAAAGTGACATAAGATTAAACCATTGTAATCTCGAAGTGGTGACGTCAGCCAAAACACTGGGTATCATTTTTGATCAAGATATGTCATGGAATAGCCACACTAATTACCTCGCCGGGAAACTCTCGCAGATCGCGGGTCAAGTATTCGCACTTAAATCCCTTCCTCTCAAAGTAAAGCTACTCCTTTACCATTCTCTCTTTGCCAGTCACTTGAACTATTGTATTCTTGTATGGGGCACGACTTCTGCTACTAATATTAACCGTGTGTTTTTGCTCCAGAAAAAAATTATACGCTCTGTATGTAATGAAAAATTTGATGCACACACTGCACCTTTATTTTCACGATTTGGAGTAATTAAATTTCACAGTTTGTATAATTACCAACTGTCGACCATGTTTATTAAAGAGCGCAGCTCTACACAACGTAAAATATGCTGCCTAGCAAACCTACGACCTACTGTGCGCCATTACGGCACAAGATCAGCAGAAACGTGGCATGTACCTTTCACCCGAACAAATTATGGCAAACAAATGATCCGCTACAATCTTCCAGCATTATTAAATACCCATGATTTAAACAAATTCAATTATAATTCTTGTACAACCGCTCAACTGAAAATGTTCTACTTACATTGCTAATCTGCAGTAAATTGTGTGGCTATGTCTGTTATTATGTTCCTGCTTACTATGTTAGCATGGTTTTTTTTTGTCATGGTAAAATGATGGAGTTCTACTTTGTACGCGCACAACCGTGCGTGGTATTTCTGGTCATCCATGTGCTTGGATTAATTTCCTTCGTCCCTCGCTCGGTCATGCGTTTTTGCGTGCACTTTTACATGTACATATGATTGTGTATATATAAGCTTTGTATATCTATATGTACGTTCTTTTTTTACGTTTTGTATATTTTTGTTGCTTTTCCGCCCTGCTGCTCCAACTTACACGGGTTGTAAGGGCCAGTCAAGTTGCTTATGTGCAACTTTTTCCCTTTCTTTCCCCATAACCTTGTACAGTTTATGAAAAATAAACTATTACTTACTTACTTACTTCTTTTCGAAATTGTTAGGTGGCGCTGCAATGTACTAGGCTCGTAGTGCTGAACTCACTTCATAGCATGATGGCGGCTTGGTGAAAGCTTACTAGGCCCACTTTTAGCGCATGGCACCTTATTCCTGCTAGCAGGGCTACCTTAGCGATTCAGAACATGATAATAAACCGCAAATGAAAGTTCCGACTGATAGGTGATGATGAGCACGTCAACAAGCATCAACCACCAAGTTTGATTTTCACCTCCAAGTGGATTTCTTGGCATCGCTTGCTCGCCTTCAATATTGGGCTGGCCATAATCATTGAAAAAGGTGTTTTTACATCACATGGGGACTAATTGGGGCCTTTAGTAATGTCAAACCACCAGATTTCTTCCAGAGAACCATCCAAAATAGCCAAATTTGAAATAGAGGTTGGGATTCACCACAAGGCCCGGGCACCACACGTGCTAACCTTTTCTTTTATATCTCACAAACTGCAGCGCGCAACTCAATTTTTAGATGCGGAGCGTATCTTGCTCGGGGGTATGTCCCGCGGCGTCGGCGTCCGCACTCACACTACGCATGCGCAACTCTCCTCCTTCCCGCTCTCCAACAGCTGCGCGTTACTCTCTCCACTCCTCTCCTACCACCTGCTTGCGCTTCTCCTGCGCTCTCGCGGCGCATGTGCTACTCTCCTCCTCTAGTATCCTCTCCTTCAAGTGTGAATATAAAGCGGGTAGAGCGCTGGGCGCGTTCAGTGCAGCGCTTGCTTCGGTTGACTTCGTTGATGCTTCCGATGAAGTATGATGGAAGCAACAGTCCCGTCTGTGAGTGGGCTGACGCAAGCACGCGTCAGCATCAGCACAAACACTAATAGGTACGTTACGTCCACTCAAGACAAAGCTTAGAAGCGAAGGGCACGCGACGCTGAACGTAAACGCTTGAAGCGAGAGGCGGACCCTGAACTTCGTCAGCGCGAAGCAGCTTCGAAGCGTCAACGTCGAGTAGCGGATCCTGAGCTTCGGCAACGTCAAGCAGCGTCGGTTCGAGAACGTCGAGCGGCGGTACCGCAACTTCGACAATTTCCCCCAAACCCAACTACTAACACAACGGAACGCAACGGAACCCCCCGATGCTCCGCATCCCACTCAGGGTTCCCCTCGGGAAGATGGGGAATTTTTTTTTGTAGGATGGGTTTTTGAAATGTTTACATACAAAATGTGTATTCCAAATTTTTTCTACTGCGGATGGTTCAGTATACATTTCTTTTTTTATTTTCTTTGATGCCTGGACAAAAATTTCGTATTTGATAATTTTTTGCGATCATTATTTATGAAAACAATATTAAAACTGGTGTCATTGGAAAGCACGTGGAATCATCGGCAATTTATGTCACTCAATGTGTGCCTAATAAATATGTATAGCTGAGAAAAAAATGTTTTGTTATACTCTTCAAAATCAGCCAATTTTGAGGGGTCGGCAGACATTCTCAGATAATGAATAGCAGCCTACCATTGTCCCTGAAGTAGAAAGTGTATGACAGCTGCATCTCGACGGTACTCACCTACGGGGCAGAAACTTGGAGGCTCACTAAGAGGGTTCAACTTAAACTGAGAACGACTCAGCGGGCAATGGAGCGAAAAATGATAGGGATAACAATAAGGAACAGGAAGAAAGCGGAGTGGGTCAGGGAATAAACGCGTGTTAAGTACATGCTAGTAGAAATTAAGAAGAAGAAATGGACGTGGGCAGGGCATGTAATGCGCAGGCAAGATAACCGTTGGTTATTAAGGGTAACAGAGTGGATCCCTAGAGAAGGCAAGCGTTGCAGGGGGCGGCAGAAAGTTAGATGGGCGGATGAGATCAAGAAATTTGCAGGGATAAATTGGTCACAGTTGGCACAGTACCGGGGTAATTGGAGAATAATGGGAGAGGTCCTTTGCCCTGCCCTGGGCGTGGATGGGCTGGTGATGATGATGATGATGGTGATGATTATGATAATGTTAGTCTGGTCATGAATGCTTGTTCGTAGAGATTTGGTGCTCGCGGTATCAAAAATTGGTCGCAGATTTTACATTTAGGTTGGGTTGTTTTTCAGAGAAATTGTCAGTACAGCATGCTTATATGAGGCCGAATATTTTTTATTCTGTGCAGCACTTCTCGGTCTTATTGCTTCTGTATGTATCTATGTTTGTATTAATTGGCGCAAGGATAACTAAGAACAAAGGGCACCAAAACTATGTTACGTGGTTGTTCGTAGTCAGGTCTGTGCTTAAAATATGTATGAAATGAGCATGATATATCCTAAAATATTGTACATATGGGTGTAGAAAGCCCGTAGACTAAAACATGGAGATGTTGATGATGGCGAATGAAGGGACCTTTGGATGGAACGTGACTGCAGCTTGAGGCGAAGAGCATGCTACGTGAGCGGGCCCCTCGTGCAAACACAGAAAACATCAGGGCCTTGCTCATTGCTCGTAGGCTCTGAGGTCACGCACTGTACGAGATGAGCTTTAAAAACTAGATGTCTGGAAGATAACTTAAAAAATATTTGATTGCGAACATAGGCTCATATCCTAAAAACAGTGACGGGTGTAGTGGAATGTTGAAGGTATATATTTTTGGGAAATTATGTTTTCTGGCCTCATTGCTGGATGTGTACTTAATTAACACATGGAGGACGGAGAGCCGGCCCCACACCTGTCACAAACTGGTGGGAGTACGCCATCAAAAAGATATGCGTGTTGTAGGGATTCTCCCCTCTGAGCCGTCGCGACGCTGCTGCGCCACCTCTCCTGCCATCTGTGAACGCACGGCGGAAAGACTGTGCGATGGAGGGGGGCGTGGCACGTATTGTGCCCGCTAGATACGCGCAGCGGTGCTTGTTAGCGGGGTGAGTCGCCGCAAGACAGAAAAGGCAAGCCACCACCATCCACCTTCAAGGAGCCCGAACGGCAGCTTGCGGTCGCCGTCCGTCCCGTCGTGCCGTTAACCTCCCGACATTGAAGTTTTTTCGTGATGTGCTTTGGTAATTGTATTTTCTGTGCCGTTTATATTTCGTGTTCACTGCTTCAGTAAAGCCCCCTATTCCTCTCGCAATATTTCTGTGCCGTAATGTTTCGACGAAGCTGTTGCCTGAACCCTTTCCGTGGGCAGCATTTATTTATTTATTTATTTAGAATACTTTCAAGGCCCGGTGGCTTTACAGAAAGGAGTGGTACAAAGGTGGTACATACAGAGGGAAAAAAAGCACATTGTCAATTGTCAATTCAGGCATTTTGTACAGCAATGTTGAATTTAACAGGATCACGTATATCAACGATGGAGGCAGGAAGGTGGTTCCAGTCATTGTTGGTTGTAGGAATGAAGGAATCGTAATACATGTTAGTACGGCTTGTCGGTACGCCTACTTTATGCACGTGGTCAGATCGAGAAGATATGTAGGAGGGACAAGTGAAAAGTGCATTTTTCAGAATGGGGTTGTGGTAGAACATTTTATGAAATATGCAGAGGAGGCGATAACATTTTCGAAGCAGTGAAAGAGCAGGAAGGTGATGGGATGTTTTCATCGTGGTTACGCTGGCGTGTCGGGAATAATTTGACAAAATAAAACGAGCTGCTCGGTTTTGTACTGCTTCTAAGGCTGTGACGAGGGAGGTTTGAGAAGGGTCCCATACGGCGCAGGCGTACTCTAGCTTCGAGCGTACTAGTGTTTTCGTACAAGGTTAATTTAAGTGAGCTAGGCGCAGAGGCGAAATTGCGACGCAGACAAACTAATTATGCGATTAGCATTGTTACGTATTCAACATGAGCAATCCAGGTTAGGTTGCTCGAGATAGGAAGACCGAGTTATTTGTACATGTTAACAGGCAATAAGGCGGAGTTATTAAGAAAGTACAAACTTGAATTCTGTTTGCTGCTCCTAGTTACACGCAGTGTTTCCAATGGCTGATGAAACATTTAGTTTCATCAGCCATTATCACACCAGCTCGACGAATTGTTAAGATCTTCTTGAAGCCTGTGGACGTCACTCGGGTTAGTAATTTTGTGATAGATTACAAAATCATCCGAAAAAAGCTTGAGTGATGAGCATTTAGCACAATCAGGAAGGTCATTATTTTAGATAAGAAAAAATAAGGGCCCCAGTTCTGAAACTTGCGGAACTCCCAATTTCACTGCACATTACCTACAGTGTGTAGCGTAAGTGTGGCCTATGCGTAGTCTGCAAATCGATACTTCTGTCGCGAACGCGACAGAGAGACGAGCCGATACACGTCTGAACGCTATGCAGTGCACCCAGAAACTGGGGCCCCGTTTTATTCCACGCTCGTGGCGTTCGTGGCTGCTTGCGCACCGGCGACGCGCGGCCCGCTCTCATTGGTTGTCAGCCCCAGCGCCATCGCCGCTGGAGCGCCGCCACATAGCCCCCTCCCCTTGAGACAGAGTCTGGAGGAGGAATCCTTGTAGAGAGCGGTACAGCACAACGCACAGTCTTTGCGTTGCGAGGTTCACGGGTGGTGGTGCGAACGGAAGGGAGAGTGGTGGTGTTGAGGGCGGAATGGTGGGTGGTGGAGTGGAACGCAGGCATGGCAGCTTCGGTGAATGCGGGCTTGAGGCGATCGATGGAAACGACGGTGTCGCGGCCGTTGACGCGAACTGTAAACGTCTTGTCAGAGCGAGAATTCACGAGATGAGGGCCGGAGTATGGCGGTTGAAGTGGCCGGCGGGTACTGTCGACACGGATGAAAACGTATTGGCTGTCAGAAAGGTTTGGATGAATAAAAGTGTGCTTGGTGGAACCCGGCCGTGGTGGTTGGGGACGGATATAGCTGAAAAACCGGGTTAAACCGTTAACGTAGGACAGTCCAGGTGACGAAAGGTTGTCTTGCGGCTGGAGAGGAACCAGGAAGTCTGCCGGTAAGCGCAAAGACGTGCCATAGACCATTTGAGAGGCGGCACAACCAAGATCTTCTTGGATGACAGTGCGTAATCCTAGCAGCGCAAGAGGAAGGTGAGCTGTCCACTGTTCAGGTGATTCGTGAGCCATCAATGAGGCCTTTAGCTGACGATGAAACCTCTCGACCATGCCGTTGGCTTGAGGATGGTAGGCCGTTGTTTTTAGGTGCGTTACACCGAGTAGGCATGTCAAACGGTGAAAGAGCGCAGACTCCAATTGGCGGCCACGGTCTGTTATAACATCCGACGGCACGCCAAAACGGGCGATCCACGTGGACATAAGTGTGGAAGCAGCAGTCTCAGCCGTTATATCGTCGATTGGAACAGCCTCCGGCCAGCGAGTAAAACAATCGATCACTGTCAATATGTAACGGTAGCCCTTAGATGGTGGTAGCGGGCCAACCAGGTCGACGTGAATTGTGGAGAACCTAGAGTTCGGCAAGGAAAAATGGGCCAGAGGCGTTGTGGTATGCCGAGAGACCTTGCATTGCTGGCAGGTGAGGCAGGAACGAGCCAATGCGTGTACGTCAGAATTCATGCCATGCCAGACGTATTTCTCGGCAACCAAACGCCGTGAGGCACGAACTGCAGGATGAGAGAGACGGTGAATAGAGTTGAAAGCAATGCGCCTGAGATAAGCAGGAAGGTATGGTCGTCTGCGGCCTGAAATCGCATCAATATCGCAAACGTTGCTGAGTCCCGAATCGGCAGATAATTTACTGGAGTTGCAGAGAGGAACTGTTTGAAGAACGGAGAGTTCGGAGCTCCTCGTCATCTCGTTGGGCTTGAGCCAACTTCTGAGTACTGAAACCGGAGCGTTCTATGGCCGAAATACGCCTAAGGGCATCGGCTGGGATGTTGTTAACTCCCTTGACATGCTGAATGTCCGTCGTGAACTCTGCGAGATACGCCAAGTGCCGCGTCTCTCGGGGAGAATATGTAGTCTTCGATGACTAGAAAGCGTGCGTAAGAGGCTTGTTATCGGCGAAGATCACGAAGGTGCGGCCCTTAAAAAAACGGAAATGCTTAACAACGAGATATGCTCCCAGGAGCTCCCGCCCGAAGGTGCTGTAGCGTTGCTAAGTTGGAGAAAGCTTCTTCGAAAAGAAACCGAGTGGGTGCCAGGTGCCACGGATGTGTTGCTGAAGTACACCTCCAACCGCATAGTAGGAAGCGTCTACGATCAGGCTCGTGGGAGTGTTGTGGCGCGGGTGCACAAGGAGAGTAGCAGAAGCCAGGCGCTCCTTGATGGCAGTGAATGCGCGATCGGCCGTTACAGGCCATGCAATCTTGCACTCGGTAGACTTCGAAGCTTGAAGGGAAATTTCGAGAGGGTGCACAATGCCCGCACAGTTTGGGATGAACCGTCGGTAATATTTCACCAGTCCTAGGAAACGGCGCAGTTGTCGTAAGGACTTAGGCCGAGGGAAATCGATTATGGCCTTCACTTTGTCTGGTAGAGGGCGAATTACATTGTGGTCAACGAGGTGATCGAGAACCTCAAATGACAGCAACCCGAATGCACATTTTTCGCTGTGAAGGATGAGGCCATGCTCTGATAGGCGTTCGAAAACTATCCGCAGATGGTGCAGATGCTCAGATAACGACGAACTGGCGACAAGAACGTCCTCTATGTAGGCGAAAACAAATGGCAAGCCACGGAGGACGACATTTATGAAGCGTTGAAAAGTCTGAGCTGCGTTGCGCAACCCGAAAGGCATCCGAGTGAATTCGAAGAGGCCGAACGGTGTAATGATGGCAGTTTTCTTGACGTCATCCGGAGCTACAGAGATTTGGTGGTAGGCTTTTTGGAGGTCAAGCTTTGAAACTATGGTACATCTTTTGCGAAAAGACCAGAGTCCAGAACCCGTCGAACAGTCCCATCGAACATGAGGTGTTTATTGACACATACCCCAAAGAAAAGAAGAAGTTTGTGCGTGCGTTCAGACTAATTTGGTTGGGAACCTGCTGTCCAATCTCTGCGTAGGTATGTGCCTGATTTGAAGCTACGAACCAGAATACATTTTCTAACATCCTCCCGCCGGCGAAAAGAGGAGCATTAACTCGAAGCTTCCAGGCGATACAGATGTTGCACTGCACGTCGAATACGAGATCCGTCCGACTTCTTGAGAAGGCAAAGACGAACTCTGTTGTCAGAGCCCGGAAAAGTTTTTTCGATCACCGCCAGATCCCAAAGCGACCTTGGTGTTTTCTCGTTCACAATGAGGACGGCATCGCCAACTTTAGCGTCGCTTGACGATGCATTATGTACAGTGTGGGCGGATGGCAGCTGCAGTATGTATTCTCTACGCCACCTACTCCAAAAGGCATCTAGTAACTCTTTCCGCCGTCGCCAGCGTCCCCGAAATTCTTCTTCTGATGACTTCTTCTGGATGTCTAAGATTCCACCTTCCGGTACCGACAGCAGTCTTCTGCCGATCAAAAAATGTGCGGGAGTTAAGGGTTCCTCCTCTAGTGACGCTGAAAGGGTAGTCAGTGGCCGCGAGTTTACAATGGCTTCAACTTCTATAAGTAAAGTGTACAGTTCATCATAGTCAAAACAATTAGCTTTTAAAACTTTTCTCAGTGATTCCTTGATCGTTCTTATAAGTCTTTCCCAAAATCCGCCCCACCAGGCGGCTCGTTCGGCTATGAATTTCCAGTGGATTTGGTTTTCCCTAAAGTACTTCAATGTTCCCTCGTCTCGTATCGTCCTCCAAATAGTTTTCAAATCTTTCGAAGCTCTTTTGAAAGTGAGGCTGTTGTCTGAATACACTGTCTTGCATATTCCTCTTCTGGCTGTAAAGCGACGGAATGCATCTAAAAAGTCTTGCGTGTTGAGACTTCGCACAAGCTCGAGGTGTACTGCTCGCACGACAGCACAAGTGAAGATGACAATGTAACATTTCTTGGCTCCGTCTCCTTCTCGATGGTACAATGGTCCAGTAAAGTCAACTCCAATGATACTGAACGGTTCGCATTTGGTGACTCTATCCCTTGGGAGAGGGGCGAATGGCTCGCTCATTGCCTTCCCTGAATGTCTCTTGCATGTACTGCAATGACTGATCACTTTTTTAACCATTTGACGACCTCTAATGATCCAATATTGCTCACGTAACTGCACCAAGGTATCTCGAACACCAGCGTGAAAAAGCCGTCTGTGCTCGTTTTCAATTATTAATCTTGTAAATTCGGCGTCTGGAGGAAGTACGATTGGGTGTTGCTCGCTGGTCGTGAAGTCGGAATTCTGTAGCCGTCCTCCCACTCTAATCAAACGATCCTCATCACGATAGGGCAAAAACTTGCTGATCACTGGATGAGTCAAATATTGAGGATAAAACGCCCGTTCTTGAGCCTTGTAAATCCAAAATTTCTTGGCGTTTTCAGTTTCGCAAGTGATTAGGGGTCCAGTTATTTTTCCGCGAGGGTTACGAGAATTGTGGGCAAACCGCATTATCCAAGCCGTGATGTTCAAGACCTTTGTCATGTTGTTGATCCTTGCGAGGTCAAAAAGCGCGGAACTATTCCTTTCAGTTACGGGTAAAACTTGTGTCCGTTCTTCTGTGGTTTCCGCATACGGTTCGCCGCGAAATGTTCTATTTGGCCATTTGTCGGTTCCTTTGAGCAGCCAGTCAGGTCCTTCCCACCAAAGTTTGCTTTCTTGCAATTTCTTAGCCGATATTCCCCGCGTTAGTAAATCTGCAGGGTTCTGATCTGTCGGGCAGTAACGCCACTGTTCAATATCGGTTAGGGAATGGATCTCACTCACTCTGTTTGCAACGAACGTATTCCACTTTCCTGGGCTCGAGTTCAACCATCCAAGAACCGCAGACGAGTCTGTCCAGAACGAAACTTGGCAGCGGGTACCATACTCCTTCTGTACGGTTGACATCAGCCGAACTGCTGTTAGAGCCCCAAGAAGTTCCAACCTTGGTAGGGTCTGCGTTTTCACGGGGGCGACTCTTGTCTTGGCGATGAGCAGTCTAGTCTTTATGCCACTGGTAGTTTCGACTCGCACGTAGACTGCAGATCCATAAGCTGAGGTGCTTGCATCAGAGAACACGTGGAAGGTTGTTTTACTGGGTTCATTTGACATCACAAAGCGTGGTACCTGTATCACGTTAAGAAGACGAAGGTCTTCGCACCACTTGTCCCATTCAGTTTTTAAGTCATCCGGCAAATTTCCGTCCCAGTTCACCTTCCTCTTCCAAGCCCTCTGAAAGAGTACCTTGGCCTTCACTGTGTACGGAGTAATAAAGCCGTATGGATCGTATATTTTGGCTGTGATTTTCAGCATATTCCTCTTCGTGCTTGGAATTGAGGCTACCAGTTGCATAATTTCAGACGTGTCGAACCCGTAGGTATCCTCGTCCGGGTGCCATAACACGCCTAGAACTTTCTTCTTTTGAGGGATCGTGAACTCAACATCAGAGTTAACGGTGTTGTCCCCTTCAGTAGCGGCCTTCAGTTGCGGTTCATTAGTCGTCCATTTTCTGAGGTGCATGCCTGCTTTGCTAATGACTTTGGCTGCATTGTCACATAACAACAAGGCATTCTCGGTAGAGTCGGCGCCTGTCACAAAATCGTCAACGTAAAATTGATTTTTCATGGCCTTTGTAAGTTCATCATGCGGACCTGTCGAAGTTTCAAAATGGTAGTGCAGCGTGGCGCTCAGTAGAAAGGGACTTGAGGTAGCACCAAAGGGAACACGGTTCATTCTTTAGACAAGTTGTTTCGGCAAGGTCTGTCCAGGAGTCGGCGGGTGTTCATGCCAAAAGTACCGAAGTGCGTCACTGTCGTTCTCCGACAACAAAATTTGCAAGAATGCTTTCTCTATGTCGGCTGTTACGGCGACTCTGCACATCCTGAACTTCAGAAGCAGGGAAAGTACCGATGGATTTAGGTTCGGACCAGAGTGTAACACGTCATTCAGTGACAGTTTTCCAGTTGAACTAGATGACGCGTCAAAGACAATTCGAGCCTTGGTTGTTTCCCTGTCGTTGCGGATGACTGCTCGGTGCGGCAGGTAGTAGACTGGACCGGCTGCTTCTTGTGTCGTTGCGGGTTCGGCGAAGTTATTCTCAACATATTCGCGTATCGTCGCATCGTACCGAATGAGAAGCTCTTCGTTTTTCTGAAGACGTCGCGTGAGCTTGGCAAGCCGATCTTTCGCTTCCTTTACATTGCAATCAATCTCCGGAGCGTTATCCTTCCAGGGAAGACAAACTTCGCACTTTTCATCCTTTCTCCTTATTTTTCTTTTGAATTCAGTGAGAACTGGATCCTCGACAGATTCTTCATCCTTGTGGTTAAGGATACCCATATGCTCAACCTCCCAAAAGGCTTGCAGCTGTTTACACAGTTTTTCGTTGTCGTCACTGAAATTCTGGGCCAATACCTTCATGACGCTAGTGGAAAACGTGCCTCGGATATTCTCCTTGCTTTTTACCGGGCCCTGTAGCGTCCACCCGAAAGACGTCTCAACGGCAGTTAAGCCATTTGTAAGACGCCGAATTTTCCCAGTTGTGACTTTCCAGTAATAGTTGGATCCTATAAGTGCCTGAATAGTGTCATCTGTTGGAGCATCAGCATCATCAGCCAGACGAAGATCCCGAACGTCCTCTCCCACGCAAGAAGTAGGAACTGAGAACGGAGTTCCACCGCATATTGTTGGCACCTCGAGGGCTTCTATCAGAATGGCCTCGGTGTCGTGACGGCTTGTAATCCACAGTTCCACGCGTCGTAGACTCTGCTTAGATGGGCCCATTGCTCCGAACGTTTGCACATTCAGAGTCTCCTTTCCGACTTCCTTGCAGCTAAGGTTCTTGGCTGTGTCTTCCGTGACGAACGTTCGTTCACTACCACCGTCCAGAAGGCAGCGGACAAGTCGCGGCTGAGTGGAGCCACGTGCCCAAACTTTAGCTGTTTGTAGAAGAATAGTATCTTGGGCCTGAGTCACAGCACTGGTCACTTGAATTCCTTTCGTGACGAACTGCCTCTGAGTGTCAATTGCCGAAGGAGCAGCGTATTTGGAGTCGCAGAGGAACGTGAAGTGTCGGCCTTGGCAGTTCTGACAACGCAGAAATCTCGAGTTCCGACAGTCCTTGGCTCGGTGGAATTTTTCGCAACACTTAAAGCATCGGCCGCTTCGCTTGAGTATGTTCTTCTTTTCCTCAAGGGTTAACGTTTTATCACACGCAGTAAAGGAGTGTTCTTCAGAACTGCAGAAATAACGCGGTTCTTTGTCCGATCCGGAAGTGGTGGTAAAGGTGGCTGCTGAAGGTACATAGTGGCGTCGCGCTTTGTCGTGGAGTTTCTTGTGGACTGTTGACCCGTCCGAAGCGATTTCTATGGCCTCCTCCCTGCTGCGAACTTCCTTCTTCAGGAAGTCTAGAAGCGCTGAAAATGTGCTATGAGTGTCAGCTTCCTCAGGCTTCTGTTGACAGTACCGAAGTACAAGCTCGTGAGGTAGCCGCTTCTCGATAGCCACCCTGAGCAGAGCACTGTACTGCTCCTGCTTCACCCCTAGTGCTTCAAGACTCCTGACGTCCTTTACCACTTCGTCGTAAAGCTGTCGCAGTGCCCCAACGTTTTGCGCTGAATCAACAGCCTGCAGTTGTAGGAGGCGAGTCATGTGGTCGTTGATCACAAGGTCCTTCCGTCCAAAGAGTTCCTCAAGTAGATCTATCGCTATCTGGTAGTTGCTTTCAGTCAGGGAAAGTCCACTGATCGTATCTTGCGCCGGGACCAACAAGGTAGTCTTTGAGATATTTAAACTTGTCAATGGTCGACAGCTGCGACTTCCGGTGTATGGTGGCCTCATACTGGTCCCAAAAAGAACGCCAGCCTTGAATGGTTCCATCAAATTTTCCTAGTTCCATTCTAGGGAGCTTAATAGAGGCGCTTGAGTGCACACGAACTGCGCTCGATGGCTCTACGTTGTTCATTGGGCCGTTTGATGCTTGTGGGCGCTGAATTTCTTCGATTCTTCGGGAGAGCTTGGATTTTGCCACACATATCGAAACGTAATACCCTTCCGCAGCTTCCCACTCTTGTTCTAAATTCTGCTCATCAACGGTGTCTTCAATTTGTTTGTCTATGTCTCGAAGTGCTGATTCTTTCATCACGAGAACATTCAAAAGATCCTGCAGCTCACCGATAGACGCAGATTGAGAGTCCAACAAAGCGTTGCTGTCATTAATGGTCTTCGTCACGCCAGCTCGAAGGGTGGCCCGCTTGCGCTTGTGTCGATCCATTCTGTGGAGGGCTTTGGCGTGGAATCGACTCCGCGTAATCAGGAACGGCGTAGCACACCACTGCGTTGAGGCGGAGGCGGCGTGAGGCTCGAGGGCAGCTAGAAGCGTCGGGTCGGGACTAAACACATTGTAGAAGCGCCGTTTGTTGCTTCACTCGTGCAGGCTGCTTCTTCAGTGGTCTTCAGGAGAGGTTTCGTCGAGTCTTCAGGGGGATTTCGGCACCAAACTTTTGCGAAAAGACCAGAGTCCAGAACCCGTCGAACAGTCCCATCGAACATGAGGTGTTTATTGACACATACCCCAAAGAAAAGAAGAAGTTTGTGCGTGCGTTCAGACTAATTTGGTTGGGAACCTGCTGTCCAATCTCTGCGTAGGTATGTGCCTGATTTGAAGCTACGAACCAGAATACATTTTCTAACATCCGCTGAGGTTATTGGTGAAGTCCTGTATATTAGGTAGGGGTACCTGTCGGGTACAGTGGCCACGTTCAAGGAGCGGTAGTCACCACATGGTCTCCAGTCACCTGATTTTTTCGGGACCATGTGTAAGGACGAGGACCAGTTGGTCGAGGACGGGCGAGCAATGCCAATCTCAACCATGTGATGAAATTCCTGCTCCGCGATTTTGTTTCTCCGGAGCAAGGCGATGCGCTACGGCATGCGTAGGGGGACCGGTTGTAATAATCTGATGAACAACGTCATGCTTCACTGGCTTTGTCCAGACAGGAGGTGCAGTCAAGGAAGGAAACTCATTCAGCAACTCCCGGTACGGAGAAGGTAAGTCGCAAAGAAGCGTAAAGGCGAACGGGTAGACGGTAGACGATCGGCCTGTGGCAGAAAGGCCGGTTGCGGCGTCCAGGATTCTTTTTCGGGCCATGTCAACCAGGAGGTCGATGTTCGAAAGGAAATGGGCTCCTAGAATGGCGTGACTAACGTTGGCCACGAGGGAAATCCAGCCGAACGGACGGCGTAGGCCGATGTTTACCATAACGGATTTTTTCCTGTACACGGGGATGCTGGAGATGGCCTGGAGATGGCACAGTGCTTGGAGATGGCACAGTGGTGGTTGAGTGCGGTCATAGGAATTAGCGGGGAGCACACTCACTTCAGCACCAGTGTCAACTAGAAAACGCTGACCGCTCGTTGCATCTGTGATGTAGAAAAGGTGGCTGTCGCTGGCTGGGGAATCTGTCTCCGCCGCTAACGATCCCTCGTCACGTTTCCCGACCAGCCACAAGGACGGGTGCAACGTTGCGCCGCTGCACCGAAGCGGCGATGGTATCAGCACAAGAAATCAGTGTGACTGGGGCTGCTGGCGCGTTGTGTGCTCCTGACGGCAAACGTACGGCGACGAGGGGCGGGGAGAACGACGAAACCGACGAGTTGCACCCCTTGCGACGAGCGGTAGCCAGCAGACGCGACGAGCTCCTCCAGGGTTTGCATGCGCTCTTGTAGAGCGGTGACGTCATTGGATACCGGTGAGGGCAAGGTGGTGGAAGCCCCCACGGTGGTATGTTCGGGAGATCGAGCGGATGCCACCGTGGTTGGAGACGAATGTAATGTGGCGACTTCCATTATCTTGTCGGCGGGCGCGGCCAATTATGGCAAGGGAAGGACGGAAGCCGTCGCGAGGATCATTTGCACAGACGAGGGAAGCCGTTGTAGGAAAAGTTCCTTCAGCAAGCGGGAGTCTGTGGCGGAAGGGGTGTCGCCGAGCAGGATTTGCAGTTCGCGAAGGACCTGCGAAGGTCGACTATCACCCAACTCCTCCGCAGAAAGCAGCCGCTGGAAACGCTGCCGTTCCGAAGGCCTCGTGCGGCTCAAGATGGCAGCCTTTAATGTGTCGTAAGGGTTCGTGGTAGGTAGGTTTGTGAGGATGTCGCGAACTTCCACCGCGATCTCAATAGGTAGTGACTGTTGGAGGTGGTTGAAGCGGGTCTCTTGCGACGTGATGTGGCTCACTCGGAAACATTCCTCGGCTTGAAGGAACCACACGTCGGGGTGCTGAGCGCTGAAGCTGGGCAAACAGCAGGCGATGGTGGAGATGCCATGTGAAGAGGCAGCGGAGGACGCAGAATTGCCGCCGGTTCGCGAGGAGGGTCCATTCTGGCTCCTGGACTCCGCTGCAGCGTCCGGGTCACCAATGTCGCGAACGCGACACAGAGACGAGCCGAGACACGTCTGAACGCTATGCCGTGCACCCAGAAATTGGGGCCCCATTTTATTCCACACTCGTGGCGTTCGTGGCTGCTTGCGCACCGGCGACGCGTGGCCCGCTCTCATTGGTTGTCACTCAGCCCCCGCGCCATCGCCGCTGGAGCGCCGCCACACTTCAATGAATATGTTTAGTTTTTCTGTTCTGTATCTTCCTAGGTGTAGTTTTACTGTGTAGAGTTTGTTGTCTGTGTGTGTGTCCCATGTGTTCTGCCAGCAATTACGGATTCCCCTTCGGATCGCTGGCTTCAAATCGAGGTAAGGAACCTGCGCTACGTCAACAACAGTACGGAGGGCCGCCAAAGTGACGTCAGCAATGTCATTTCCCAGAATGTCACTGTGCCCAAGAATCCAGCAAGCAAATATTTTTAGTTTTAATTTATAAGCAGTCACAGGAGCTTTCAAAAGGTGATTGAGGACAAACTTTTTTATAATTTTAAAGGAATCTAGTGCTGTAACCACACTTAGGGAGTCTGTGTAGATAATTGATTCTTACATTTTGTTCTTTGTAATTTGCTCCACTGTGAATAAAATACCATAAGCTTCTGCTGTAAACAACTGGTATTTTTGTTCAAGGTCCTTGTGATGGCGAAATCCGGGTCATGTGCAGCACACGACACAGCGGAAGCAGACTTCGAAGCATCCGTGTAAAATGAGGTGTATAGATATGGTGTTGTAAACGTAAAAAAATGCTGTAAGATCAATTCACGAGGTGCACGGCGCTTATCGATGAGTTTAAAGGATGTGTCGCAACGAGTCGTTGACATTTCCCAACGCCGGACTACATCGGCGATGGAGGTCATCATGCCCTCATCAAAAGATACCCCTATTTCCTCCGCAAGGCCTTGACACGCAAGGACATAGGGGAGGGATCGAGGGGCGTGCTAGATTCAAATGGGCAGACGAGGTGTCGTTCAGAACAGAAATGCACGGGTGATTCTTCATAGACATTGTTCTGATAGCATAGAGCAGTGCTGTATAAGCACTCTGGTGCTCTAGGCACCATTGGACACATTCTACATACAGACTTTGAATTGGACTTGCTCTGAATGCTCCCGAAGCAAGGCGAAGGCCCAAATGTAGCACTGGGTCTTACATTTTAGGGCAGGTTTAGACGCGGACCCATAAATTACGCTTGCGTAGTCTATACGTGACCTAACTAAACTGACAAATAGGCGTAGAAGGCAGTCTTTATCAGCACCATAAAACTGGTGCGACAACACTTTTAAAACGTTCATAGTGTTTAAGCATTTTTATTAGAGTGTCTTTGTGTGCCGTATGAATGTAAGCTTTTGGTCAAGTGTAACACCTAAAAACTTATTTTCTTTCTTGACAGGAATTCGTTCTCCGTTCAGTGTGATGTGGGGTTGTGGATGAATTCCACGCTGTTTTGTGAACAAAACATATGTGAGTTTCTGAGGATTCAGTTTAAAACCATTTTCCTCTGTGCATTTCGCAAGCCTGTTCACGCCTAACTGTCTCTGCCTTTCACATATGGACAGGTTGCATGATCTAAAGCTACTATGGACGTTGTCAACATACATAGAGTAGGATATTGTGGGTGGCAACGATTTCCCAAGCGAGTTCATTTAAACTACAGAGTACAGCCTAACACTCCACCTTGAGGAACATGATTTTCTTGTATGTACGTTCTGGATACCACTGTCCCTACTCTTACCCTAAATGTTCGTCGTGACAGATAACTTTCAATAGTGTTTAACATGTGCCCATACACACCGAAAGCCTTGAGGTCAAGCAGTATGCCGTGGCGCCAAGGTGTGTCATATGGTTTTTCCAAGTCAAAGAAAACAGAAAGACAGTGCTGTTTGTGGATGAAAGCGTCTTTGACATACCACTCAAAGGCTACTAGCGGGTCAGTTCTGCTTCGACCTGATCGATGACCCGCCGTACAACTGTCCAGGATTCTGTTCTATTCAAGAAAAAGCATCAGCCTCTTATTTACCATTTTTTTCAAAAAGCTTCTCCAGGCAACTTGTCAAAGCTATTGGTCTGTAACTGGCAGGCAGTGAGGCATCTTTCCCCTCTTTCAATACGGCAACTACAACAGCTTCTCTCCAAAATCTCGGAAAGTGTCCTACTGCCAAATTTGGTTGAATAAGTGCAAAAGTGTTAGGAGAGGTTCTGTGGGCAGATGTTGTACCATTACATATGATATCCTATTTGCCCATGGTTCTAAAGCCTTACACGTTCCTAGGGCAACCAGAAACTCTGTTAGAGAAAATTCAGAGTTGTATGGTTCGTCGGATGGTTTGTTATTTCTAATCGGTGTTTTCTCCATAGATGATTTGTGTCGCAAGAAAGTTTTCGTGTAGGGTGTAGAACTTGAAACATATTGAAAGTGTTTTGCAAGTGCGTTTGCCCGGTCCTCCAGGATGTAACCCGCACTGTTAACCAAGGCTAGGCTGTATTTTGTACGTCCATTAAGCATTCTAATTCTATTCCATACTTTGCCTGTATCTGGGTATGAACTGATAGAAGTCACAAAAGAGCGCTCTCCTTTTGGCTGGCTAGCGAATCCGCCTTCATTGTGCTTTCGCACGTTTGAAGGAAATGAGGTTTTGGGGAGTGGGATACCTGTGAAAGGACTTCCCATGCCTTATTTTGAGCCTGCCCTGCATGCCGACACTCCTCATTCCACCACGGCCTCCTAGTGTTAGGTGTAGCACCAGATGTTTCCGGAATAGAGCACTCGGCAGCTTGAAGAATATGGGCCGCAATCAGTTCACGGGCTTTATCAATGACCAAATGGCTTAAAGATGTGTATGAAAGCTGAGATAACTGTTTAAATTTCAGCCAATCGGCACCACATTTCGTAAACCTTTTATGACAGATGGAACTGTTACGGCTTTTGTCGATGCCTTTTAGGATGACTGGGAAGTGGTCGCTCCCATAAGGAGTATCGTCCACTCCCCATTCAACAGACGGAAAGAGGAAAAAAGAGCCAATAGCCAAGTCTATGTGTGGGTATGTGTTGTGTGTACTGTTGTAGTATGTCGGCTGTTTTTTATTGAATAGACAAGCTCCGGAATAAAATAAAACCTTTTCTAGCAAGCCGCCCAGGACATCTGTCTTTTGATACCCCCCGAGTTCACTGTGAGCATTAAGGTCGTCCATTAATAAGAAGGGTTCCGGGAGCTCATCTATCAGGTACTCGCATTCTGAGCTCGATAGACGGTAATCCGGCGGAATTTATAGAGAGCAAACTGTTATTAACCTATTAAAGAAGATTGCTCGAACTGCCACAGCTTCGAGGGCAGTGGGCAACTGAAGAGATTTGCAGGGGACAGACTTTTGCAAGACAATCGCTACACCACCGGGGCAGGGAGTGCAGCTGTCCCTGTCTCTCTTAAATACAGAGTATCGTTTGAGAAAGTTGGGTTGTGTAGATTTTAAGTGCGTTTCTTGTATGCGTAAGATATTTGGATGGTACTTATGAAGGATTATATAGATGTCATCGAAATTTCAAATTTGTCCCCTACAGTTCGATTATATGATGCTTTGAACTGCCATAAAAGATTAGAACAAAGAGATGTTGAGCGTAGGTTTCTCTAGGATGGAGATCCCTATGTCACTGAGCCGGAATCAGGGCCAGTGACTGTGGGAGCTTGTGGTTTTTTGTCGCGGCCAAGACAGCCGCGCTCTTCTTTGGATGACTGCGATGCAGGCCGAGATGGCGTGACATCCATGTCCTCGTCTGAGTTTTCGGCCGTTGACGGGAGGGAGGTTTTACGGCGCCCAACTTGCAGCGCTTTAATGGGATGGCAGAAAAATCAGGCACCACCTTTTTCTGTGGGCTGGACATGGCTGCAGAAGAGGGGGCTCCTGTACCCACATCATTGCCTCCGGAGTTTCGGCAGCCGGAGTCTGTCGAAGAGCGAGAGCAACGCCACTCCCAGTGCAATTCTTGTCAGGTGCAGCGCCTGCGGGCACTGCTGGCGATGCACGAGTTGCTTGGCCTGCCAAGGGCAGCACCTCGAGGGGTGGGTGCGCCACCAAGTCAGTTTCACTGACGTCAGTGTCCGTAGAGACCAGACGCCGCCCCACCCCCCGGCGTGCCGCGCTGGCGTAACTTCCTGAAGGAAGCAGAGCATAACGCTTACGGGCTTCTGGAAATGAAAGACTTTGCGTCACTTTTAGGTTGATGATTTCTTTTTCTTTCTTAAACTCCTGGCAAGAGCGAGAGTAGGCCCTCTGGGGTCCTCCACAGTTGCTGCACTTAAGTAGTGCGCTTTTGCAGTCGTCTGCTGAGTGGCCCTGCTCAGAGCACTTCGCACTTGTTTGTTTTCCTCGGCACGAGTTGCTGCTGTGCACATACCTCTGGCAGATGAAACAACGTCGTAGGTTCGGGATGTATGCTCTGGTCTTACAGTGCAGAAATCCTGCACTTACGTACTCAGGCAAAGTGCAGCGATCGAAGGGCAATATTATGTGCTTCGTCTTAATTTATTTTCCGTCCCGTCTTATGGTGATGCGTCGCACAGCGGTGACTCCCTGCTCGTGCAAACCTTCAGGCAGGTCAGAGTCTGTTTCTTTCATCAGTTCTGATTCGGAGATGACACCTTGGCAGCTATTAAGGGTACAGTGGGAAGTCACAGTGATTTCAAGGTCGGCTAGCTTGGTTTGCTTCAAAAGGGTGTTGGACTGCTCTCTACTCTTGACTTCGATCAGCAGGTCCCCAAAAGTGACCTTTTTCGCTTTATAGATTTTGCCAATCAAACTTTCAATGAACTTTGCAACTAAAACACAGGTTTGCTGGTGACGGGGGTTGCCTTATCAGCTGACTGCATCATTAGAAAGCGTGGTAAGTTGTCAGGGTTCTTGAAAACGTGGTTAGAAATCGGTTTGAACAGTTCTTTGGTGCGGCCTCGTTTCAGGGGCCGATCAGTTCTTTTGGGTGGATTGGCGAAGGAAGCCATCAAACTTGAAAAATATTCGACGACAAGGCCAGTCGCCCACCACCGAGCGCAACAAGGGAATGTGGCTTGGCAGCGCACGCTAACTGTACGTTGTCGCTTGCTATAACCCTATGCTCGGAATGTAGGGTGGTATCTTCGCATAGACGTAACCCTCGCTGCCTGGAGAAAAAATGGAGAAATTAGGAAGAGAGAAGGTGACAGGACAGGGTTTGGAAAGAAAACAGGAAAGGAAAAGTATGGAGAAGAGGACAGGAAAAGGCGACTGGCTGACTCCCCCCAAATCGGTGTCAGACAGGGGCACCATCTACAGGAAGCGGGGGTAAAAGTGGCGTGTTGCCTCTGACAGGGCGCCATGAAGGTACAAAACAACCCTGGCTTTGGCTCAACCACCAGGATGCCCTTTTCCCCGGACATGGCAAAGCCATGCACAGCCGAGGGCTTTTATGGGTCCAACCAACATGGGCTCGGGGTCCGCGATGTTGCCACTACCGTCACCTTGAAACGCAAGGTGCTCCTGCGGGGTCGTATTGCTTCTCGTTCTCGGTCTTATTGCTTTGAAGTAGCGTACTGTGTTCCTATTAATCTTACATTTTCTTGGCGTGGGCTTTCTTGAGAGGCTGCTTCAGGCACTTTCTTTATCTGCCATAGTAAAGAGTCTAAATGTCCTGGAATCTGCTAGCAATTATACGTAACTGGTTTCAAGTCAACGGTGGTGACATTTTTACCATCTCGCAGATAGTTTCGAAGGCAGCCCAACTCACAGCGGAGACGCGGGAAGTAAACCCTCTGTATTTCCGCTAATGGGAGGTGCAAACAAGGTTGATGAAGACGTGAAAACAGCAACGTGCAACGGGAAGCTTGCGAACTGCTTAGCCCTTAAAGATCATTAACGTTTTAATTGCCATAACACTCTATTACAAAGCTAAAATACCTACTTTGTCTTTGACAAAATCTTGCTGAATTTAGCGTCCGTGACAATATCGCTAGCGAGGGTTACAGCAGCAAAAACATCACCATTAAATGCTTACATAACGTTGAGTAATCGCGATGCAGGCGATGCTGTGACTCATTGGCCAAACTCTATTCGAGATGTCCGGGAACTTCCATTATCTTCCATAAGACCTAGCCAAAAGGTGCTACCAACGGTACATTTTTTTTTTCAGAATATGGGCCATGCAATCACCCTTTATATATTTCGTACCGTGAAATGTACTAACAGCCAGAAATAATGAAGCTGCATATTCTCGCAAACTGCGCTATTTAGGCTTCGAGATTATGTCATCAGCATTACGTTTCTACTTATACGTCTGTTGTAGGTTTTGCTTTAAAACTTACAATTTCTGTGTGAATATTTATGGTGTGGGCAACCACGCCATACTCTGGCGGTTTAGGCTCTTATACACATCCGGAAAAGTTGCGGAGAAACACCTGCTTTAGCTTCGCATATAAATGTTGTCTATAAACTTGGCTTTTACGAACAGTGCGTTGCGGGAAGTGAAAGAGATTCTTATGATTTGCGCTCTCACCAAAGCAGGGCGTCAGATATCCAAACAGTCTAGTTACTAGAAGGAATTTATTTCGGAAAGAAAAACAGTCGAATCAGGTGCTCAAATGGTAAGAGTACAGCGCCTAAAGTAGGGCAGATGTACGTGTATAATAAGGATGCACAAGCGTCTTATGCGTAGAGTGACTAGCAGAGTAGGCAAATTGGTACCTTGTAGACAAGCTCTATTGGTGGGTTTGGCTTCAGCTCTTTCAAGTAGTGGCTGCAGTTTTTGATAAAGAAATTTGTTGCTCGCCCCAGTTCTGATGCATAAAACATTGCTGCAAAGAGAAAAAAGCCACGTTTTTTAGCACACAAAGCGACGCCGAATTCGGCCGGGGTGCAAGACTGGATAATGAAAAACAGGTAGAGTAATATTTTGGTGTGAGCGCTTTTGTGTCCTCTGGCATAATTCACTGAAGAAGGGTGTGTCAAACATAAAAACGCTCACAAAATGGCGAGTGTGAAATAGGTTCAAACCAGTTGAGAGTTTTGAAAATTTCCTTTTGTGCAAGTACACACTTTCCGGCTTATATTTGTTTACACTAAATTTTTTTCTTTCCGGAGCAGTCGATTCGTCTTCTTCATACGGATAACATACATTCCAACAGTTTAATTCTCTAGTTGGCGGCCACTACACTGCGTGCAACCACTCACACAGCATGTCAACCAAAACATTTCTTTCCCCAAGTTTTGTTGTTTACATCCGTGTAGTTACAACGCACTGTATCCTCTCTTTCTGGCAGCCATTTCTTGACGATTGTGGTGGGCTGCTTCTGATCCCAACCTTTAATAAGATTGTTTTTTTCTTTGTATTTGTTCCAATGTATGAGACACAAACTGAGTGGGTCTTCTTTAAAGAATAAATTCCAAAGCCTTACGGCCTTACCCACTTTCATGTTTTTAGGTACTAACCTAGGTTTGCTGCCACCCTGCCGTCACGAGAACAAAAGGCTGCCCCATACTTCATACGCTTACATGTGCAAACAGTTTATGGTGTCCGCTCTAAAAAAATCAAACTTCTTCACGGTGTCTCCAAGTCACAAATGATCTACATTCAGAATTTTATCCAAATGCTCCATCAGTATTGAAAATTCTGCGGCTAGCTATACTACTTCTCCCGATTTACTGTCATTGCTTCGTTGAGGAGGCTGGTTCTATGTTTTGGTTTGATATATTCTGGTGTTTAACCCGCCTAAGCTACACCCGGGCGTAAAATGCAGGTATCCAGTTTAGTTTTCACCACCTAGGGATCTTTATCGGCGCCGAAATGTCAACCCGCGGGCGCTTTTCCCTTTTCGCGTCCATCAAAAAAGCAGCCACCGCCGCCAAAATCGAACCAACGTCGTGTCCGTGTTTTCTTTAGGGATCCCTCAGAATGCATCATGATAAGCAGCGGCGGTGACGTTTCCTCATTGAACGAAAACTCATGTTTTCTAGCCAGAAAGTAGGCATTATAGAAAATAGCCATGAATAGGGCTAAGCAGGACCAAAACGGCTAATACAAAAAAGGGTTTGGTTTGTACTCGTTTCTATTCAATATTTGCAGCTTCAGCGAATAAAAAATAACACGGACAAAGAATACTAAGAATGCGGGGGGAAGCGCTAACTTCCAGCACACTTTTATTGAACTAGGGTGAAATATATACAATAAAAGGGGAAGCAGCCAAGCAATACCCAAAATATTTGATTATTACAAAATATCACACGTTTAAGGCGGCACCAAGTTGGGCCGCCCTACACGTGTAAGTTATTAGCACGACCAGTTCGTTTTTCAAAACGCTGCTTGTTTTTTTGACAATGTTACCGCTGTCGCGTTGACACTCTAAACTCCCTAGTAGTATTACAGCCACCTCTGTGCGTTGATCAAATCGTGAAACAATATCGCCAAGTTTTCTCTGCCATCGGGGGCAGACACACCGAATCCCCGGCCCTGAAAAATACTCTGGGGGAAAAAGGAAGGCTTTTAGAAGACTCCCTTTACATCGAGTCCCTACTACTAATCCACCACTTTGTGCACGTTGTCATTCTCGTGAGTTCGGCGAACTCCTTTCCAGACGTTGCGACTGATGCGTCCAGAACCGCACCCGAAAGTATCTAACTGTAGCTAACAGCCAGAATAGCGCTGCTAGCCTAAGCCTTACGGCATTTAATGGAACGAGAGCTGCAACGTCCGCGTTCATCCAATCACCATCGTGAGCTGGATGCACGCGTGATTCCAGTTCTTCGTTACTCCTGCTGGCGCCTTGGGGAAGAGCGGTAGCTTCCTTCCTTCAAGGAGCAGCGTCGTCATGTAGGGCGATTTAGCCAATGCGTACTTACCGCCTACAATGCACTGCTCATCGTATTGACGTAGATATTTATTCTCTAAAGATTGCTTCTTTCTCACTTTTTTCTCGATTTCAGCGTTTACACCCATTGGAAACATTTTATGTCGCTGAGCCCCAGGACGCGGGTTCAATTCAGGGCCGCGGCGGCCGCTTTTCTGATGGAGGTCAAAAGTGAAAACATCCGTGCGTACGACATTTCGGCCCACGTTAAAGATTTCCAGGGAGTCAATATTAATCCGGAGCAATCCCCTACGGCGCGCCTCATCACCTGCATTACGTTGGCGCGTTAAAACCTACAATCAATCAATCAAACACTTGGGGTCATTGCTTCAATCTAGAGACAATTGTGTGTGTAAGCAGGGTGGCTAATATGAGCGTGATCCATTTCGTCATCTTGTGCCTCTGCGTTTTCATGCTCCTCCTAATTTCTCGCAAGGGTGCACTTCTGCCTAATTCTCGCCAAGACTTCACGATACTAACAACGGCACTCAATTGTCGACTCACTGCAACTATAACAGCAGTATCGCAGCAAATAAATATGCACTTCTTCGCTCGACATTTCGGCATTCCGGCTCGTTATTTATTTATTTATTTATTTATTTATTTATTTATTTATTTATTTATTTATTTATTTATTTATTTATTTATTTATTTATTTATTTATTTATTTATTTATTTATTTATTTATTTATTTATTTATTTATTTATTTATTTATTTATTTATTTAGTTTGTTTGTATTTATTTTAATGAAATACTGCAGGCCATAAAAATGCCCCAAGCAGGTTCGACATTTCGGCAGCGCGCTCGTATCGTTTCGCTCGCTTTTTAAAAAAGCCTCGACACGCCAGCTTCGAATGTCCACGCCCGCGGAGCGGAATTTTCGTGTGCCACATTTCGGGAGATATTTACACTGGAACAACTCCTAACTGTTTACGCCGTTGCCACTGCGCAAAACAAAACGCTGAGTTTCAAATACAGCACTTATCAATTCTCACAGATCGCTCCTTCACTCACCGTGCTTCCCATCCAGTGTTTCAAATATTTGCGCAACCATAATTTAGATAAAATTGGTACTTCTGCTATACGTGTCATTGGCTTTACTAACATTTTTAATGCCCTCAAAACGAGAGAAAACGGGGTATCAATTACAGCTCTTCCAAATAAAACCTAGTTTTTTTTTCTTAGCGCTCATCATATCCATCCACATGGAAACAAACCATCCTCATAAAGTATGGCGACGATGCTTCCGAGGTGTGACTTTTTAAAACTCTTTCCGTACAAACTCATTTTTCTGAATTCTCGCTAAAATGCATGGATATTTTTATACATACTTACCAAAAATTCACAGTTAAAAATATAATTTTTAAGCGTTCTTTTCGGGGACTTGCACTTATGAAGACTTTGCAGATATGTTTTGTCAAGGAATGGTTACTGATTTCTTTTTCACATCAACTTTGCGCACACAGTGTGTTTTGTTAGTGTAAAATTTACTACTGTTGTTGCAATAATATTTGTCTGTTATAATTTTACTATAATACTACAGTTATAAAATTGTCACGAAGCCAAGGACGACGCAGTTGTCTTGCAGGAGAAGCAAGTTTATTGGAGCGAACTTGTGCTCCCCTAACAACTAAAAATAATACAGAGGCGGCGAAGCAGCGGTCAACAAAGTGACTTGCGCAGGCGAGTGTCGTCTAATCGAATGCCGCGGCGTCTGCTCTGCAGGCTTTTATCTTTCGGTGCGAGTTTTCTAGAACCGTCATTTCACATCTAGAACATTGTAGATCACGGAATATTATTCTGGGCTAGCGACGTTATGGCGAAAAGTCTGCTTATCTGAATGTGATAGCCCGTGCGGCATAAAAATAAAGAATGCAAGACGCGCTTTGCTTGAAACGCAGATAACACAGCCGGGCGTGGCCCGGCAGTAAAAACAAACAATAAATAAACAAACCCATACATGGTTCACGGCATTATCCCCCCTCTAAGAGTGCATCGACCCGATGCTAAAATAAAAGACAGTCCGAACAAACAACAAAAAAGCCCGTCATCTTGCAAAGTAAGGTTTCAAGCGAACCACGTGGACGACTTCGGGCCGCGTGCGTCGTCGTGATGTACCGGAATCACCATCGGGGATCACTTTGTAAGTAAGTTGACCGACACGTCGTAGAATCTGGTAGGGTCCGAAATACCGTCGCAGAAAGTTCTCACTGAGTCCGCGTCGTCGGATGGGAGTCCAAACCCAAACACGGTCCCCTGGGTGGTACTCGACGTCTCGGCGTCGGAGGTTGTAGCGCCCGGCATCCACCAGCTGCTGGTCCGTTGTACGAACTCGAGCTAGCTGGCGGGCCTCCTCCGCACGCTGAAGGTATCCTTGGACGTCGGGGTTGAGGTCGTCGTCTTCTACATGCGGAAGCATGGCTTCAAGCATCGTAGTCGGCACTCTTCCGTAGACAAGCTCGAACGGCGTCATTTGCGTAGTTTCCTGGACAGCCGTGTTGAACGCAAACGTGACATACGGGAGCACGTCGTCCCAAGTCTTATGTTCAACGTCAACGTACATTGACAGCGCATCCGCGATCGTCTTGTTCAGACGTTCCGTTAGTCCGTTCGTTTGGGGGTGGTACGGCGTCGTTCTTCAGTGACCCGTGTTGCTGTAGCCTAAGATTCCTTGCATAAGCTCTGCAGTGAAGGCCATTAGTGATTAGGACTTCAGGGGCTCCATGTTTATGAAGAACTTTGCGACTTCTTGTGCTGTCCCCCTCGGAAGAGCGGCGGTCTCTGCGTAGCGCGTCATGTAGTCTGTAGCTACAACAATGCACTTGTTCTGTGATTGTGACGTAGGGAACGGGCCCAGAAGGTCTATTCCAATCTGTTGAAAAGGCCTCGACAAGATGGCGATCGGTTGTAGAAAGCCGGCGGGTCTTGTCGGCGGCGTTTTTCGTCGCTGGCAGTCACGGCAGCTCCGGACGTAGTGGGTGACGTCGGATGCGAAGCGGGGCCAGTAGTACTTCATCTTGATTTTTCCAATAGTGCGAGCTGTGCCGAAATGTCTGGAAGACGGGTCGTCGTGGCATGCTTCCGAAATTTCGTTAGGAAGATCTGGTGGGATGACCAGAAGGTAAGTCGCTCTCGTTCCGGGGCAGAAATTCTTCTTCACGAGGATGGAGTTTTTCCAGGCTTAATGCAGGTAAGTTGCGTTTAAAGGCCCTGGGCACGGCGACGTGGCATCCTTCCAGGTAGTCGATCATGACGCGTAACTCGGGGTCGGCACGCTATTGGGCGGCTAGAATGCTCTCAGTCACGACTCTGGAGAGCGCGCTGTCTTCATCGGAGTGTTGTGGTGCGGGGTCGACGGGGGCGCGCGACCGGCAGTCGGCGTCGGAGTGTTTCCTCCCGGATTTATAGACTACTGTAACGTCGAATTCTTGCAGGCGCAAGCTCCACCTACCAAGACGACCAGAGGGGTCCTTCAAATTTGCGAGCCAGCTCTCATGGTGGTCTGTCACAACCATGAACGGTCTTCCATACACGTATGGGCGAAATTTCGAAATGGACCATATAATCGCGAGCCACTCTTTCTCAGAGGCTGAGTAATTTCTTTCTTTCTTGGACAGACCACGGCTGGCATAGGCGATTTCTTTTTCGCACCCGCTTTGCTTTTGTACGAGGATGGCACCCAAACCTATATCACTGGCGTCCGTGTGCATTTCCGTTTCGGCGTTTTTGTCGAAATGCGCGAGCACAGGCGGGCTTTGCAGGCATTGTTGCTGCTCGCAGAATGCTGTTTCTTGGGCATTTTCCAAGCTGAAAGGGGTGCTATCTTTCGTCAACCGGGTGAGTGGCTCTGCAATGCGGGCAAAGTTTGCGACGAAGAGCCTGTAGTATGCGCATAGTCCGAAAATCTCCGAACTGCCTTCTTATCTTTCGGTTTGGATGTTCGCTATGGCGGAAGTTTGATCCATCGATGAGAAGTACTCCGCGTAGCAGAGGTGGTCAAGGGCGTCGTCGATTCGGGGGAGGGGGTACATGTCCTTTTTGGTGATTTTGTTTAGTCGCCGGTAGTCAACACAAAACCTTAATGTGCTGTCTTTTTTCTTCACCAGTACGACCAGTGCAGCTTAGGGGTTTTTCGATGGCTGCATAATGTCGTCACTGAGCATTTCGTCGACTTGAGTCCGGATGGCTTCTGCTCGTGTGAAGACGCGCGGTACAATGACTGTCGGGTAGGTCGGGCTCCATCTTCGGTTAATATTCGGTGCTTCGCTAGAGGTGTCTGACGTAGTTTTGTGTTCGATGAAAAACACTCTCTGTTGCGACGCAGCAAATGCAATAATTTGCTCCGTTCTTCCTGCGGTAACGCCGGATTCACGTCGAAGCGATTCGGAAGCTTGAAGGTATCTTCGGGTGCGCGTTCAAAGTCGGCCACCGCAATCACGTCACTTTGCGTTTCTTCGAGGAACGCAATTGCAGCGCCCCTGTTCAAATGCTAGTATTCCTCGCTGAAATTATTGACCAAAACTTGGGATTGGCGTTGCGTAAAGCGCACAATGCCTCTTACGACGGAGACACCGCGGTCGAGGAGCAACCTCTGGTCACTCTCTACGATAGCGTCGACGTCAGGAACAGAATCTTCGCCGTAGTCGGTGATCATCAAGCTTGCGCAGGGTGGCAGTCTGGCATGATCATCGGCGATCCTTAAAGCAGCACGGTGTTCGGGGTTCGCATCCGGCGTCATGAAGTGATCAGAGGAAAAAGTTATGGACTTGGTCTGTAGATAAATTATTGCACCGTTGTCCTTCAAAAAGTCCATTCCGAGAATTACGTTGCGGGAGCAGTTAGGCAAAACGACGATCGCCGCAAGGTACGTTGTGCCGTCTGTGGTGACGTGCGAAGTGCACGTTCGACTAGGCGTCACGACGTGGCCTCCTGCTGTGCGTACGTGCGCACCGTCCCATTCTACGCTGGTTTTGGGGATAAATGATTCATGATACATATCAGTACGACAATATGGTACACCAACTTTACTGAAATGGTCAATTCGAGATGACACGTCAAGGGGGGGTGATGAGTTGATCCTTTAAAGTAGGGTTGTGATGATAAATTTTGTGAAACAAACAAACACGAGAGCATTTGCGACGGTGTGTGAAGGCTGTGAGATTAAGCGTATTTTCATAGATGAGGGACACTGGCAAGACGTGAATAAGATGATAATATGTAACGAGCCGGCACGGTTTTGAACAGATTCTAGAGCCAGGGTGAGCGTGGTTTGGTGAGGATCCCATTATGGCGCATGCGTATTTAATTTGGAAACGGTGAACGGTTGAATCGGGCTGGTCCTCGGTTGGTGTTGGACAGGTAGTCTTTGATCTCAGTAGGGCGCTGGCCGCGTCGGGGTCGTGGTGCCTTGACTGAGAAGCCTCGGCCACCGAGCCTCTTGTAGGGGCAGCGACGATAGATGTGGTCGGCCTCTCCGCAGTGATAGCACAGCGGTTGATTATCGGGCGTTCACCACACCTCGGTCTTCCTTGGGGCGGGTGGTTGCACCGCAGGTGGTCGGGCTGGCGACAGGGGGCGACGGTAAAGAAAATACGCATGCTTATATGTTTTATTGGGCTGCCGGCATATCCTCATACTTTTGCACTTCGTAATGTTAAGCTTCATGTGCCATTTGTTACACCAGTTAGTTACACTGTTAAGGTCATTTGCAAAATTTGAATATCAGCAAGGTTAGAAATTTTGTGGTAAATTACACAATCATCCGCGAATAGCTTAATTGACGAGAATTGAACACAGTCTGGAAGGTCATTGATATAAACAAGGAAAAGAAGTGGTCCTAGCACCGATCCCTGTGGCACGCCTGATTCTACCGGAGATAAAGCATATGAGTAATCGTTAGCAATAACAAATTGAGAACGGTTGAAAGAAGTCTTTTAATCCATTCTAAAATTTCGGGATCAATGTTTAGTTTGCCGAGCTTGAAAATTAATAAATCATGAGGGAAACTATCAAGGCTTTAGGAAATCTATGAATATGCAATCGGTTTCAATTCCCAAATCAGCATTTGCGAGCAAATCGTTAGTAAATGTTAGTAGTTGCGTTTCACAAGAAAACATTTTTCTGAACCCGTGTTGACAGTTAGTGAAAAAGGAATTGGACTCAAGAAATTCAATTAAATGGGAGTATATTATGTGTTCTAACATTTTGCAAGGCACAGATGTTAATGAGATGGGGCGATAATTATCGGGGCAATGAACGTCACCGGATTTGAAAACAGGAGACACCTTTCCCACCTTCCAATCGCGAGGCAATACAGAATGGTACAAAGATTGCTCGAAAATTTTTGAAAGAATAACAGATGAATACACGTGGTACATTTGAGCATTTTAGAATTAATTACAGTCAGGGCCAGCAGAGGATGAAATTTTGAGATTACGTATCAATGCATCAATACCAACAGAATCAAAATAATGGGATCCATTGGCAGGAACGCGGAGTGTGAAAGGTGGCATAACGGTAGAAACAACGCGATTGAAAGCAGCGGAAAATGTATTGTTTAGAATGGAACAGCATCGACTTGGGGAGACTGGGGTATTTGATTGAACAAGTTTAATAAGTTTGTTTTCACTGCCACTGACTATGCTCCAGAACTTTCGTGGGTTACATTGTAACAATGATGGCATCGCATCAGTATAAAACGACTCCTTTGCATTCAAAACGGCTACGTTAAAGTCAGTGTTAATTCTACGATAGGCCGACCAGTGATCGGGCCGATTTGTTCGCTTCGCGCGACGAAACATGCGCTTCTTTTTGTTACGGAGACGCTTAAATGAATTTGGAAACCAAGGTGAACGTGGGTTATTCGTTACCTTTCTTTTTGGGACATATTTGTCTATCAGAGATAACAGCTTGTTCTTAAAAAGAAACCAATTTTCTTCAACCGTGCGATCGGAAAAGTTAGGAATTTAGTCGGCGAGAAACGCCTCTAGCTCAGCTGAGATTGACGGCACATCAGCTCTGCTGTAGTCTTGAATCACTTTAAAACACTTATTTGAAGGTACCCGAGCTTTCAACGTAAAATGAAGAATGGAATGGTCGCTTATGCCTGGTAGGTAAGTTATAGGGGAAATCAAATCTGGTGTAGTGGAAAAAATTAAGTCCAGCGTATTAGAAGACGTAGTAGTAGTTCTCATTGGCATGTGAACAAGTTGCGTAAGATTGAAATCACCGCAAAGGTTTAGAAATTCTGCGCACTGCGCAGAATTTTGTTGAACAATAACAGAATCATGTCGCCATTGTATGTTTGGAAAATTAAAGTCTCCTAAAACGAGCAGAGGAGAGTTAGGGTATCTGAGGCACAGTTTATCGACTACGTCATGAAGTTCCGTGCAAAAAGAATTTGGCGCACTTGGTGATCTATAACAGGCACAAATTATGAATTCTCGGCTAGCAAGAAATATGCTCGCGCAAACAAGCTCAAGTGGCCTTACTACCGGGATTACATGCGAAACAAGTCTATCGTTGACCGCTATAAGCACTCCTCCTCCGGATCGAACGTCGCGGTCGTATCTGTAAAAGCAATACGATTTTTCGCAGTCTAATATCTCGCTATTCTTAAGTTTTCGCCGGGTCAGGCCGGACTCCCGCAGCGTTGACGACATGGCCCAAAAACGCGAGTTCCTCGTGCGCAAAGCGGCCCTTTTCGGGCTTCAGCGTTAACCCCGACCTACGAAAGGCCTCGAGTACAGAATGCAACCTTGCAAGGTGTTCGTCGAAAGTCCGGGAGAATACCACAACATCGTCGAGGTATACGAGGCAGGTGTGCCACTTCAGGCCAGCTAGCACCGTGTCCATGACTCTTTGAAACGTTGATGGGACCGTGCACAACCCAAACAGCATCACCTTGACCTCTTATAGGCCGTCCGGGGTTATAAATGCAGTCTTCCATCGGTCTCTCTCGTCCACTTCAATTTGCCAGCAGCCGGTCTTCAGATCCATCGATGAGAAGTACTTCGCGTGGCAGAGGTGGTCAAGGGCGTCGTCGATTCGGGGGAGGGGGTACATGTCCTTTTTGGTGATTTTGTTTAGTCGCCGGTAGTCAACACAAAACCTTAATGTGCTGTCTTTTTTCTTCACCAGTACGACCAGTGCAGCTTAGGGGTTTTTCGATGGCTGCATAATGTCGTCACTGAGCATTTCGTCGACTTGAGTCCGGATGGCTTCCTGCTCGTGTGAAGACGCGCGGTACGATGACTGTCGGGTAGGTCGGGCTATATCTTCGGTTAATATTCGGTGCTTCGCTAGAGGTGTCTGACGTAGTTTTGTGTTCGATGAAAAACACTCTCTGTAGCGACGCAGCAAATGCAATAATTTGCTCCATTCTTCCTGCGGTAACGCCGGATTCACGTCGAAGCGATTCGGAAGCTTGAAGGTATCTTCGGGTGCGCGTTCAAAGTCGGCTACCGCAATCACGTCACTTTGCGTTTCTTCGAGGAACGCAATTGCAGCGCCCCTGTTCAAATGCTAGTATTCCTCGCTGAAATTATTGACCAAAACTTGGGATTGCCGTTGCATAAAGCGCACAATGCCTCTTACGACGGAGACACCGCGGTCGAGGAGCAACCTCTGGTCACTCTCTACGATAGCGTCGACGTCAGGAACAACATCTTCGCCGTAGTCGGTGATCATCAAGCTTGCGCGGGGTGGCAGTCTGACATGATCATCGGCGATCCTTAAAGGAGCACGGTGTGCGGGGTTCGGATCCGGCGTCATGAAGTGATCAGAGGAAAAAGTTGTGGACTTGGTCTGTAGATAAATTATTGCACCGTTGTCCTTCAAAAAGTCCATTCCGAGAATTACGTTCGCGGGAGCAGTTAGGCAAAACGACGATCGCCGCAAAGTACGTTGTGCCGTCTATGGTGACGTGCGATGTGCACGTTCCACTAGGCGTCACGACGTGGCCTCCTGCTGTGCGTACGTGCGCACCGTCCCATCTGGTCACAACTTTCTTCCGCTTAGACGGAAATTACCCGCTCAATACTGAGTAGTCGGCTCCCGTGTCAATGAGAGCGACTACATCGAAGCCGTCGATGGACAGGTGAACGTCGGACGCCGCCTTACTGGATTTCTGGGTGCGTCGTGGCGTCGTATCTCTGCTTGTACGTGTTGACAGTCGGCCACTATGCGTCGTCGTCTTGGTCGTATTCTCAGCGGCAGGTTCGGTCATGTCGGGTACGCGTCGCGCCGTTTTGCTGTCGTCGTGTTCGGAAGTCACGTCAGGGTTAGATCGGGTTGTCGGGCTGAGGGCGTGTCGTGAATCATGGTCTTCAGCGAATCCTTGCATCGTTGGAGGGTTTTCATTTTTCCGCGGTCCTTCAACTTTACCTCCAGAAGTTGCTGCTTTTAGTTTCCCCCGTGTGGGCTGGGGGACCTTCCACGTGAGAAGTCAGCAGTTCTGCGGCGGTTTGGCGACTGGTACGGGTAGGGCGACGGTGAACGGTTGAATCGGGCTGGTCCTCGGTTGGTGTTGGACAGGTAGTCTTTGATCTCAGTAGGGCGCTGGCCGTGTCGGGGTCGTGGTGCCTTGACTGAGAAGCCTCGGCCACCGAGCCTCTTGTAGGGGCAGCGACGATAGATGTGGTCGGCCTCTCCGCAGTGATAGCACAGCGGTTGATTATCGGGCGTTCACCACACCTCGGTCTTCCTTGGGGCGGGTGGTTGCACCGCAGTTGGTCGGGCTGGCGACAGGGGGCGACGGTACGGAGTTTCGTGACGGTAGGGCGCAGTTGGGCGAGGCCGGCGAACAGCAGCCGCGTAGGACATGGCTTGCGGCTCGCGGGGTGCTTCTGACCTCGTTGAGGTTCCCAGCGCTTACTGCACTTCTTCCCTAATCACATCGGTAAGGGAAGCGACTTGCGGCTGTGGCGGCGTGGGGAGGAGTTTCCGCAGCTCCTCCCGCACTATTGCGGTGATAATCTCTCGTAGGATGTCTGCCGGAATCCGCATGCTGTCGACGTAGTTCGCATTGGCCGCGCCAAAAAAGTTGCGGTCATACTGCTTTGTACGCATTTCAAGAGCCTTCTCAATTGTGCTCGCTTAGGTCACAAATTCGGCGACGGTTTTGGGCGGGTTGCCGACAAGTCCAGCAAATAATACTTAACTTCTTTTCTTGCGCCATGCAAGTGTCAGCACGCCTGAAGAGCCTCTTCATCTCTTCCACGAACACAATAACACTTTCGTTAGGGTGTTGTGTCCGCGTCTGCAGCAAGACTTCGGCCCGCTCTTTTCGCACAACCATGGTGAACGTCGTTAAAAATTGCATTCGGAAATCGTTCAAAGACTCTAGGGAGCTCTCATGGTTTTCGAAAAAAGATCCTTGCTGAGTCCTCAAGGTAGAAGAAAACTTGCCTCAGTGTCTCCTTGTCGTCCCATCGATTGAACAGCCTGACCCGTTCGACTTGCACCAACCAGTATTCGGGGTCCTCCGAAGGTGACCCATGGAATGATGGGGGCTCCCTGGGTTGCTGCAGAACGAGGGCAAGACTAGGGAGTGATGGTCATGGTGCCTGCGTTGGTCATACTGGTTTTCACGACGTCTCCTTTTTTCACTTTATCAGGAAGCAGTCTAAACTCTGGCTGGAGACCTTGCTGTCGGCGGCTGACACGAGTCGGGCTTGCTTCTCGGCTTGACGAGGGCTTAGGGTGCATGTACCCAGCACTTCCACTAGATGTCCCGAATCCAAGGACGACGCAGTTGTCTTGCAGGAGAAACAAGTTTATTGGAGCGAACTTGTGCTCCCCTAACAACTCAAAAGAATACAGAGGCGGCGAAGCAGCGGTCAACAAAGTGACTTGCGCAGGCGAGTGTCGTCGAACCGTATGCCGCGGCGTCTGCACTGCAGGCTTTTATCTTTCGCTGCGAGTGTTTCTAGAACCGTCGATTCACATCCAGAACATTGTAGATCACAGAAGATTATTCTCGGCTAGCGACGTTTGGGCGAAACAGTCTGCTTATCTGAATGTGATAGCCCATGCGGCATAACAATAAAGAATGCAAGACCCGCTTTGCTTGAAACGCAGATAACTCAGCCGGGTGTGGCCCGGCAGTAAAATCAAACAATAAATAAACAAACCCATACATGGTCTCGGCAATATAAATAATAATAAATAATAATAATACATGTACCATCCGCCGTGTTTTTTGGACAACGTAATGTGTGAAAATTACCCTTCCATTTTTCTGTCATATGAAACGGAAGATAGGAAGATATAAAATATTCCAGAGTACTGCTCGCCTAGTGAACGGGTTTTCAGAACCTTTCTCGTAAAGTTAACATGACCACGCGGACCAAGCGCCGTTGTCTTACAGCGCTTTCAGAAGACGAGGCAGCACTGTTTGAACACTCAGCTTACGTGCATGCTTTGTATACCTCTAGTAGTTCGTTAAAATAACGACGAGTAAAATATCTTTACGGCGTAAAGAACATACTATCCATTGCTGTACCAAAACAGAACTTCTAAAAATTTGTGAAGTATATACAACAAAATTGTGCTTTCGCTCTCGCAGCGGTCTGCTGTTCGTAGATTCTAAAGCAAATGGGCGGTGCAAAGGAGCCATACCTCTGGAAGAAAATGTAGTTGACTACTGCGGAGCTGCTCATTTCATACACCGAAACGTCGGTAAGCGTAAAAATGAGACTGCTTTTTAAACCGGCATACTTGTATTCTAGTGTAAATAGGTTAAACAGACAGAAGGTGCTCTCAAACGCTTACCGTCTATTGGGTCGGACTCGCAAGTATTGGCTGTACGTACTGTAGTTAAAACTACAGCAACACCCGTATAGATAGGCCAAAGCATGTTCGACGTTTTGCGTACGTGGATACCGCCAGGAAACACCTCCGCAAAAGCCCTATCGCTTTAAACACGCATCAGTGAATGGAGGTCAACTGACAAATATATTAAATAATGGAGGCAAGAGCAGCGCTCGGACAATTAATCTCGTGCCCACCCTGTGTGCGAACCCTGCACCATTTGCACATTAGCCCCGTTGAAACACGCGTATGTGAAGAAGACTATTAATAACACTGCGAGACCTGCGCCCTTGCCAGGTGAAGCATATCGGCTAATAAATCCACCGTGGATCCGTAGCTTTCGGGCAAGGACCCTATTCGTGCAAGCAGAGGTTATATTTTCTCAAGAGCAGCTGCTACTAATGCACGCATCACGCGTTTAATGCCACTCCTCAACCACTGCAGCAGCGAAGAGATGTTATACGCATCGTGATGCTTTAGATCAAAATTTGCTGTAATGTTTCTTATCCTCATTCAGGGCATCCCATCTGGTAGACGCACCGCTAGAGTTTCGAACGCAAGCTCCGCAGTGGCGGCACGTGATCTGAGTGCCGCCACTCAGCGGCAGTCAAAAAGACAGCAGTTATTTAGGCGGCTATTTCCCACATTTACCACCAGAGAAACGACCGGCTGGCGATAGCACGGTACACACTGAAAGATTATACGCTACCTGCATACCACTTTTTATTACAAAATGCACGTTTTCTTTGGAATTTTTTGCAAAACTGTTCGGCATTACTGAAGGGACTGAGCTCTTAAGTAAACGAGAATGGACGAAAGCGATTGATATTTCCAGCCAAAGCTATTGGGCACTGCCGACAAAGCACTGACTGAGATAAGCAAAACCCTAGAACCCGACATCAACATCGGGGTTCCACATTTTCTGTTGTTGTAGACAGGCCACTGTATAGAACACACGTCCATGATTGCCAGCATCGCTTTGAGTCGTTACATTTAGAAGTACGTCCCCGCCGTTGGGCGCTCAGTTCGCCCGTTAAATTAAGACATTTAAATATCTGCGCCAAAAACTCCCCTAGAAAAAATAAATGAAAGCACAGGTGAGGTTGTTGAAGGCGTCAAGAACGCGCCGCTGCGGACTCAATGTGCATGATGTCACAAAGTCGCCCAAGCTATAGTGCTTCTGTGCTAATACCCCAAATTCAGCAGTATACATCTAACGAATGCCCTTTGAGCACACAACTCACGTCGACCTACTGCCGGGGTGCACATTAAACTTCTTGTACACCTTTATCCCCCAAAAAAGTATAGTAGTAAATGGATTAGGTTGTTGGGAAGTCATATTACACCCTTTTTTGTAGGTTCCAGCACCCTACTATGTAGCTCTTAGACCCTTTCGGTGTAGTAAAAAAGCTGTCGACCGGTTTCAACACCCTCGTTGCTTTAAAGGTACTCAAAGAGTGGGAAATGACAGATCATTTACAAAAGAAACAGTCGGATCTGGGGATAAACCTGACTTCTTCCTATTTTGAAAGGTCCTGGTAGGTTTTGCTAGGCTTTGCTAAATTTTGTTAGGTTTTGCGATGTTCTTGTTAGCCGGGCTTGGTGTGGAGGGGTGCGGCCAATTTTAGCCGGATTTTGCACGGCCGTTCAGGTCCGTCCCCCTCGCTGACAACGGTCCGAGGGGAGACAGAGCAAAGTCGATCGCCAGCTCCGCCGCTTCTCCAGCCTTGGAGCACTCGCGGAATCTGGGCACTTTTTTGCTTTCTAGTAGCCCAGGAAACACCATCACACTTGAAATTGCATAGTGAGGGGTTCGCATAGGCATGTGCCCCTTGTACTCTCACCCGAGCAGGCGCGAGACCCGGTTTCACTGTTATAATACCCTCTTTGCGGTAGTGCACCGTTCAAAGCTGGCGCAGTTTTTTTTTAATTTCTCTTGCTGATGCCACCTGACCAAGCTCAAGCGTAAACAGCTCCGCTGTTAATATATTATGTCAATTCATATTGCTTTAAATTGCCCTAAGATACAAAAAACCCCCGAGCTAGTAGGAAATGTTAAAGTCTACCCTATGTAAGGCTTCCCACACCCTAATTTGTAGCTTTACACCTATGCAGCGAAAATGGTGTTGAAATAATAAACGTCCTTCTTGGAGGGTGCTGGAAGGGCGTGAAAAGGTGCTTTGGTATTTAATAAGCTTCTATAGCTTATTGACCAGAATAGGTATGGCCCTATCCCACCCCATCTCACGATTAGCACGTTTTTGCGAAATCCGCATTCTTTCTGGTATGTACTAACATTAAAATGCATAATTCCAAAACTATAATGTTTGATATAATGCTTGATTTTTGCAACGCGTCCACCGACTCTATCAGAAGATCTGCCTCTTCTGGCTATAAAAGGAAGAAGAGCAGGTGCAGGTGTCAGGTTAGTAAGTATATACTCGCTCTCCCCATGCATCCAATTGGTTAATCTGCTCATTTCATTTGCGGTCCAAGTGTGACTTATGTGCCTTGAGTGTGGCTGTATGTCGTGCTGCGCGCTCAGCCGATTCGCGTTTTCAGGCGCAGCTGCTCTGCTCACATCCGTATTTTAAGGTGTTACGCAGCCTCGCACCCTTATTTCAGGCTGTACACCAGCACACCCCCTTTCTATTCTCGACACCTTTTTTTTTACTCGAAACATCTTTTCAAGATATGTGCCATGCGACAAGATTTTTACACCCTTTTCGCCCAAAAATGGTGTAAAAAAGGTTATTGTGTAGCATGGCATGCGACAAGACGTTGGCCTTGAAAGACGCGGGAACTTGAAAAGGAGGGAAACATTCCTACTTTTCTGTACATACACGCAGGACATGCTATCTTGAGGGCGGTCTGGGGGAAAGGAAGGCACAGAAATTAAATTCGGGGACGAGGACGCCGTCGGTAATTCTTCACCCGTGGGAGTGACGCCAACAAAGTTGAGACCATGTCGACAGAACCAGAAACCGTGCTGTTGTATAACGGCGGCAACTCCCAGTCGACTTGTTTTCAACAAGAAGGAAAATAAAATTAAAAGTACAACCGATGCGATAATACTGTACCGCGGGGTCAGATTTGCATTCCATTCTTGTGATTACTACATGAACTCATTATAGGCAAAATTAACGTGCGCAAAACTTCATAGAAACTTTGCGTTTCTGAAGAGTTGCGTGCTAAAGAATATGCCCAATCGGGAAGTTCATGTCGCGCACAATGAGAAAGTTTGAATATGCCGTTCGTGTCTGTAGACATTTTTTTATCGTCACTCGCCAGCAGGGTGACCAGACGCTGCTGAGCTAACGAGCGAATAATCGCTTGAGAAGAAAACAACGTGGCGCAGCTTTTCTTGAACAAGCGCAAAACAAGCGGTCGTTTCATAAATGCTCATACTTTTGAAGCATTGTTTAGTAATTAAAAATGACAATAAACTCAGTTCTAATGAGATGTGGATCGTAAATAAGTAAAATTAAGCATTTTATACCGAGAAAATATTCGCAGCTGTGAAGATTATTCAATGTTGATACAGTCCCTCCAGCCAATAACGAACATACCGGGAAGCGGAAATGAGTTTGTTATATCTGTTTCTCGGTATATCTGAACATAAATTATATGTATACAAATGGTAAGGGGAAACGAACATTTGTTATTTAAAGCCGAGATTTCTTTAAAACAGAGTTCACTATATACGAGGTATACTGTATAGTTGCCTAATTTCCACCCTGTTACTGCACGTAAGCCAGTAATGTGAGTGGCGATCGACTTTATTTTCCACTCCCCAAGGTATGTTCCGTTTCAGACCTCCACTACACACAGTCATCGTCGCATGTGTCCGATTCCCCTTAACATTCCCAGCGTCCACCTCGGCTGGATAATGCGTGTGTATTTTTTTTGTGGTTGTTGTTGTTGGAAATACTGCACCATTCTTTTTGTTCGGTTAAGAGCCCAGGCATGAGACACATCTACAATGGAGGACATAAAGTACCTGTAGTACACCACTCAGCAATGAATTCATCTGTTTCTATAACGCACTTTCATGACGTCTAAGAGCAAGCACACGCGCCAGACATCGCCATTGCTGATGGACTTTGCTACGGAGCGTGCATGACGCGCACCTCCCTGTCTGCCTAGGCATGGTCAGAAGCGACCGAGGGAATCCGTGAAATCTATCATTTCCATCAAGTATGAAGTGCCGCCTTGTTAGTTGCATTTTTAACACCTAAACTGTTCTTGGAGGGGCTTTTCATTATTGGAAACGTATTATTATTACTTCCACAACTACTTTTGTCAACTGTAAAAAAAATTTAGAAGCTTCTCTTATATTCTTGGCGGTCTGTCTGCGTGCATTAGGATACTTTTCTCGGCTCTCAATTTGGCGCCATTTTCGACCATAGTACCGAGCCTACAAGGTGCCTGCACAACGAGGGAAAGGTTGAAGAAACATTAGAAGGATGATGATGTTTTGAAGCAATATATTGCAAGAACGTATCGTAAAGGGGGGAATGGTTGTTAGAATAAATACTTCAGACACCATCGAGAAGAGGAGACATACACGGAGCTCAACTTGGGGATGTTACCGGTTACCTTTTCTCAAAGCTGTTTACATATACGTTAACATGATTTTCTTTATTACGACAGCTTGCTTAATGGAAGCACACCAATGTTCAGGGGTGACTGTCTGTTGGCGGTTGCGGTTGGGTCAAAGACGACGACGACGGTGATCGTGATGGTCATTGTTTCATTTTGCATCGGCATTCCTCCGAGAAGTGCAAACCCATTTCTCACTGGCAGGATGGCGATCCGTCCGGGTAAGCAGATCTTGTAACAACGTCCCTTTATTTACATATATAATAGGATTACATGCTGCCGTATAAATGTGGACGATATTTTGGAAGTGGGTGGTTTTAAAGTATGTATTGGGCAAGGCTGGTTCGCGGCCAGTTTACAGAAGCTACCTTGTGTGCGGACGGCGGTCATTTTAATAATTTGGTGGTACACCTTCAGGTCTACTGCGTGAGTAAACCAGACGAGTAGTGGTGTTGTTTAGTCAATACCACGTCTGTCTCCGCGCATTTCATCGGATCTGGGCTACGTACGTTTTCTTTCAAGTGCCACATAGGGGACTACTCAGCGCCCGTCTATGTCGTTGTTTTGGTCATGCTACCAACGCGCAGCGCTAAGAAACTCTCGTAGCAGAAAAGCCAGTGTCGCTAACGGAGTCGAGGTTGAGGGATAACTTGGCCTGGGCAAACGATCCCCTTGCGCCACATTGGTGCGCCCACTGCAACCGCTCGGGTCGCACGGCGCTGCCGCAACAGGTGGCGTCCGAGCAGGAGCGGGAAGCTTCTCACTGTCCAGAAAATGTTCTCTTCCTGCGAACGCGGCCCGATTGCGGTCTCGCCTTCCACACCTATAGGGAAAAATTAAAGGTTGCGTCTAATCTCACGGCAAGCCGGACAATTACCTCCGGGAAATTTTCACGGCACTTTCCATAAAATGATAAAATGTAGCTAGCCTAAAATTCCCTGAAAAATATCCCCTCCCAACGTAACCATACATAACCTGTCCTCACCCAACCCCTGAAATAATGCCCGTTAGGGTGATGTATGTACCAGTAAAATAAATAAATAGCATACGCAACCTAACCTGGCGTGTGCTACAGAAAGTATTCTACTCTACCGAAGCTATCATAACGTGCCCTAATCCAGCCTAACTGCCATGATCCTAAACTAACCCACTCAAACGACACAACACAACCTATATTAAACTTCATCCACCCCATTCTAGAGGTCCTGTGCGCCGACCGCTTGATGTATTAATAACCAGAATGAAAAAAAAAGCTTTGACGATGTGACGATGCGCGACAATTTCGAAAATTGCGAAAGATATAGAAGAAAACACTTCCCCCTCGTAGACACGAATCCAGGCCTTCACGTTTCAAAGCAGTTGTTATAACACAGCACTACGGCAGCTGCTGGAGGAGCGAGTTTTGGGGGAATATTTGTCCCAGAGACCCTCCGTAGGGGACGGAGCGGGAGGGGCTTAGCGACTGCCTGTGAAGTTTGTGACGGTAATTGTCACGCTTGCTGCGGTATTAAACAATATCAACATTAAAGGAGAATTTTTACCCTCAGTCACAAAATATAATATTTGTCTTTCTAGAAAAGACGCATCGCCACTGCGCAAAACATACATGCTGGACACAATACTTGTAGCCGCTCCTCTATGCGCTGAATTTGCATTGATAATTGGCATTCTTTGTCCACACGGCCTTTCACAATGTGTAAATGTAGTGTGTGCCCGAGATATCACTTGCAAACTTGGGGTATTCGCTGGATATATCTAATGCACCGACTGTATAACCGACATCTGGCGTCGGAGAACCGTTTAGATTGGTGGCGGACCCCTATACTCCGATACCGAGCACGCGAGTCTGCAACAGACGTTACGATGACGCAGGACTTTCGCCGAGTCAATAGATGACGTCCAGAAAAAATTGCAAAATTAACGTCGCATCTCCTCTATTTAATGCTTTAATTAAACCTCCCAGCAGGGGCACAAATGCACACCTCACTTCATCACCAAAATATTTCATAAATTTTCGTTTGGAATTTCTTAATCTCATTTCCTGTCCACGTTTCGCGTTTCTCGATATTGTGGTGAATGTTGTGGTAGCCTAGCCGTGTTTTCTCACTTTGTTACTATGCCCAAATTATCCGGCACACATCCTGCACTCTTATTCATTCTGGCATACACCTTTTCAGTCACAGAGAGAGGCTTCTGTTTTTTATAACAAGGGACCGCTGTCTTCGCTCGGATGTGGCCTCCCGCACTTGTTTCAGATGTGAAAGCTCGGCTGGGGCCGGCAGCGGCGACGACATTCAACACCTCATGCGCGTGGTCATGTTAAATCTCTTAGGCTTGGCTGGGATCACCTTCAGTCCCACGCAGCACTGATGAGGGTTAGGGCACAGCCGATAGAATTTACGGCGCCGCATGCGAGGTATGCAACTGGTGCCTCGATTCAAGACCCGCCGTACAGAGCGAAGACAGCCTATCGCAGGTCCAACGCAGCCGATCTTTCCAAACGGCGCCAATTTGCGTCAAAGTGCTCAGACGTGGTCGGAGGCATCTTGGTGAGGGAAACCGCTATGGGACAGCATCGTGTAGGCTGTCCTTTCAAGATATACAAATACTTTTCTACGCGGAAGCGGCTGAGTGGGATCAAATAACTGTGCGGTCTCGCAAAGCCTATGGTGCACTATACTGGCCAGAACGCAGTCCAAAGAACCGGGTAGATACGGGCTTGCAAGTGTTTGGCAGCTGCGCTATGCGGGCTAGTCTGTCGTTGCAGCCGGAACGCTAGCGTGGGCCGCGTAAGCCCTCATTCTCACAGCCGTCACCTTCTCCGTCACGGCACCGTCACGTCAACAAAAGCGACGTTGACGGAACGGAGAAGTGTTCAGACTGGATCTACACGGGAGCTTTCCGTCAGATTACAGGGTCGTCTGCCTAGTGATCAGTTTAGCCTAGAATTGATCGTTTTTAATCTGGAAAGTAAAGAAAATGGTTTGTGCTCACTTTTCGCTAAATTTAGCCGTAAACATGTGTTTTCTGATTAGCTGGTTTAGCGCGGGGCATGGTCCCGTCACGTTGACGTGACGGAAACGTAGAGCTCGACCTCCCGTCACCGTCGCACCGTTTTCGGCGAGAAATCGGCCGGAAAACGGCGCCCATGACGGAAGACGGTGACATGACGGTGACGTGACGGGGGTGAAAAACGGCTGTGGGAATGAGGGCTTAGTGTCGCCGTCAGCGGCGTGTTTTGTCTAAGGCTATGAAGCTGATTTTATTGATAATCGTGGTGGCTTCGTCAAGTGGCTGGTCCTATGACCGATGAAAGTGAGCCAAGCACGTAGACAGGTGGTCAAATGTCAGCAGGATTCGACGCTAGGGTTGTCGCCGGTTATGTCGAAAAATGTTACCTCTGGTCAGCTTCAGAAGCCAGCAGTGCCTTCACTCGTCGATGCGGGACGACGACTGTCGCGATGCGCACGACCTCTGTGTCTTCGCTAGCAGCAGTGACGGCTCGGGGCTGTAGATGTCGCGTGTTTTAGCGAAGCGGGAGCCAATAGTGGGGGCAAATAGCTCGGGGTACGTTTCCGGTCATAAATATTCCGACTCACTCTTTGGCGGGTGAGCTTTGTGCGCAGACGACCGGAGGACGCCAGCCTTTGTACTATTAGAGTTTACAAAGCCACCGATTTTTTTGTTGGCGAGCATGTCAGGCGGAGAACAATTGTGTCGGCAGCGTTCTAGCTGTCGAAGTGGCCAGAACGATGAGGGTGCTGGTTTGGCTTCACCAAGAGGGGAGGCGAGCTTTCATGGCAGCAAATGTTAGTTGTGGCGTGAATCCTGCAGCAAAGACTAGCATTAAAGCGGTAGTGCATTGAAGCGCTGTGCAAGGCAGATGGTGGGGCAGAGAGAGCGTCTTCGATGAGGCCGGTAACAAGAGTTGTCGGTAGTCTCGCGGCTGCCGCAGTACCGCCCACGGCCAGCGGCCGTCTGCGGTACTGGGGCCACATATTTGTGGCTATGGACGATGCCATTCCGGATGGCACGGAAGGCTTACTGTGGGGCGGTGAAGCTTGTGTGGGCCGAATGGGTGCCTCTTGTAGTGCATGCGGAGAGGCGTGCTGCTCCTGAAGCAGGGGTGCGGATTATGGCATCGCATAGGTCGGCGTAGGGAGTCGCGCTGGGCGGTGGTGGAGCGAGGATGTAGCGGAGTTCGACTGGGACGATTTTCCCGAGTAAAGAGCTCTTGATGAGGGGCTCTATTGTGACATCATGGAGCCCGAAGATACTCTGAAGCCGGAAAAGCCGTGCTCTGAGATAGCCAGCCTGTAGCTCTCGGATTGTTGGATCCTACTACACCGCAATGATGTGATTCCGGCCGCGTCTCAAGCGCCAAACGTCGGTGTCACCAACGGACGGGCCACGGAATGCTCAGTGTAGCCTCCCCTGCGTATTTTGCATATCAAGCATGGCCGGAGCTGAGAGCAGCGACGACGCGCAAACACCCTGGAGTGCGGTGATGACTGCGGTGACTGCGCGCGCCTCGCCTCACCCTCGTGGCCACGAACCACTGACGACGATTAGGCTGGCGATGAGGAGGAAGACGATTATGGATGATGATGTTGGGGGCGCTGCGCTTCAGAAATATGACCGCTGGAAATTCTTCACTTTCAGTTGAGATTACTCTCCGTTTATTCCATAAACAATAGGGCGCACTGGGTGGTTCCGCCGAAATGTTTGGTAGGTACAATTAGTTTTGAAGTATACAGCTACAGCTGGTTGACCAGGACGACAATTGGCGGAATCCTACTTGTCCCTATCTCCTTTCTATGCTCTCCTATCCTGCCCTCCCTACAATATACTTGCCAGTTCCACTCTAACATCCCTCGCGATGCACTCCTTGCTTTCCCAGTTAGATTTCGCCTCTCTATCTTTTTGGTGACTGATGAAGACGAAATAATGAGGTTCTTGAAGAAGCTCAAGCCGAGAGGACGATCTCGACTTGCTCCGATGACCGACGTCCGATGCTTGAAGCAGGTGAGGGATGAGGACTGCCTTTCTTTCGGATATTAGGTTTATTTACACTATTTACATTACTCCAAGTATTAAAATCAGGACAGAATGACGGTTACATTGTCACTCTGCCCGCAGCAACCTGTTCGGCCAAGATCTATCCTGAACTAGATCACTCTCGACCGACTCCGAACATAACCCAACACTGCGGTTTTGATCCCAAAAATCACGCCTCCAAAGGGGGCGTTCCAGAAAGAGCGAAAACCCCTTTCAAAATATTTAATATGAACCATTCATTGGCCACAATAACAAACCAATCCTACACATGTCCCCACCTGCGGTCACGTGACCCAACGCTCGCTCTCTCTCTCATGCACTCATAGTACGTTTCCCGCGCAGGTCATTGCAACCGACAAGCAAATACAAGACATCTGCCACCTAAAGTCACTGACCGCGCGGAGTGGTCGAACCATTATGTTGAGCGGGCGGCATCTGCTCAAAAGCTAAAACCGAACGCTTAGAGCGGTTTTCGCGCGGCTAACATCTTACAGTGTCCACGCCTTTCCGCCCTGCCTTTGTCGCCGCGCGCGCCGGCACAATGAGAAAGTCGTGGCTAATCCCTTCCCAGACTAAGGGACGCCGCTGCCCGCCGCGCGACTGGTGGGAAGAGCTGCTTCAACACCTGGCGAGTATTCCCGAGGCGAATGACCCATCAACGAACAGAACCGACGCCGGCTTCGAAAATCCTCAAAAACTACGCCGCGCGCGTTTTCGACACTAAGAGACGGCATCCTTTCGCTTCCCGTCAGCTCGCCCACCTGAGGCACTTCCCAATATCGGCGAGCTATAAAGCGCGAGACACATGGACGATTGGGGCATCCGAATCGCATGCGACTGATCTTTACGACTGTCGTCATGACTAGTCGTACGCGTGAATTTGAGACACATGGCCCGATGCGCGCGTGCGATGCGTCGTCGACGCCGCTCCGCCCACTGTTTTTGCTCCATGGTCAACTACGATAATAGCTGAGCAGAATTTATAGATTCCGCGTGTCGTTCGCAAGAAATGGATAGAGCAGGCAATCGTGAAACGTTTTCTGCCTTCGGAAACTGTCCGCGCACACACCGGCCGCGCCTGCCAGCTCGGCACACTCAGCGGCTCGAAACGGCGCAGACCATGGTAGCGACCGCTTGTCCCTGCTCGTCCGATTCAATCTGATCGCTAAAAAGAAGTTCTACATGCGAGAAAGTAAGTGTTAGTGTGCTGAAAAAATGTGCTAGTGATTGTTGTCAGGGCTTATTTTAAAAGCGGCGATGAGATACCTGCCGCGACGCAAGCCTACACTGACCGGCCGTGGAGGTTCGCCAATCCGACCGGTTGCCGCGGCGCGCGGTGCGCCGAGCGGGTGAGAGATTACGATACCTGCGCGGAAGCATCGAAACAGGATACGCAGACGTCTTGGTCAGCGATCGCTCGAACGGCAGTTATAGCTTAAATAAAGTTCCACATCGGAGAAAGGGGATAAGAGTGTGGTGAAAAGTTATGTTATGGATTATCATTCGTAGTTGCACAGAAAGCGGTGATCAAATATCCGCCAGGATGCTAAGCCTGAAGTTTCCATCACCCCGGCCGACCCGAGCAACGCAAGCCGGTTGCGCGCTCAGCGGGCTCTCAGTGGCTGTGGCCTCACGATGATGGCAACGTTGCCACGACTGCATCTGCTTGCCCGTCGCACGTTGGGAGCTTCCTCCGACCATCCAACGACGCCAAAACCGGTCGTAACGATCAGTCGCATGCGATTCGCATGCGATTCGCGCGCACCAGTCGTCCATCTGTCTCGCGCCTAATAGTGACATGCGCACTGTCCGAGAGGGAAGCCCGGGCCGGGGCTGTTTTCGCTGCTGTGCACCCATCCGCTGTTCACTGAGACTACCCGGTCGAGCTGACCGCATACCAATGCAACAAAGGAACTCGGGCTAAGCACCCCCGTCTTCTACCACACAAAAGGAAGAAACACAAAGCATGCACTCAGCGGCCCCCAAGTTTGCGTCCCCGCGGTTGCATGAAAGGAACGCAGCATGACAGCTACAAGCGGAGGCGACTCCGATATATGAGCCACCGGCGGCTTTCATTACTTAAATGAGGAGCCCGAAAGTAACATTCCCTCCTCACCTTCTCTTTGTCTCTGATCTCTCCCCATATGCTCGCGCTATCTCGGATCCTCCTGCCAAATCTGCCTTTTCCTCTGACCTTTATTTACTTCACCTTATTTCACCTGTACAATCATCCTGATCTTCCTTCCCCTCATCTTTCCCCTCGTAACCTACTTTCTGCTTCTCCTGTGCTTCTCCTCGTCTCTCTCTTCCCTGATAGCCACTCCTTCCTCTAAATACCTCGCCACTTTTCATCATTCTCCGGCTTTTCCCTAATTCATTTCGCCCCCATATTTTGCGCTCCCACATTTCCAACCGTCCGTCAACTCCCACTAGTCCCCAACTATTGCTGCTGCACCTTTTTTGTCCTTAGCTTCTCTTCTGCAGTCTCTGTGCACTGTTGCTTCTACCCTTCCCCTTCCACTACACTCTTAATGCCCCCTCTGTTTACTTCCCGTAATCCAATCGCCATACACAATTCTCTTGCGAGTTTCTTCCCCTTTCCTCATACACCCTACTCCAGCCTTACTACACCCCTCCCTTTCACAAATCTGCCGAAGTCCTACCAATGCCACCTATAGTATTGGTCCTACCCTTCATTCCCCCTTCTGGCTACCTCATCCTCTTCTCGCCTGTCTTCTCTTTTCCCATACCTCTATATTGCTTAACCTCTGTTTTTTTTTCCGCAACCTAAAATGTCCTTCCTTTTACTAATCACGCACGCGCGAAACCCTCCTGGCACCATTTTCTGAGGGGGCTCTGGCGAGAGGATGGGGAAGGCCACTCTGGAGAGGAGACAAACCCATCGACTCTGTGGAGCACCGGGGACTAGAGGGTGGCTGTCCGATGCGCGGCTTGCGCCGACAAGCGAGGAACTAATGAGACAATGCCTTGAATCGAAAAAGAAAGAGAGGTCCATATTTAAAACGCGAAGTATGGTGTAGGCTCGACAATATGAACATTGACGAGACGTAACAAGAAAGTGCAAATTCTGTACAATTAAACGTTACTGCAGTGATACCAACACCGAGAATAAAAAAAAAACGAACGTTGCAGAGCAGAGAAGTTAACAAGAAACAGTTCGATAGCTATGTAATACACGAAGCCTCACGATGTAATACACGAAGCCTCACGATATTCAGCCACCGGACCGAATGATGCACCCGCGTCCCGAGGCGAAATGCCTCCCTGTAAGCATTGCTTCGGTGTGGGCCAGGCCGTGCGATCTCAAAGACGGAGATTCAAGAGCCCGGGAACATCTTCTAGTCTTCAAAGACGCTGGTCGCCAATGATGTTGCACGTCCGGACAAAAGCTACCGTGTCATCACGGCATTCCAACGATACTGTTTTGCCTCCGTATGGGCTCTTCTTTTACAGCCACGCTAACGCGGAGTAGAAAAAACGACGTACCAGCATCCTTCCAGTCAGCTGCCTATTTTCCCTCTTTCCCCTTTTTGAAGGATCGTCGCGATTTGACACTCGTAACACCACGCCGCCTCCTGTAACGCTACGCTGCACTGGTAACGCTACGCGGCCTATGTTCACGCATGCGGTACATTGGTAACGCTACGCGGCCTATGTTCACGCATGCGCGAAGTGGCGGCCGTTTATTTTGGCATTTACATTGCGCGCTATCGTGTTTGAACGTGCTGCTTCTCTTATCTTGTGCACGATGGCGGCTGAGTGGTGAGTCATAGACACACGGATAGATAACTTTCTGGGGCCTCTCGGAGGGAATAGCGAGTTTTAGCTGACTGTTTTTCTCTGATAGCAAGCGGGAGCGTCATTGGGCATGCGTGGCGCGCTTGGCCGCGAACGGCATTGGCTCCGGCTGCGCTGAGTGTGCCGCCGATACCGGAGCGGACCGTCGAACACGGTTAGCTAAAACTCTCTGATGTAAAGAAAACATGCAATGGTTCGAGCGGCTGTGCACCGTTAATAAAACGGTGTACAATAACATCAGACGCTGTATAAAAATATTAAAAAGTTTTGTAATAATATTAGACGCTGTAATCGGGAGTTTGTGACACTCAGGGACCTGGTAGCCAGCTGATACGCATTTATGAGCCAGTAAGAATGGTGACCGATTCGAGTGACACACAGAGTTTTCGCATCCAAGTAGACCAAGAAAAGCTATAGCCTTGAAAATGGCCTTGTAGTTAAGCATTCAACTCACGCATGCGCAGGACTCTTCTTGGCTTGTGTGATCTGTGCCTGCGGGTTCCGTGGAGCGGCGGCCAGGATGCGTGCTCAGCAGAAATTTGTTCTCAGCCGACACCTCAGCGATACAAAGCCTCTAGGATGTAAGTTTCTATAGAAATAACGGGTATATCATCGATTCCGAAGTAGTAATAAGCGTCTGTTGCAGCTAGCATTACATCACAAACCCCGTGCCTTTCCCACAAAATACCTTATTTCTCCTGCACATGCGCTTCCTTTTCCGAGAACACGTAAGCATCACTCTCCGCTGACGTATGTAGCTAAATTGTGTCGCTAAGTTTTGTGCGGCCGAGCTTAGTGTATCTCCTTGTATGACATTGCGAAATAAGCAAAAGCGCAGTTTTTATTTGAGTCGTCTTGTAAAGCGAGCTTTAGAGCCTTCGACGTTTAATTCATCTCCCCCCGCACGGGACACCTTGAGCACTCTTGGTGACGGTACTGGCGAAACCGCGGACCCCGAGCCCACAAACATAAGCTGGAACCAACCGTGGCGATGGGTTGTAAGGTGAAGGGTAGAAACCACAAAAGGTGGCCGTCGGAGCCCAGGTCAAGCTCCGGCGGATGCGCTCCCTATCTGTTTACCAGGCAGGGAGTTCCGGGTCCTCTCTCGGTATCACGTAACGAGAGCGAAGGAAGTACGCCCGTATCCTGCTTCTAGGAAATAACATCTGTTATTTTCTAGAACCCCCTCCAATGATCGGCCTCCCAAAAGAGGCCTCACCGAAGTACTTGCTAAAGAGAAGGCACAACATTTCCATAAATATCTTGCAGTTCATTCCACAGGGGACACCACTGTTGCCAAGAAGTCAGTAATTCGTTTGGCCAAATGCATTGAGTCTGTTGTCGGCCGACAATGATGCTAAAAAGCTTTCATCCGGTGACCTACTTGTTCAAGTAAAAACCAAAAATAAAAGCGAAAACGTCCTGAAACAGACCACGTTGGCTGACCTGTCTGTTACTGTAACTCCACACAGAACCCTCGACTCTTCTCAAGGCGTCATCGCAGAAAAGGAATTACAGTCTGAGACGGAGGTGGAACTTTTTCAGCGCTTGAACCTCAAGGAGTAACTTCTGTCAAACGAATTGTAATCCAGAGAGCAAATGAAGAAATCCCAACAAAGCATCTTGTCCTAACATTTGATTTTACAACCCCACCCGAAAAGGTAAAAGTGAGCTTCCTAAGCTGCAGTGTACGACCATATGTCCCTAATCCCAGGCGTTGCTTTAAGTGCCAACGATACGGCCATGGAACTGTATCGTGTCGAGGAAAGCTGACTTCTCCTAAATGTCCAGAGAATGACCATTCACCGGATGACTGTCCAAAAAGCACAGTGAAATGCCCCAATTGCAGTGGCCCACACGTTGCCTATTCGCGAACCTGCCCGAAATTGAAAGCAGAAAAAAATTCTACAGATGAAAGTAACAGAAAACATCACCTTTGCTGAGGCACGCCAAAAGCACGGGCTGCTTTCGGCCACATCCTATGCAGACGCTGCCCGCGGGGGGCTGGAGCGGCGTTTGGTCAGCACGGCGACACAGTGCAGCCTTGTTGCTGATGTGTTGCTGCCCCATCCCTCGGCTGAGCTGCCACCTGCTGCCTCTACAACACCTGTAGAGGCTGTGGAGGCCGCATCTCTTGCCGGACTGCCTTCGGTAGTCCTGAGTTGTCAGGAATCGCCCAGTGTGGCGACTCCAGCAAATGTGCCGATTGTAATCGCCGCTGGGAGCTTTGCCGCTCTCACTGTTTCCTCTCCACCGACCCGAGGAACACCTGACGGCACGGAGGAGATGGAGACGGGAGGGCCCACAGCAGCGGCCATCCAAGCCCCACCGCCTGCCCCGCCCGCGGCGCTGGCGGCTGGAACCAAAGGCACCCGAAAGGGTGCTAAGTTCATGGGGCGCGGTCCGCCGGACACCCCCCGAACATCTAAGGAGGAAATGGACGTCGGACCATTCCTGCCTCAATCGCAGCGCAAGGAACGGGCTGCGGCGTCCAAACCAACAGAAAAGCCAAAGAAACCCGCTCTAAGAATAGAAGCCCCGATAGACAAAACATAAACCCACACACCCATTCGAGTAGCTCTTAAATGTACATAATGGGAAGAGAAAATATCAGCCAGTGGAACTGTAGAGACATCCTTAAAAATCTTGATGCTGTCTTCGAAATATTGCACTCCAATCAGGCAAGTGTGATATGTCTACAAGAAGCACAGTTAAACTCCAAATACACAAATCTCTTGAATAGTTACATGGTATTTAGGAAGGACAGGGATGGTGGGGGTACATCTTCAGGTGGCATGGCCATCATTGCCCGAAAATAATTAGCATGTCACCCTATCCACTTACACACTGTCCTTGAGGCTATTGCCGTTAGAACCATAATTTTCAATAAGCTAATAACAGTGTGCGCAATCTACATCCCTCCTGATTTCCAGTTTTCAAGCTCCGATTTCGAGGGCCTTGTAGATCAGCTACCAGAACCTTTCATTCTTATAGGCGACCTCAATGCACACAACCCTCTTTGGGGCTCTCTTCGCACGGATGGCCAAGGTCGCCTAATCGAAAAATTTCTAATATATTCAGGAGCATGCCCATTTAACAAAAACAAGCCTACAAAGCATAATATAGGACACAACACTTATTCAAAGCTTGACTTGGCTATTGGTTCTTCAATACTCTTTCCATCGCTTGACTGGGTTGTTGGTAATAAGAGCAAACTGGAACACATTCACAGAGACATCTCAACTACACTACACATACATAACACACTTACCTGTAGAGAAGGCAACCCCGCTCGTCACGGCTGCACATTCTCGCCGCCGCCAAGAAGTCAATTCCCCAGGCCTCTGGGGCCCTGCGCACCCCGAGAAGGCCTTGGTGAAATGACGACTGCAGGAGTGCATGGGAGGCCTAGAACAGGGCGAGGGGCATCCTCCGTAGATATCCCACAAGTTTTAACCTTATTTCTTTCTAAAGAGCAAAGGAATTAGGTACGCGTGTGCGCCGTGAGGCAAAAACGGAGTGCTGGTGCCCCTTTCTCACATCCATAAATTCATACACAGACACCCACAAGGTATGGACCCGAATACGTAAACTGAAAGGACAACACACACATAGCCTGCACCTGTTGGCACGACAGGGGACTTACTGGAAGATCAGGCTAACACACTTGTACAAGACTTCCAATAAGTGTCTAGTTCTGCACACTACACACTTTCATGCAGCACAAAACATCTGCCGAAAACAAGCCTATACAACAAGTCAAATTCTGCATACAACTCTGAATTCACACTCCCTGAGCTGAAGATTGCTCTCGCCACTTGTAAGGCTTTAGCTCCAGGTGCAGACAACATTACATACACTATGCAACACCTACTCGCAGATACTCGTGAGACACTCCTACACCTATACAACCAAATATGGCTATCGGGGCACCTTCCAAGGCCTTGGAGGGAGGCAATAGTTGTGGCTTTTCTGAAAGAATGGAAGGACCCTTCTACTCCGTCAAGCTATAGTCCCATTGCCCTGACAGCTGCCTGTGCAAGCTCTTCGATAAGATGATTAACCGGAGTCTCATGTACTTTCTTGGGTACAATGGCTTTCTCGAGAGCTGCAAGGCAGGCTTCCGGTCAGGGCGATCCACAAATTATCGGCTTGTTGCATTAGAATCATACATTAAAGATGCCTTTATACACATACATTACTGCATGACCGTATTTTTTTACTTCAAAAAAAGCGTATGATACGGCATGGCGTTACAGCATTCTTGCAGACTTAAAATCCTATGATGTAACAGGTAATATGTTGAACACCCTTGATAGTTACTTGTCCAAACGAACATTTCATGTCAGAGTCGGGTCGGCACTGTCAAGAGTTCACATTCAAGAAAATGGCGTGCCTCAAGGCGGAGTTTTGATCTGCACGCTGTTTATCGTCAAGATGAATTCGCTTCGGAAAGCAATGCCTCCATCAATCTCCTGTTTAGTGCATGTGAATGATGTACAAATATCTTTTAAATCTTGTAACATATCCATATGTGAACGTCAAGTCCAGCTTGGAGCAAAGAAACTTTCTTGTTGGGCAGACGAAAATGGTTTCAAACTTAATGCCATGAAAAGTACCTGTGTCGTATTCTCAAGGAGACGCGGAGTAATGCCCCATCCTGAAATAAATCTCAATGGTGACCCAATTGCTGTTAAAAACGAACACACGTTTTTTGATGTGGTGATGGATGAAAAACTCATTCATCTCTCACATCAAACAACTAAAAAAATGTCTAAAACAATGAATATCTTGAAAGTCCTCTCTCACCAATCATACGGTGCAGATAAACAACTCCTGATGCACCTTTATACCGTTTTGGTAGGGTCTCGTTTGGATTACGGAAGTGTTGTCTACGGGTCGGCCACAAAAACAGCTCTAAAAATGCTCGACCCAGTGCGGCACCTGGGGCTTCGCTTCTCGTGTGGTGCTTTCCGTACGAGCCTGTATGCGGAATGTGACAAATTGTGCCTGGAGTACCAGCAAATTTATGTTGATCTTTTATATGCTTGCAAAATATCATCAATCAACAACCATCCTTTTAAACCTGTTTTTATGGATACATCCACGTCACAGCTCTTCTTAAATCGCCCATCAGTTTCTGTTCCCTTCTCACAAAGAGGGAGACAGGAGGCGGCTTTACTTAATGTCTCCTTTTTAAACATCTTGAAATCATCTTGGCACCATGGCATCTTCGCACTGTGTCGTGTGACTTATTTTTCATCCAACTCGATAAAAATAGGCTACCGAGAAATGCGATTCTACAACTCTTTCTTGCAGTGCAGAAGTACCAGTGTACAGAATTTTACAACGACGCCTCCAAAACTGCCTCCGCCGTGTTATGGGCTGCGCACGGACCCAATTTTAGTTTTTGAGACCATGAATGTAACTTGTAGCATCTTCACAGCAGAGGCTTGTGGAATCTTTCTTGCTGTGAATCACATTGTCAAATGTCATATTCCAAAATCTGTCAGTTACATTGATTCCCTAAGCGTTGTACAGGCATTGTCATCCCGAAAGAAATCCAGAAATTACGTCATCAATCTTGCTCCTAGGATAATTATGTCGGCATATGATGGACACCTTGAGGTGACTGTTTGTTGGGTCTCGGGCCACTCGGAGATCGCTGGAAATGAGACAGCAGATGAAATGGCCGCTGCTGCACTCACAAACATGGTGCACATAAAAAGAGTACCCTATACTGACTTGAAACCACACACAAAATAACAACTACGTAAAACATGGCAAAGACATTGGAGTGAACAGAGACAACCAGCTCCACATTGTAAAATCACACTTGGGACGATACACAACCGATCAACACCACAGACACGCAGAATTTGCCTTGGCAAGGTTACGGATAGGCCACACACATGTAACACACTCCCACTAGCTCACGGGATCCCCAAGACCCATGTGCAGCGGGTGTGGATAGGGCCTATCCGTAATCCACATACTCATTCAATGCAAGGCACTTGACATAACACGACGCAGACACTGCCCACTACTATACACACGACTTATTCCACAACACCCGTCATACTTCTTAGGAGACGAGCCCATGTTTTCAGTCAAACTGTTTTTTGAGTTTCTTACGGACGTAAAGTTTTTCCATCTCATTTCTTATCATGCATCTTGACAACCTGGCCCTTTACGCCAGTCATCTTCATTACATTGTGTTTTACACTGTTTATTTTTACTTTTCGTGTCGCTCTCATTAAATGACTTTTGTTTGGCCCTATTTGCCTTAAGTTGGCGTTGCGCCATTATATCCAAACATCATCATCATCTTTACTTCATCTCCTTTCAAGCCAGTCTTAAGAAGTGTACACAAAGACTTTGCCGTGGAGACCTTTCTTTGGGCAATACAACAGTCATGCCAAACCACGGGGAAAGATAAGTTTAATTTAGCTTAACACTGCCTCTCCTGGCAGGGCTGCTTTGGGAGTTCTGCGTTTCTATATTTATTCTTTTATCTTTGTTTTTCTGGGCGATTTTTTTTTTGCAATAGCTGTATGTTATGTTGTCACTTAGCAGTACTTTCTCCTTTGGTGTTTGTGTTAGCCAGCTAGTTTGATCTCCCGTCGTTGGTACCGGTGTTGTTGCCTTCCTTTATTTCTTCGTGACATGTTTTTTCTCGGCTCGAGAACTCCCATTGTTTTTCCATGGCGCCTGTCTAACTGGGGACCTCGACTGCGACCCGCTTCTGTTGCGCCCCTCCAGCCTTGGACAGTAGCAGCTGAACCGTGGCCGTACATATTGTGTTTCGTTGTCACTGTCGTGCCTCGTACTCCGTTGGCTCCGTTTGCCGGTGGCACGACAGCCTTCCCGAGTTTCTTTGTGCATTCTGCATACCGGGGATGTGCGCCTCAATGCACAGGGCGGAACGCTTCACTCGGCCATGTCCCTCGGTCGGGGTCTCTATACGGCACTCTGTACGGGCCGTGGGGAAAACCTAAGAGTGACGTCCCGGTTTCAGGCAGACGTGACACACCTGTCTCGTCGGTCGATAACCGATTCATGGCGTTTCCCCTCCGCCTGACCTTCGAAGGTGATCAACGCCGCTTTCGACTTCCCGAGGATTTTGGCTCAGATTATTTCTTATTGGGCTCTGATTCGCCGGCCGTCCAGTTGTTATTCCGATGTGATATCGCCTGGAAACCCATGAACGACTCGCCGTACTTCACATTCCATTTACAAAACGCCACATAGGCGATAACTTCGTTGGTAATTCCCGTGAGGGTCATCCAAGAGAATTTTCTCAAAGCGTCAGCTGTGTCTATGTCTGGGGTGCTGACGATTGAGGTATACTTAGCGTTTCTCAGTCTTGCGACGTATCTGTGCAGTACTTGGCTGACGATGTCCTACTCCCTTCTCTTGAGTCCCCCGTTTGGTGCGATTATAATTTTGATTTTGCCTTTGCGTAGCAAGGGCGGGCGTCCGTGTGGCTTTGTAACTGAAAATATGCGTCGCATCCCGCCAAAAGGAATGCTAGCAACAATGACAGAGAGCTGTGCAGCAACGTACTTTTAACTGCACGTGAGATGAAAAGAGATGTTTAAAAACTTGTTCCCGGCCAAAGCAGCAGTAATGTGCAACCTTTCGCATTCCTTTATGCTGTTTTTGAATCACTTATTGAAATCGACGGAATTGTGTTGAGACGTAAGCTAGTGTCACATTTACATACCCAACGGCGCCACCATTCAGCTTAAAATTGTCATTGCAAAATTAAAAGTATTTCCGCTGCTTAAGAAATTTTTTTGTGAACTTCGAAATTTCACTGCAAAATTTGTTATTTCCGCCTGCTTTAGAAATTCCTTGGAGTTATCCCAGTACATAAAACGATGGGTCTCATATAAACTATGGTTGATGACAGGGTAAGAGCGTAGCAAGAGCTCTGCCCACGAGCGTTGTGTGGCCACTACCTGACTCTCCATGGTTAAAAGAAATAGTTCGTTGTATTGCAGCTGTTAATACCTATGATTACTAATATTAGTGGACGACAGTATAACTATTTGATTATGAAGTCGTATATATATATATATATATGTTTCATTCCTAATAATGAATGATTTTCAACCGAAAAAGAAACAGTCGTCCTCATTGAAAACATGCTCAGGAGAAAAAAAATTACTCAAACAAAAGTTATTCTTGATACAAACAGCTTGTAGACTATTTTATACTTAACTCAAGGCTATCTGAGATTGTTTTACTGTTAGACAACAGAAATATGACACATAAACAACGCGCGTGCGATCTTTGGGTCTGAATGGTTCAAATTTCGATCGCAGCACGTTGCTTAGGCGTCGCGTTCTTGGAGAAAGATAATAGTCGTCCGTTATATTTGCACGGGCTCGTCGCAGTGCGATTTTTTCTTCTCTTTGCGTTCTGCACTAATTATCAAGAAATGTAGTCGGTACAGCATCTTCCACAGCCATCATGAAATTCGAATCAAGCGTCGTAAATGCAAGGGAGCTGTTCATCACCGCAATCAGGGATTTGACATTCGCCTAATAAGCCCCCCCCCCCCCCAGAAGTATTTGGACACCCCCCAGAGGATTTCACCACTATGGGCACCCCGCCCAGGGATTTATAGACACCCCCAGGATGATACTGATAACCCCCCGAAAATCGAAATTCTGGATAAACCCCTGGATCCTAAGGACTCATTTATGTATTACGGGACCGGTAGTATTGGCTCATCCGGTTTGCAAGCTGGAGTTATCTTCGAGACCATGATCGCGACCGAGGTCCCCAGCGCCACTTCTGCCGCCTTGTATTCTGGATACCGTGAAAAGCGGAGCAAGCTTATCAACTCGAAGCAACCACTTTGAAGCGTGAGCTGGCAGTTATGGTGAGACGAAAGATCACTCCGAATGCGAGCACAGAATAAATACAGTGATGCGTAACGCATAGCGCATTACTGAGGCCACTGTACGCTGCCGACTGCGTCTATAACAGTGTTCAAGGACGAAAACAGCCTCCGGAATGAAGCAGACCACCTCACGGGTCAAGCTCACAAGCATGGTTCAATAACCCCGGTTATTAATGTTTCTTACATCGTCCGGCCCCGCCTGTGGTGGCTGTTAGCATCCTTGACTCGTCACGAGTACGATCGTTATCTGAAAGGCTGAGTAAGAGGCCCCGTTTCCTAACCCTCTACCGCGAAGTGGAAGAACTGGCGTCATTTCCGCCCCGTTACCTCCGTAGCCTACTCCCCTGCTAGCGACCCTCACGTATGGAACCAGTTTAAAAAAAAATTCCCGCGCCTTCCCGCGAGGGGAACACGAGTAAATGCAGAGCATTGGGGCCTCAGTACTGGACGAAGGCAGTGTTGCTTCCTTTGCTTCTTCCGTGATGCTGAAGTAGCAGACACGAGTAAACGTGGGAGCGAGCGTCAACCAAGGAAGGAAGGAGCAACGCAGTGACTGAAGCACGAGCAACCGCTAGCCGCTTTATATTTGCAGCACGCGCAGTAGAGGGACAGCAGTACGGGGGGGGGGGAGAGCGCGCAATGCGCAAGCAGCGCGCGCCCTTCCACGCCCCACCGCGCTGCCAACCACGCACCTTTACGCCGAGACCGCGACGAAGCGACTGGCTGACTACGACGCATGCGCGCGCCAGCTTGTTGAGAGAGAGGAGGGAAGGAGGAGAGGCGCACTTGCTGCGGACGCGGAGCTGTGGACGCCGTCCGACGCAGGAAGAGGCGAGGCTAAGAAATGCTCTGCATTTAAAACCCGCCCGTACCTTCCCACGGGGGGAACTCGAGTAAATGCGTCGCAGAGTGGTGGGGGTATCGCGTGAATGTTGCGTAATTTGGTATGGTTTGGGAATGCTTAATTGGTATTTCGTCTTATTATTCTTATTTATTGAATGAAGGAGAAGCGAAGGCAAGGAGTGTAAGTTAAAGTCTTTCTTTATTGCTTGGTGCCGTCAAGCAAAGCGTCAAGTCAAGCGAAAGCCAAGCAAAGACGCCCTTGACTGAATTCCGAAACGCGCGCTCCGCCGCTTATATACACACCGCCCGCGTCTGAGGGGAGCAGTAGTACGGGTGGAGAGACGCGCATGCCGCACACACTTCCATACACAGCGCGCGAACTTTTTCCACGCACCCCACCACGCCGTTATCCAAGTGTAACACCCCTGCCGCCGTTACTGTTGAGCGCGATGCAGCGCACGGGTAGCTACGACGCATGCGCGCACAGACGCGCCCTCCCCCCGCACCGCCCGCAGCTGTTGTTGTGAGAGCGAGGGATGGTACGGGGGAGAGACCGCGCACCTTGCGCCTCGGCGCCTACAACATCGACGAGTAGCATCGCGAGCCTAAGAAATGCTCCGCATTTAAAAACAGGAACCCGGTCCTACGCCCATGTTCTAGCCCACCTGAACGCGGCTGCTTGCAGGGCGCGAGTACTGCGACGGAGGCAACTGGGTCTACTGGGAGGCCACGTGCCCCAATGCGACCAAGACGGACTCCAGCGGAGTTTCGGGTAAGCAGAGTTTTTAAAGGCGATAGTCCTTCTTGGGCTAGTTCAACCAAGAAATTGTTGGTCTGTCTGTATGTCCGTGACCCGATTCAGTCACCCGACCAAAGTAAAACAAAGTCTGCGCAATAGTCTTATATACTCACAGCGAAATCTAAACGTCTAAGTTCGCTCTATATGTTCATACTTATCAAAATTGTTGAACGAAAACAAGACATTACGCAAACACAAGGCAGGAATTCAATACATAAAGGATATTTGCAGTACTTCTTTATTTAAAAAATTATAGATGCTTGGTTTTTCGAAGTGAAATACTACATTAAATGCAGAACGAAATTCACACTGTCGCCTGCTGTCGCTCGCGCCAATATAGCTTCTGGTTGTATTTTAAGCATTCAAGCGGCAACAGTTACGAAAGGTTCCAGTAGATAGGTTTCAAGTTCTGCTTGGAACGCACCTGGATTAAGGCAACGCAGTTCTATAAACGTTTAAGTAGGCCGCCTCGATTCACGCGCGTCTCCTCCGTACGGCAGCGCTGGCATTGAGTTACCCGGCCTGGAGCAGTGGAACGCGGTAAATTTTAATTGACCTCAGCAAACCTTTAGCGTGTTTACCTTGGGATGAGTGCAACGCAGGAGAAACAGCATGATAGGTGAGCGGAAAAGCGAAGGGAAGCATTCACTTGGCAAATGTCGAAAAATAATTCTTCGACATTTGCCTAGACTATCGTCTTTTGTCGATAATATGCAGAAAACTGTCGCCTGCTGTGGCCCGCGCTCCTGGCGGCACTTGAGAAATCATACGACAACAGCAACGAAAGGTAGCACTAGATAAATTCCACGTTCCGTTCGGAACGCTCGTGGAGTCGGGCATCGTGACTCTACAAATGTTATAGTAGGGTGCCTCGACTAACGCGCGTATCCGTGGTACGGCAGCGCTGGCATCGAAGTAATCCACTTGGAGCAGTGGAACGCGGTAAAGCGGTAAATTTAAATTGATTTGAGCAGACCTCTCAGCGTGTTATCTTGGCAGGAACGAGACGGGAGAGGAACGCCATGAGAGGTGAGCGGGAAAGAGAAGGAGGCACTTACTTGGCAGGGGCGCCAGTCGACTGTCGTCTTTTGTCGACATTTGCAACGACTGGAGCGGATGTGCGGCCATTTTTGTTACGTATGCTTTGCGTATGTTGCGTATGCCCATGCTTTGCTGTTACATATTTTCCTGCCAAAACGGGACAACGAATAACCCGCAGCAGCGACGACCTGCCTGTAGATTCACGAAGTGGGAACCATCAAGGCGCTCAAACCTAGCGTGCGCGTCCTCACGGAGGCAGTGGATTCTACGCTATTCGAGGTAGAATAGTGCGAATGGCAATAACCGCAATAGTATTATAAAGGCCATTACCAACTCACACACACACATCGTGTGCAAAGTAAAACATGCAGAAATCTTTAATACAAAATTATCCGTAAGGCTAACTTGCATTTTTATTAAATCCTATTGACTGCATGAAAAAATCAATTTGTTCGTTGAACGGGATGCAATGAATGTTTGTTAAGTACCGCTTTCAAGTTACAAGGGTTACGGCCTGTTCTAGGGAACCACTAGCTAATCCAATGTAAGATTTGTAACATTCCACTATTTAAAAGACGTAGTGTAGCGTAGGGAATTGTGAACAAGCATAAAAATAAATATTCTGATTATATTCCCAAACCAAACATCAATCTGTATGCAAAATAGCCCTAAAGACTTTACATTTGCTTCGAACATATATGATCGAATGGGGTGTGGTTATTTCAAATTAGATTCAAAACTTGAACATAAAGCGGTGTAGTGCATGTTGACGGTAGGTAGGAGTACCAGGTGTTTGTTTTTTCGAAATGCCTGACTCAATGTGAAGTGGTTCGAAGTAATAAGCTGCCTTTGTATGACCAAAGGTACTTTAAGGCAGATTTTTGAAAGGGAAAATAATTCCGGACATAAAAGCATAAAGATGCAGCGCGAGTTGGAGTCACATTGGCAATTTTCAGTCTTCCATCGCCTGTGTTGGTGAGAGCCCTTGAACATTCAAATATACTGCTTCAATACTCACGCAGCCGCCTTCGTTTCCAAACGCGAGTTGGTAAGAAGGGATTTAAACGGTACGGGAGCTACACCAGGACTATATGAAGCAGCAGCGTACTGAAGCGCTCCCCATTAGTTTCGACCATGGAGGAAAGAATACTCAGGAGAGGCCCTTGGCATCCTAGTGTGGAGGAAGCGACGTCATTTTTCGTGACCTCATAGACAGTGTTGCCTAGTTTCTTATGGCTGCGGCGGCTAAACCTGGCAAAATGCCACGGAAAATTTTTTATGGCGCTTTGACTGTGGCTTCCTCGCTACGTTGGCAACAAAGCGCGGCAGCCGCTGGGGCGTCGTCGTCGTCTGCAATATAGTGTGCACTACAGCTGATTTCGCAGCGTTTCTTCTACTGCCAGTTTTTTGTCGTCTCTAATGTTCGATCGAAAACAACACCCGATGGTTATTAATTTGAGTGATCGATGAGCATAGTTCCCGTTATCTTGTGTCGATATCTCGTCGATTCGCGCAGTGGTTTTCTATCCTTATCGGTCTGCCGGTGAAAATGTGCGCGTTGGCAGCTTCGGCAGCGTCGACCCACTTTCTGCGGCGATTTGCTTCAGTTGGGAATCTATTCTCAACGAACACAAAACAAAGTGAGGCAGACACGTAGTGCCCTTTTGCTCGACAAATAGCGCATGGGAAAATATACTTACCTGTGAACCGCGAGTGCGACCTACAACCCGGCACGCAACAGTGAGTCATCTTGCAAACCACTGCAGCAACTTATTCACGTGAAGTGAGGTTAGACAGCTTTAGTTTCAAGACTGTACAGAGTTCATGTGCGCAAATGTGAAAAGCGTACGTAGTCCACGCGCATGTAGTTAGCAACTCGTACGCGACGCTTGCCGCGCGTAGGATGCCTGCATTCCTACCGCCATCTACGAACATACACTGCAGTAGCCACTCGTGATCCCGCGAGCCTTTTGCTATGACGACGACAAACGCTACTTTGCCAGGCTTAAGAGCTGAAAAATCGTCTTCCTATCTCAAACACGAAGGCCGTTTTTCGATTGAAACTTTGGGTGAGGGTTAGAATGGGCAAATTGAAGGCGAAATCAACAGCTTGGAACATGACATCGCACCGAGGAATTAGCGACGAAACTGTTTTCACTGCTGTTTTCACTATCCTCTGCTGTTTCCGGTTAGTCAAATCAAACCGGAAACATCAGAGGATAGTGGGAACAAGTGCGGGGCTCAATGGGCTTATGTCATGGTGGCTGTGGCTTCACAAACGTGACGTCAGGGCCTCTCCTAACCTTTTCTTTCCTCCATGGTTTCGACCAACCGGGGTCAAGCTTTCCGATCCCGGATGGGGAGCGATCCGCGGCCAGCGGCTCACGTCGGTGGGTCTTGTTGTGTGTACCTTCCTCCAGGTTGGCCTGAATGAATCGTGCCACTTGACCGCCTCGGTTAATGCATGTATGCCACAACGTGCATGCATACAGCTTCGTGCCACCGTATAAACAGTGCGTACCGGCATTAAAGGGGCCCTAAATGGGCTTCCGAGGTTCCGATTTCATGCGCGAATTAGCTAGATAACGTCTTCATGATGACACATACCAAGCAAAAAAGATCGTTCTTTATTTCCTTGTTTACATGTGAGTCTTTGCCGCCCTTCAAGGAAGCACTGACGCAGCTTTTGCGGGGATGACGTAGCCTATATGACGCTGAAGACCACGGCGTCGCTGTAGAGGTTGCTCTAAATGCTGCAGCCAGTCAGGGTTCCCGGCTCTGGCGGAAGCCGCCGGCGCACATTTCGGCTGGCTCGGGCGACCCCTTACGCGAGTGGCACTCCGGCCCGGCTTATATTTCTAGGGGCGAATGTCGATCGCCGCCATCCGTCGCACCAGATTAAGCTGAGTTTGTATATATAGCGCGCTGTTTACATGATATGAAAACGACTGTGGCATAGCTCCGCTAACCTTAGATATACAAAACAAAAGCTTGGCTTAGTCTGATGGAGTCTTGGTTTCGCTTGGTTAACCTTCGATTTAGCTGTATTCCGACCACGTCTCAAAGCCGTTCGGTTCCGTGCAACGCTCACAGAAGGAGGCAGGCGAACGCGGCATTCATTCATGGCGAACGGACCGTTCCTCTTCACCGGGCGCGAGACGAACAACGTTGCCCAAAACGACCCCGCGCCGCATGCATGGGTGGCTGCGGGGGTGGTTTGGCTGCCTCGGGACACAACGGCGGTGGCGGCCATCGGCGCCCACAGGCGCCAACCGAGGGCCCGGCGAATCACGCGATGCGCTTAGAGGGGTGTGTCGCCGGGGGTGTGTCTCGGGTCAAAAGGTCATTTGCGTAACCTCCGCGAAATAGCCGGACGAAAGTAGTAAAGGTTTTAAAGTTTGCTTTAATAAAGCGGGAAAACACGGAGCGTCGCTGCAGGCGGAAACGCCGCTACACGCGCGACCGCATCAAGTATTTGCCTACACGGTCGACAGAAAGCCCACTGTGCGCTTTATTCACCAATCGGCGCACACCACGGCATCAGAAACTTCTCATCGCCCGTAGAGCAGGGCTATTGCTGAAAAATTAGTTTAAAAATGCATGAAAAGGGTGATAGTGCGTTCAAAATTGCGCTGAGGGTCGTCGTCGGCCCGGCTTCGCAAAGCGGTTACCGACGAACTTTTCTGCGCGGCCAGTACTCGAACGGACCTCATCGCCGCGACAGCCCCGCATGCAAGACGCGCTAGCGGGCCGCTAGTCATTGGCGGAAATCTTCAATTACTGTCGTGTGGGGCATGTTGTGTTTGGGAGCCGCCTATCCGGCTTTCAAGCGCTCGTTTTCCATATTATAAAGCTGACGTTCCGACGCAAGCCCGAACGACGCGCGAAGATCGGTATCCTCACCCGGTGCGGCGAGCAGTGGGCGGGGGCATGCGCGTCGGCTACAAAAGAAGCCTGACGTCCCGCCGATCGGACCCAATGGCTGCGAGTATCTTGGAGAGACAAGGCCCTTGTCCTGTTTCTGTGGTGGCCTTGCGCCTGGCCGGTGAAGCTCGTAGCTTCCACATTGATTTGGAGGCGCGAAGGGTGAACGACGTTTTACAAGCGATAATTCGGGAATACTTCGCGCTCCTAAACTGTTTTTGTGGAAGGAGGTTTATTGCATAGTACTCCAGCGAGTCTGAATGGACTCTGTAGCGATTACAAAAACCTGGCTGTCACCAAATGTTCTTGATCATAAATTGGCTCCCCCGAACTACGCTGTTATCCCAAAAGACAGACCATCTCGAGGCGGAGGCGTGGCATTGCTAATTCGACGTTCAATTTCTCATAGTTCAATGCCCCACGTTCCGGAAACTGAAGCGGTGTTCTGTAAAATATTGTGTAATGGTTCAAGCTTGGTGACAGGTTGCGTTTATCGGAGCCCATCTTGTGGTGGCGAGTGTTTAGTGGCCATTCATGATTTTCTTCAGCAACTTGTTCGTAGATCTGGAGTCATGCTGATGGGTGATTTTACCTTCCAGACATAAACTGGACAAACATGCGTCACACCTCACCCAGTTCAGAGGTTTTAATCGATCTCATGCTAAACTTCAACCTCCGCCAAGTGCCCGACGCGTTGTCAAGTAACAGCTACCAGTATACTGGATCTAGTACTTATAAGTATCCACCAAAACCCTGACGACGCTCACGTTGAAGTCGTCGAGGGTATATCTGACCACAGAGTACCAATCTGCCGAATAACACTTGGTCATGGCTTACGGTTCGAATCGACAGTAACTCCTGTCGCAGACTTCAACAAAGCCGACGACGCTAGTGTGTCAACTTTCTTGGCTCATGAATTTTATAACTTCATTGATTTGGCCCATAATCCCTCCACCACTGTGGACGTGCTTTGGCTACGATGCAAACACATTGTTTCACATCGCACGAATAACTTCATTCCATTACGACTTACGCGCCCAAAGAAAAAGAATCACTGGATTACAAGAGAAGTTTTACACGCAAAGCGAAAGGTTAAACGTCTACGGAAGGCAGTAAAGCAAGACGGGGCGCATACGAAAAACAAAATTAGGATCTGCAATTGGAAGCTTCAAGAACACAACCAAAAAAGCAAAAAACGGTAATATCACGCACCGTCATTCATTACTGGTCACTCTCAAAAGATTCCGGACACATGTCCGCCCTAGGAAGGTAGGCCATGGCTAGGTCAGCTCGTATACCCCCGGGTAACCGATAATTGCGCCACTAGCGCCAATTTGTCCCTGGTGTTTGGTAGGCCAAACTGTCGAAAAAAAACACAAAAATCACTGATGCTGCTATGGCAACGTTTTCTTTGATGCGTGAGGAGAAAACGCCGTGCCACTTATCGTCTGCTATGGTCTGAACGAGCGCGACTGTCTTTGTGTGCCGCAAGCGTGCACAAACACCGCTTGCATTCTGCTTTTCAGATTGTGTTGCAGTTGCAAATCTTGTTTTCGACAGTTTGAAGTTGCTAATTTGCTTGGACTCTCAGCACGTGCAGAAAGCATTTGTTCGGTTATCTTTCTTAGTTTATTACGTGCGAGCCAGCACGCCTTGAAGCGTCACAATTTTGTTTGGGGCAGAAATAGTAGTGGGCGGATATGTGGTTTATTCTCTGATTTTATTAGCAATGTATCGCAAGCGAAGTTCGATACATGGCACAATAGCACAGAGCTGTGTATCTCGTATAGTAAGTACAAATGTCCGCATTCTGTGTGGGTTACACAAACATAAAAGACATCTTCGTACAATTCATCGTACACAGATAATTGCTGCAGAGGTCACCACGTTCATTTGCTGTACGCAATACAATTCTACAGAAAAGATGTTTCATAAAAACCAGCGCTTGTGAATAATAAAATGATTATGAAGTGAGATGAGCAGGACCTTTCGCCACCATTAACAACCACTGTATATTCTTATTCTCGTAAACTTGGTCACCCAAAAACCTTTTATAGCTAGTGAATTTTCTGCGTAATTTCACCATACGTCACACCTAGTAAACGAGAGAAATTCCACCATGGATATCAATAAACAACACGTAAAAGCGAAACCAATATTGAGAGGGCGAACAAGGTACAAAAAATGTGTCCTAAGCGAAGCGCAGCTCGGCCGTCGCCCAGGTAACTCGATGTTATCGTAACACGGAATACAAGCAGTGAGCTACCACGTAACTAATTTTGGGGGCTTCTTTCGTGTTAATAAGCATTCAAAGGTGGTAATGTTGCTATTAGAAAGTGATGGTCGGAACGCTCTAAAGCCAAACCAGTTCATCGAAGAAGCACATTAGGCGAACATAAATTCTAACCTTTTCTATGGCAGAAAGACAATGAAGAACAGCCGCTCACCAAACCGATACCGAAGCGAAATTTTCGTCTGTGTGTCCGCTGGCATCACTCGGCTCATGAGATACTGTCGACAAGTATCTTCACATACTTACAACAATACTGACAAATGCGTTGTACCAAAAAAAAAGAAATTCACTGTAAAGCAACACCAGACGATTTTTCGGTTCGCCCTGCTGCTCTTTTGATGAGGATACCGCTTGCTTCTTCATAACTTTGACTGAATAAAAAGTGTGCTGACCTGCCGTCCGCTGGGAAGCGGAAAAATTTTGCTGTGCTATTCCTTCCCGAGTTGTCGCACCGCACAGCATCGAAGCACGCGTTATGTCCTTTTCTCAGTTTCTCTGACATTTTGAGCCCGTTCGCACTCCAAGACACCAAACTTTTCACCTTCAAGGCATACTACAAATCTTCTACACGGGCATACAGTGAAAAGTGGCAGGAGCAGACGGACAGGATTGCAGCAGAAGGGATAAGAGCGAAAGTGCCGCCCGTCGGCGCAACAAATCAAGCGAATAAATAAATAGGGTGGCAAGAAAGCAAACAGCCAAGAACACATTTTATTTCTACACATAATGGAATAACTTTCCTTTACTGCTGCGTATGGTGAAAAGATAAAGCCAGATATGCAAAAGTTGCTGAATTTTTCCTTGGCCACCAGCGTCATGATGGCATTTTATTTCGCGATACCGAAACTAGCCGAAATGTCCGGCTCCTGAGCCGGCCGTCCCACACTATCATTAGAACAGAAAATAGACAAATCTAATGCTTACAACAACTTTTCCCACTCAGTATTCACAAAAGATAACGGGCAAATGCCTCAGCTTCCATTGCCTGGGAATGATCCAATCAACCCAATAAATAAAACTGACGAAACAATCTGTAGCCTTTTGCTTGAGCTAGATCCCAAAAAAGCTTCGGGGCCCGATAACATTCAAAACGCATTTCTTTGGCGATATGCAGAATCGTGTAGTAAATATCTTGGCTTGGTCTTCCGCAAATCTTTTTCGCTGTCACAGCTTCCACACGACTCGAAAAAGGCCAAAGTTGTGCCAATTCCGAAGACGGGAGATTGCGTTGACCCTTTTAACTTTAGACCAATTTCGTTAACCAGCACACCGTGTAAACTAGTTGAGCATATTATCCTAAAACACTCTAACAGTTTTCTATGGAAACAAAGGGCATCCCTGTCACCTTGCCAACATGGATTTCGCAGCAGATTATCAAGAATTACGCAACTAACAGAAGTTGTTCATGACCTAGCATTATCTATTAACAACTGTTCCCACACTGATGTAATATTACTAGATTTTTCAAAGGTGCTTGATTCGGTATGGCATAAAAAATTAATTGCGAAGCTCCGACACACAATCGGGGACGGACCACTAACACGATGATAAGAGAATTCTTTACTGACCGTTCACATTTGTCATGTTCGACCAAGTGGACTCTGAAACCGTTCCTGTTACATCTTGGGCACCACAATGCTCCATTCTTGGAGCACTGTTATTTCTCATTTTCATAAATGATATCACGAAGAACGTTTCCTGTAACATAAAGCTATCCGCCGACGACTGCATTGTTTATAAATAAATTACCAGTTATTAGGATCACCTAGAGCTTGCTGATTCATTAAACCATCTTGCCCAGTGGTGCGCAGATTGGCAAATGTCAATTAACCTTAATAAACTGCGTGCATGAGTCTAACAAGAAAGAAAGATCCTATTAACTATGTTTACAGTATTAACGGTGTGAGACTTGAAAGAGTATATCAACAAAAATACTTAGGTGTAACAATTACTTCACAACTTAGACGGGATGCAAACATTGACAAAATAATTTCAATTGGGCTGCGAAAGCTACCTAATCTTCGCAGATGTCTTCGAATGGCTCCACAATCTACCAAGCTTTTAGCCTACACTACCAGCGTGAGACCGGTACTAGAATATGCCAGTACAATACGGTTTCCCCAAACAGTCACTAGCGTAAATAAACTTGAAAAAGTACAAAGGAAGGACAGCGCGATTCATTTGCGAGTGATATAGGCGTACTATTTTCCCGACAAATATATTATTCAAGCTGTGGCCTGTGGCCTTCTAACACACGCGGCTAGAGCGAAACAGGCGTGCCTCAAATTTCCTTTTCAGTAATTCACAACCATAACAAAATCGAGACATCCAGGTACATTCTCCTATCAAAATCCCGCACAACCCGGCTACACACCCCCATACTCTAAAAGAATATTCTTTCCAGAACGACACCTTCAAGAATTCTTTTCCCCCTAGCTATACGAAAATGGAATAGTTACCCCTCCGTTACTAACACAAATTCGCTAAAGACTTTGCCTCAAAATAGAAAATGCAACATGTTAGCCCACCGTGCCTCCGTGGGTAGATGCATTACAGCCTCCGGTTTGAACCGCTTGAGCGGCCGAGGGACTATACATGTGTGCTGTTATTTGTAGCGTTTTATGCCTTTTCATATAACACTCCTGTTCTGCTAGCGTTACTGGGGATTGAAATGTGTTTTTATGTATTTCCGGCTACATATATGTGTTTTGAAATTATTAGTTCTTAATGCATTTTTCGTTTATTCTGTAAATATTTTTATGTATAACTATACTGAAACATATTTCGTATTCTGCTTCGTATACTTTGAGCACCATCGGCGTTAAGATTGCAGTTCTTTCTTTTTCTTACCGCATGTTTCTGCTGTTTGTGTAGACTACGTGTATGTAAAATCTGCAAGCCCACCTGCTATGGTCTCGGGAAGAGACTGGCAGTATTGAAAATAAATATATAAATAAAATCAGATGCTTTGGAAACCTGTTTAAAGCCCCTTTCAGCAATGGGCATGGTGTTTTCACCCAAACAGTGGCAGTACGGTATTTTCAAGCATGAAGCAACACTGCAGATATGCAGGAGTACACTATGCGTGGCCCTCGAGCAGTGATATTTCATACTCAGAAGAAAAAAATACCATTTCTAGGTTCGAAAAGTCCCTATTTTACAGCACTTTTCCCCGCATGTTCCTTTATATACACAGCAAATTTATTTGCATTCTCTTTTTCTTGCTGATCTTTACGTGATTTCTGCTCTGTCTTAGGCGTTAGCGAGCGCCACTTCGGTCGACTTTACGAAGCCTCGGAGACGCAGACGCCGTTCGGAGAATCAGAGTTTCAGTGTGAACCGAATTCGATTGATTGATTTTAACGCACCGACGCAACGCAGGCGATGAGGCGCGCCGTAGTGGTGGGCTCTGAATTAAGTTTGACTACCTGGGCATCTTTAACGTGCGTCGAAATCTCGTACTCACAGGCTGTTTTTTTTTTCGCCTCCATCAATGAGCTAAATTACACAACATATGCCACTCAGCAGTACTTGACTGCATTGCAGGTTTTGTACTTATGCATTCCACGTTTTGAACCTTCCTTTGCATGTTCTAAGTTAAAACTGTCCATATGAAGAAAAAAAGCAACAAGACGTTGTTGGGTAATTGAGGTAATTTCAGCTCAGCGCCGGAAATGGTGGTGCCGCCTCTCCTTGACAGCACGTGGACTTAAGTGCATTCGAAACAATATTTTTGTATATAGTTAAAAATGGACGTAAATAGTTGAGAAAAGCTTGCAATTTTTCGTTAAATCCAGGTTTTCGTTACAGGCAAGTTTCGAGTTATGACTCGCGAAAATGAAGCAGAAGCGAAGCCAAAATGCTAGAAATGGGTGAAGGTGAACTCACCGTTCATAGAATTCACAGCGAAAAACTGCGTGAGCTTGCGCCTCCGGCTTTCGCACGAGCTGAGGCAGTACACGGCACTTCACAGAAGCAAGGTCACTTACACCCGTATTAACAAACGTAATCAAGTATCGCTTTGCCTTTTGACGCTTCCCGTCGCCTCAACGAGTTACAAGAAGCACGCTTATACTTAAAGGGTGCCTTTTTGCGAACTAGATGCTCTTTATCGCACTCAAGATGGTTGACAGGGTGCTGGCTGGGGTACTACACCGCCCGGCAACATTCGTTTTTCTGGCCGGTGGAGAATGCATTTAAAATCGTGCGCTTTTCTTGAAAAGACACAGCTTTTCGTTTTCCAGCAGCAGCACCCATCACGGAAGAACCGATATCACAGATAGAAGAGGAGACGCGCGACTACACGTCGACAGGACGGCCTAGCAGCTCAAAACCTCAGTCTTCAAACGATGCCGCACTCACACGTGGAAACGCTTGGTAGATTGTGGTGCGGGCGAAAAAAAAAAGGTGATGGGTAGTTATTCTTGCTATAGCTTGTGTGGTGTCACGCTACAAAGCAAACCAGAAGTGACTGCTACACTCCATCGATCATCATCATCGACATGACCAATTTTGTGCTTACGCGATTCCACACGTTTTGATTACTGCTGGCTTGTTGCGGTGGTTCTAGTATTCGCTAAATTAGTTTATTCCTCCGGTCGATTTTGAGAAAACTTTAAAAAATAACTGATCAGCTCGCCGACTTTGTTGCATGAAGGTTAACCGCCGCGACATTTCGTTAAATAGAGGTCGCAAACACACGGGCTTCAATGGGGGTGGCAATGGGGAATTTAAAAACTTCGTTAAATCCAGGAATTTCTTACTTAGAGGTTCGTTACATCCCGGTTTAACTGTATTGCGGAAAAATACATGCGAACAGGCCTTCAGCCGCCGTCACTTCACTCTTTAGTGGCTTTTTCGCATAAGTATTCTTTCCTCTATGCTCTCTCCTTTTTTATATCCGCATTAGAAGCGGTCTACGATGTTTTGGCTGGCGCTAATACGACTGCGGATAGTTGAACATGTATCTGGCGAAGTGTTAAGAGCACTTTTTAAATTAAATGCAAAGTAATAAATGAGACGAGGTACGCTTTGCTGGAATAATTTTCCTTTTTACTCCACGACAAGCAAATTTCCTGCATCTACTAAAGGTTCCCTTTTTCCCTTTTGACCAAAATTACAGCCGCAAATTCCTCCGCAAAGTAAAAAATTCCCCGCATGGAAGATCACTATCATCGAGGCGGAAAACTGGAGTGCCTCGTTACAAAGCCGCGGACCCGCTACGCAATTCTGTTTCTTTTCGTTGCCTGTTGTTGGCTGTTCTCAGTGGCGTGGGGTTTAGAGGAGGCTTCTCAACTTTTTTCGAAAGCTTGCGAGGCCGGGGGGGAAAAATGCAGAACGAATTCAGCAGAACTCCTTTACGGAGCTTTTGCGATGGACCTTGGGACGCAGGCAACGCTGGTCTGCTACGACCATGAATGGCAATGCAACCAATCGAGTAGCCCCACTCGAGGGCCAGTACCGTGCAGTGCAGGATTATATCAGAGGAAACTGGCCAAATATCGCGCCAGCTGCTAATGACAAACACTACTCAATAACAATCATACATATACAGCGCGCAACAGATCGAGCAGCCCGTAGAAACTAACGCGAGCCTGTAAGGTAGCGTCATACACAGGGCGGCCAGTAGCCGTGCTTTCGACTGTAGGCCCAGTGAGTCGCATTGGATGGAAAGGCGCCCGTCTTTTTTGGCAAAAAGGAAAAACAATTGCCGGTAAGTGCGTAATTTATTGCCGAGAATAGATATTTTAAAGAGAATGTTTGATATCCTCAATTTTTGTTTCAAGTAAACCGTGATGCTTGTGGCGCGTCTTCCATTAGCACAAACTCAACTTTTTTCAAGTTTAGAAAACTGGTTTTTCGTTACTCGCTCAGCTCAGTTTCTGCTTCCAAAGTCGTTTTTTAACCGCAAATTACCGAGGAATATTGAAAAAAAATTGTAATTTTCGGTACAGGGACGCAACAAGGAGGAGCAACGCAATGATGGCCAGTACTGAAACATAGTTATCAGGGTGTGTACTGCAAGTTAGCTTTGAAGTGACACGATCAAACTAAACTAGGCCCCACGACATTTTGTAAGTTGTCTTTAGTTGCGCTGGCTCTGGTCGACAGCCGCACATCTCACAAGCAAGATTCTGCAACCTCGTAGTGCCGTCCTCAGAAACTGTGTTGGCGTACGGCACTGTTTTAATGGTTTTCTTTATTATCTCCACTTTTCGTTTTTAGTTTGCTATCAGATGGGCATGATTGTTATCACGACAAATCAGTCGTTTTAACTAGCCAATGTTGTATTATGTCTCCATGACTGCTTGGAGGTCACATGCGTTTATAGCGGTGTTGTTGTCGTTCTAGATGACTGCCAAGTTTAGGCTGGATTGTTTGCCATGAGCCCGAGGAAGGCCGCATTGTAGTAGTCCTATGCCGCAGGACAACCTTGCCACATGTGTAAGGATCTCAATAGCGAGAGTAACCTCCGAACATCGTAGATTTCGTTGCCCATGGAGCCACTTTCGCTACTCGCCTCTTTTCCAAAACCAGGGAGCGCCTTTGGTGCGCTAAACTTTTGTAAATATCTTGAGCGTGCTCTGAAGACACAAAATTAGAGACCGCATCTTTCGTTCCCGCAGACCAGAACAGCTGGACTAACAAAGAGAAGTGCGGCAAGAGCGGCCAGTCGCCAATCAACATCAACTTCATGCACACCAGCTTCAGGAGCTTCCGCCCCATCTACTTCCTCGGCTACAACGCACGCTCCCGCTTCGAAATCGAGAACGGAGGACACTTCTGTGAGTGATTCCTGCTGCTCGTCTTTGCGGGCTGCCGGCTCGCTCGTTACGGAATAATCTCCCGCACGCCTTAAATCAACCCCGGCTTGAGATGAGAAGACGGGATGAGATCATTTATTTCATAATTGAAAGAAACAATAAGTCCGCCCTGCCAAAACCACGTAGGGCTTGAGTGGCAGGGCCTGGCAATCATAAAAACCAGGGACACTAGGAAAGAACATACAAAACAAAGACACATAATAGACCAAATTTAGGCATGCGAAGTGTAAATGATGATAGAAGGCAAAATAAAAACAAAACAAAACAAAAAAACCCGGGCCATCTACACAAACGTGAAACCTGGGGAGGGGCGACGCGTGCAATGTCTTGGCGCCTTCGCGTTTTCGCCCACTGAGATGAAACCATTTGGGGGTCGAGATATACAGCTTTGCTGTAAAAGTCTCGTGCCTGTGAAGCACGAACCGTTCTAGCGCGAGGCGTTGGAATACGAGTATCCCTGTGTGTTCTTTTAGTATGTATTTTTACGCTTAATGCACCCGATACACACTCTAGAGGAAGCTGGCCGCGCATTTAATATGTATTTTTGAAATCCTTCTCTCGTTAATATCTTGAATTTGTGCTAGAAATACCAGGGTTGGTTGGCTGCAGTCGGAACATCGTACAGTCTCGTCCTACGTCCATACGCTGTATTGCAACAGGTCGGAGATTACGCGTAGGGATTTAGAACGGTTTAGAATTTAGGTTGTTCGCAGATGATTGCGTTATTTATAGAACTATCACTGCAGATTCTGACACTTCCATACTTCAGAGTGACCTCCATAACATTACTGCATGGTGTAACACATGGAAAATGCGTTTAAATACTAACAAATGCAAATCAATCAGATTTTCACGTAAGCCTGATACCTCCAATATTTACGACTACTATATCCAGGGCTCTAAACTAGAACTTGTTGCTTCATACAAATATTTAGGAATTCATATTACCAACAACCTTTCTTGGCAACCTCATGTAAATTTTGTTATTAATAATGCGAACCGTATGCTTGGGTACTTACGACGAAATTTCTCTATGGCGCCTTCACAGCTTAAACTACTGTTATAAAAACTTTAATTCGGCCTAAACTTGAGTACGCGTGTTCGTGTGGGATCCTCATTATGATTATCTTATTAACTTGTTGGAAATGGTTCAAAATCGTAGTGCCCGCTTCATCCTTTCCAACTATGCTCGGACATCTAGTGTTTCTGCTATGAAACGAACTTTAAACCTTCCCAACCTAGCCCTACGCAGAAAAATTGCCCGTTTGTCAGTCTTTCATAAAATTTATTTTCAAACGCATACCTCAAAAACTGAACTTCTTTCTGCGCCATCATATGTATCATCCCGTATTGACCATCGCCATAAGGTATACATTCCCCACTGCAACACTAACTTATTTTTGCCTCTTTTATTCCCAAAACTGCTAACGAATGGAATCACCTGCCCCCTGCAATAGCTAGTATAATCGATGTACCTTCATTTAAGATTGCCATCGAAAAATACTTTTGTTCCTTATAATTGCATTTATGTTATTGACTCTGTTGTGTATACTACCTTGCATTTTTGTTGTCCACTATTGTTTTTTTTATGCTTGTCCTCCAATGTTTTGTTTCACTTTTGTTTTGTTTTCTGGTGATAATGCCAGTGACCACTCCCTTCTGTAACGCCCTCTGGGCTTTGAAGGTATTGAAATAAATAAAATAAATAAATAAATAAATTATTTGACCAGATATGTTTGAATATTTGCGGCGATCAACAAGACATCCGTGTTCGGTAAACGTAATGTTTTGAACACATCAATTTTACATTCAATATTCGCTTCGTAACTTATGTTCGTTAACAGAGAACCGAGAATTGAATCGACTCTATTTCCTCAGCGCACGGCACAAAATCCATACATGTGATCCCACATCGAAGTAAGCCGTAGACCAAAGCATGTACTACAGTTTTACGAACAGACAAGGGCATAAATTATAAATCCCCATCAGCCGCAAGGGGCTCAGGAGCGAGCGTAACGCTAAAGGCAGCGCTCTTTCCACGATGATTGCAGAAAAATTCCGAAATGTTCTGCAATGCATTTCTTATAACCCTATATTGGGAGTAAGTACTACACGTGTAAAATATGTCTTGAATACTGTGGGTTCACTATGTTCCGGAAATGTTTGAAGCGTGAGCATGGCGTGGAAGTTTCAAACGTTGCAGGAAAGCTCCTGTGATTTATGGATCAATTGATTTGATGATTGATTGATTGATTGATTGATTGATTGATTGATTGATTGATTGATTGATTGATTGATTGATTGATTGATTGATTGATTGATTGATTGATTGATTGATTGTGGCTGTTTAACGCTGGCGACGCTACACAGGCGATGAGGTGGGCCGTTGTGGAGGGCGCCAGATTAATTTTGACCACCTGGGGATTTTTAATGTGCGCCGAAATCTCGAACGGGCGGGCGTCCTCGCTTTTCGCCTCCATGTACAAAAGCGGCAGTCGCAGGGCCGGCAATCGAACCCGCGTCGGAAAAGCTCCTGTCGGCCCGGGAACAGGCTACAGTGTTGCTTACATGGGGGAGACCATTGCCTCGTCATTGAATCAGCTCGGGTTTCAAATGAGACGCATTTTTTAAAGACGATCGTCTTTCTTGGGCTGCTCAAATGTGAAAATTGTCTGTATGTCTTACTGTCCCTCGATTCGGAAGCCCGGCCAAAGTAAAAATATATTCTTGAACGAGACGATTGTATAGCGAAAACATGTTCAATCTGATAAATCTAGAAAAGAAGTTCCATATTTGTTGGGACTGTTCAACAAAAAGACAATATAAGGCTCATTTCAGAAAGATCATTGAAATAAATGGAGTTCGTAGTGTTCATTTCATTAAAACTACATGTTCTCTTGATTTTGCCAGGGCGAATGCAAAGAAAAACGCATTGAAAAAGGGAGTTTTACCACAAAATATAAACAAAGCTGCCGCCCGGACCTCGCAGTACTGGCTCGAGCGCGAAGTACAAGGAGTTCCAACAGACATCGCGTCATTGCGAACGCGGCAAATTGGACTCAGTAAACGTCCAATTGGGGGAGCGAGACAGGATGATGATGGGAGAGAGGGGGATGGTTGAAGAACGGATTGTGTGTGCCACGGCTTCTCGATGAAGCGCACGTACCTTGCGTGCACTTCATCGAGGGGCTGTGCGTGTGCTTTCGTTATTTTGACGTTTCACGAGGTTCGCTAACCCCACTTTTAAAATTTACCTTATTTCTCTCTACTGAAAGCGCATAATTGTTGGTGTGAAATGAAAAACTAGACGAAATGGGCGACATGAGAACGACGACCTGAATTTCCTATTTAACAACAATACGGCTTGTATGGCACGCCCTCTCTGTGAAGACGTTACATTATTTAAATGGTTGGCTGGACCGCTTACTCTCACACATTGGCAACTTCAGCCGGCGTTAAAGTGACGTAATGTTACGTAACAGCTTGCAAATGGGAGCTCCTGTCGCCGTGAAATAGGGCAAGAAATTTCACCGACCTTACGGCGCCGCTAAATCCCCGTAAAATTGCAGCAGGCGCCATTTTGCATAATGCGCAGTTTAAAGCTGTTCTCTACCGAAAGAGGTAATATTTTTTACTGTTTCCGAGAGAGCAATAGGTGCCGTATTTTGTTTTTATGTTTGGCAGTAAACCAAAACTTATTTGTTCGGCGTAACAGCAACGTAAGAGGACAGTGCAAGCCTCTCCATGAGAAAGAGAACCCAACGCATTGCCTTTGTCCACACTCCTAGTAATCTTACGGTCCATGGATTAAACTGAAGAGAAAAATACAAAGAAGACAGTTTTATTCATTACTTCGCTGATCGAGTTCGAGAGTGACGAATGAGTGAATCGGTACTCTCTGTCGTTATCAAACGTAGCGTTTTGATGTCCTTACCGCGTCGTACAACCGACGGTTAGCGCCGTCTTTTTCTGTGATCACGCCACAAACGTGTAACTAGCAGCCGACGATAGCGTGGAGGCGGTATCGGCCGAGCAGGTGATAACGCAACCAAGAAATTATTTAAGACCGGGCAGTTGATAACGCAACCAATTGAAGCAGAGAGCTCAACTATGTTACTAAAAGCGATTGAAAGAAGCAAATAGATACGGTAAAAAAAGATCGTGTGATCTCATTTAGCTCAGCACCCGCGTTTCGCTCGCTTTTGGATCAATGTCACTTGATCGCCTTATGCTGTTGATGCCAATTTTAACCTGAGGAAATCTGTTTCTCTTGCCAATCTAACCTGCCGTTTTAATGTTTACAATACAGGCCAAGTTTTTTCATATCTCTTATGAGGAATATTTGATAGCATGGTTATGATTTTTATAAGCTAAGCGTCAAATTACACTGCATGTCGTCATAGCTATACGTTGTTGTGCCAGAGCGGCCAGCCCAAATGCGTTGCACGGGGCGACGCACCGACAGCGGGGCTGATTCACGCCTCGTCCAATCCAGAATAAACCGCCCGCGGTGGACAAGGTGAAACACGCACCGCCGCAGAGGCGCCTTTTCTTTTGCGTCGCGGCGGCTTGGCCAGATCCTGCATCTGGTGAATGACCCGTAACGGGATTGTCGCTACTCGCCTGGAGGCGAGGTCACGGAGACGGTGCGGGCGTCGCACTCCCTTCCCCATCGAGGCAGTGCGGCTGACTCACCGCTTCGCTACCATTCGTCGGATTTCAAACTTCAGCCAGCGTGAGCCCTGATTGGAGCGATTCAAACTTCTCGAGGCTCCAACGACCTACCGGGGGTATAAAAACCCGCCCGGATCGAGTATCGTCAGCATTCTCGGGCGGCATTCTTCGGCACCACTCTTCGGAGGCACCGAGTGGAGGGGTGCCTTACCCTTGCACATACTGTATATAAATGTTGCTTCAACGTTTCGTCGGCTCGAGGAACTTCATCGCTCTGCTCTGCGCCGCGTCGATACCGGATGGAGCAAGGCAACGTTGCTACACCGGTGACTGCGCTCGGATGGCCAGTCACAACAACGTGCATCACGTCACAGATTGCTTCCGTTTTGCTTACGCAAGAACATGGCGAGTTCACTGTGAGTTTATGCAGTCCAGAATAAGGCCCCAAGGCGCTCTTTTTAAAGCGAAGGTTTTGCGTCCTCACTGATGCCGTCGTACGCTAATACGCCATGCAGGGCAGCCAACTTTCCCTGAGGATGATGAGGAGTGATAGTTGGTAAAGTGAAAGAAAAAAACGCTTCCCGTGGCTCGACTTTTATATCGCAAAATCAAGCAGCCATGTAAACTTAGTTAAAATAATTATTGCAAATTTCACTAATCAATTGCTTCTTTGCCTGAAATTTGCCTGGTGTCTTTTTTAATCGACAACTTATTTTTTATTTATTTACATATCTACTTCGCCCGTTGGGCATTACAGTAGGGAGGACGAATAATCGATATAAAATACAAGATTGTACACTCTTTAAATGGTTGAAGGGAAAAAAATCAAATTGTAAGAAAACATACAAGGTTTGAATTACTAAGCCACACACTTCAGACCGTGAGTACAATACTAATCATACATGTGGTACCTTCTGAGGGAGTGCATGAGACAGCACTAAAGAACAAGTTTCGCCCAGGTAACACAATACATTCATTAACACAGCACGCTGGCTAACCTTGCAAAGCATAAACATCAAAGAAAGTTTCAAATGGCGAGTTCATTTTTATCAACAAACATATTCTTGCAGAGCAGCGGGGACCCTTACAACAAAAGCAACTTTAATTAGTTCAGGAGGCAGCAGGTTCCATTCGCGTATTGTACGGGGAAAAAAAGAGTTTGGTATGTGGTTGTGCGCGAGCATATTTATTTTATCTTAAGTAGAGGTTACCACCGGATTTAGTAGTTCGGAAAGTGTTTGCCTATATAAAATTTTCCCTTAAGAATTCTTGTAACTTTCGTTCAGATGGCTGAATCGAGGAACAGACAGACAGACATAGCGACAGACATACAGACTGAACACAATTTCCGAGCTTAAGTAGCCAATGAAAGACCCTTGTCTTTAAAAAACGTGGACGCACTCCCGCCCTGAGAAAATGGGTGTCCAGCTCAGCTATTGTAAACCATAACACACGCTGATGGGGGAGGGTATAAAATGTTCCTCGTAGTCTCGGCGGGCCTGTCGCTTGCACTAGGCATCTCTGGCGGCAAATGCTGGGTCCTAACACATGCGCTCGTCGTCTTGGGCGAGAGCTGCTGGGTCCTGCTAGAAGTACGAAACATGCTGGGTCGTGCCTACCATGACGCATGCGCGAGCCCTCGAATGACGTCAACCTTCCCTTTCGACAGCAGCTGCAAACCTAATCTTTACCAGAACACATGTTCTGGAACATTGTTCACCGACGCCTTATCATCCATCATGCCGTTTCAATGGCTGTTTTGCGGTTTTCTTTACACGAACAGAGAGCTCTATGCTGTACACCTGATCAGCCCGACGCACGCGCTCTGCGTCTTGTGCGAGCAACGTGAGTCTAAGAGCTTTGCTGTAAAACACGGCAAAAGACGCGACCAACCACCAAAGCGTTGTGGAACTGGTCGTAGCCGATACAATCTGTGCTTTGGATCAAAACTCAGGATGATGGTGACTGCATCTCTAATTTGGAGCGGAACTGCCTTGTGGAACTGCCACACATGGACACACTCGGGGTAGACACGGGCAACACGTAGAATATTGCCATAAAGAGGCCTGGTTGTCCCGTTATAGGTTTTCGCGATGACCAAGCAAACAGAAGATGTTCATTTATCTCTACCCAGAGATTATTCTCTACCCAGCGATTGTAGCAGCGATTGTGCGCCAGTTGTGTGCTTGAACTACCTTGTCATCATTCGCAGGTGGGAGACGAAGGCTCGACGGTCATTGAGGCCCCGGCGAGGTCCGCTTCCTTCCTTTCTGCGTTCATGCTTAATAAAAGTCGCCGAAATTGAATCCGGAACTTCCAAAGTCTAGTATTCATCGGCACGCGCTGCTCACAGGCCGCACTACTCGCCATGAGTCGGCAAACTGTACCTGTGCAGCTGAAACGAGCACCGTAGCTGCACAAACTTGTTTCACTTTCGCGTGACGCTGCAGCGAAACTATATATACGCAATAGGGTGTGCATGTCCGGCACGCTAGTTGGCACAGACCATCGCAGGTGTTTTTATCAGTCTTTTCTGATGGAGGCGAAAAGCAAAAACGCCCGTATGTACGTGATTTCGACGCACATTAAAGATCCACAGGTGGTCAAAATAAATGCGGAGCCCTACACGACGGCACGCCTCATCGCCTGCGTTGCGTCGGCGAGTTAAACCCTACTATCAATGGATGTTTTTATGAAGCTTTGTACCACTGAGACGCGTTCTAAGATGATAGGCATAGTACTCTCGACAAGCTGAAGAGAGGTAAGAATGGTGCAGTTAACTACCACGGGGCCGGGACGTATGTATTGTGCATATGCCCGGCATTGTAAGGCGCGTGCCACGATGACGTCGAAAAGAAGGACCAAACCGTGGTGACCAATGAGGAGTTATCCCCCGCGCACTGGGGTCCTACTTGTTTTGTTCCAGTGTCCCACGAGCCTCCAGGTGGTAAAAAACGCTCGTTACTCTGTCACACGCCGCCGCTGCTGCTGCTGCTGTCAGTGTAGGTTGCCGCTGCATGACTCCATGAAAGAAAGGAGCCGCTTCCACGCTTTCATGATCAGCTGCCCTACCAGCGTAAAGATTGCGCTGCTGTTGCGACGATGGTGGAACGAATCGTCATGTGGCAATCGGCGAGGTGTATAGCGTAAGCACGCGTGGGGTCCTTTATGGCTAGGGCGTTGGGAGTTATGTATGTCGACGACGTACAAAGTGGAAAACTTAGCAATAACGCATGACCGCGTGGCCCTCGGTACATTCAACGCAGCGTTCTGACTGCCACCATCGTGAGCAGCGAGATTAGTGATACCGCTGCGGCATCTAGGCCTGTCAGGTGTAGTGCGAATGCCTCCGTATATTAAGGCGGCCAATGAAACCTAATCTTTGCCAGAACACATGTTCTGTAACATTGTTCACCGACGCTTATCATCCATCATGCCGTTTGGATGGATGTTTTGCGGTTTTTTTTACACGAGCAGAGAGCTCTATGCTGCACACCTGATCAGCCAGTCGCACGCGCTCGGCGTCTTGGGCGAGCAACGTGAGGTCTAACCTCTTTGCTGTAAAACACGCCAAACTACGCGACCAACCACCAAAGCGTTGTGGAACTGGTCATTGCCGATACAATCTGCGCCTTGGGTCAAAAACGTCGCACCAATCCGCCCTGTGAATGTACTTGGAAAGCAAAGCTGTAAGCGGCGCCCACAATTATTACCAATGCGACATCGCTTGAATTCACTCACGTGGCTCTACAAATAGGGAAACCACAGAAAAGTGAAATGCACTTAACCACACCTTTTATTACTTCAAAGAGATATTATTTGCACAAATTAAATAAATGCATGATTCATGTACGGTGTTTGGTTGAGTCATATTGGGGAAGCACATGAGTGGAAACGTGTATTTCTATAAACTGAAAGGAAGCTTAGCTGAAACCTGGTGTTAGACGATCTCACTTCTCCGCCCCTGCCGCCGTCAACAGAGGTGACGAAATCGGCGAGAGAAGGAGGAGGACGGAAAGGAGGAAATACTTTTAATCAGATTTCTGTACGGCCCAGAGGGCGGCCCAGGGGAGTGGTTCCTTTTTCACTGGAGCCCATATGTATCCGTGCCGCCTGTGTTCTCTCCACCAGCTGAAGCTGGGTAGCTAGAGAGGGCTGGGCAGCAGAATCTCCCATTGCTGTTGTTGGGTAGTTGACGGGAAGAGGGCAGGGTGCTCAGGACTAAAGTCGCACACCCCGATTATGTGGCTGAGTATTTCTAATTCTGAGCAAAATTTACATTCAGCGTCCTAGAGCTTCGGATGCATTGAGTGAAGACGCGTCAGATGGTATGAGCCGTAGGGTAGTTGTTCCGGGGAAAGCTCAGGGTGCGGCGAGGGTAGGGTCTGTCTCTGAAGACGATAATGCTGAGTTATGTCCTTGAACGTGACAAGCGGGTGACTGTCCTTGCGGAGCTCCATAGCAAGATTTGTGGGGAGGGGGGGGGTGATAGCGCAGGCCTTTTGGTGGGCGTTTTCGTTGCCCTCCGTGGAAGTGTGAACAGGCGTCTAGATGAGCTGAATGGAACCCTTAGTGGAGTGTTGTTTTAGCACACGCAGTGCAGTTCGGGACACCCACCGCGACTAGTAATTCTACTAGGCTTGTTGGGAATCGGGGACTACCTTACGAACCCATGGTTGGGCAAGAGCCAAGGCGATGGCTGCCTCTTCAGCTGCCGTCATGTCTTGGGCCTTGAGTGAGGCACACGCAAGGAGGTTGGTTGGAATTGTAGCCGCAATGATGGCGCACTGCTTCCTTCGATGTTGGCAGGCACCTGTGTAGATATTTGTATGATCCCCACCGAGGGTGGTGTTGAGCGCTTGAGCCCGTGCTTGTCGGTGACCCCACTCGTGTGAGCGGTTCATACTTCTAAGCAAAGGGAGCATCCTTAGTTCTTGTCGCCAAAGCTCCAGCAGTACATCAAGCGGGGTGACATTCTGTGCTGCCCAGCCAATCTGGTGAAGGATGTCGCGACCCGCCGCAGTTCTGCTCATTCGGAGCATCTGGATAGAAAGATGGGCCTCTATCAGCTCTTCCACCGTGTTGTAGAGCCCCGTGCCAAGCAGCCTCTCCGTGGACGCACTCTAGCGAGGACCAATGGCCCGCTTAACGGCATTTATAATCATTATATCAAGCCTCTTTAATGTTTTCCATGCCGAGAAGATAGGGGGTCACATAAGTGGTACTCTAGAGGACAAAAGCTTGAATTATTAGTAGAGTATTGGCTTCCTCGAGGCCTCGCTTCTTGGTGGCAACTCGCCTGATCATGTGTATGATTTGATTGATGCACTGTTTGAGGCGCTGCAAGGATCGTAACTCTTGGTGTTGGATTGGAGAATGTAGGCTCAGGATCATGATGAGGGGGCTTTGAGTGATGGCCTGGCCATCAAGGAGTATTTGAGTGTCCCCCTTGATGTCGTTTGGAGTAAGGGTGGACGACCAGAAGCTCTGATTTTCGAGGTGAACACCGGACGCCAGGCTCTAGCTTATGGCGTACTTGGGTGAGCTTCCTTTAATTTTTGTAAGTCCTAGCGCATGATCAAGGTGCGTACACCACCGATACACATGCCGTGGTCGGAGCGCACAGCAGTTCGAGAGGTGGCGTGACACTATCACGTGGAATTCAGCGAGAACGAAGGGGGTAAACTCGCAGATGTGCTTGGCGAGTGCACCGCCTGTCTTGCCCGTTTCAATGTGGGCTCGTAGCATAAATAATAAAAAAAGGCTCGTAACTCAATCGGTAAGACAACGGGCTTACGTTCCGTTACTGTATTAGTTCCAGGTTCGATTCCCCGTGGTGCCAGCAGCTTCTTTTATTTGTTCGCGGGAGTTTTCTGATTACATCAACGGTCACGAAAGAACCCATGGGGGGTAGAGGTAAAAAGCTTTGCTTTAAAAGGCTCGTAGCTCAATCGGTAAGATAACGGGCTTACGTTCCGTTTCTATATTAATTCCAAGTTCGATTCCAGCTGGTGCCAGCAGCTTCTTTTATTTGTTCGCGGCAGTTTTCTGGTGACACCAACGGTCGCGAAAGAACCTTTGGAGGGTAGAGGTAAAAAGCTTTGCTTTAAAACTCAGGATGATGATGGCTGTATCTTAGTTTTGGAGCGGAACTGCCTTGTGGAACTGCCACATGGACACACTCGGGGTAGACACGTGCAAGACGTAGAATATTGCCACAAAGAGGCCTGGCTGTCCCGTTATAGGTTTGCTCGATGACCAAGCAAACAGAAGATGTTCATTTATCCCTACCAAGAAATTGTTTTCTACCCAGTGATTGTAACAGCGATTGTTCGCCAGTTGTGAGCAGGAACTACCTTGTTATCATTCGCAGGTGGGAGACGAAGGCTCGACGGTCATTGAGGCCATGGCGAGGTCCGCCTCCTTCCTTTCTGCATTCATGCTTAATGAAAGCCGCCGACATTGAACCCGGAACTTTCAAAGTCTAGTATTCACGCGGCACGCGCTGCTCACCGACCGCACTACTCGCCATGAGTCGGCAAACTGTACCTGTGCAGCTGAAACGAGCACCGTCTACACAAACTTGTTTTGCTTTCGCGTGACGCTGCACCGAAACTATTTATACGCAATAGGGTGTACATGTCCGGCACGCTAGTTGGCGCAACCTATCGCAGGTGTTTTTATCAATCTTTTATGCTGGAGGCGAAAAGCAAAAACACCCGTGTGTACGAGATTTCGACGCACAATAAAGATCCACAGGTGGTGAAAATAAATCTGGAGCCCTCCACGACGGCACGCCTCATTGCCTGCGTTGCGTCGGCGAGTTAAACCCTGCTTTCAATGGATCTTTTTATGAAGCTTTGTACTGTTGAGACGCGTTCTAATATGATAGGCATAGTACTCTTGGCAAACTGAAGACAGGTAAGAAAGGTGCAGTTAACTACCACGTGGCGGGGCCGTATGTAATGTGCACATGCACGGCATTGTAAGGCGCCTGCCACGATGACGTCGAAAAGGAGGACCAGACCGTGGCAACCAATGAGGAGTTATCCCGCACTGGGGTCCTACATGATTGGTTCCAGGGTCCCACGAGCCTCCAGGCGTCTAAGAACGCTGGTTACTCTGTGACATGCCACCGCCGCTGCTGCTGCTGTCAGTGCAGCTTGCCGCTGCAGGCCTCCCTCCAAGAACGGAGCCCCTTCGACGCTTTCATTATCAGGTGCCCTACGAGCGTAAAGATTGCGTTGCTGTTGTGACGATGGTGGAACGAATCGTCGTGTGGAAATCGGCAAGGTGTATATCGTAAGCACGCGTGGGGCCCTCTATGGCTAGGGCGTCGGGAGTTATATATGTCGACGAAGGAACAGTTGCAAACTTAGCAATAACTCGTGAGAGCGTGGCCCTCGGTACATCCAACGCAGCGTTCTGACAGCCACCGTCGTGAGCAGCGAGATTAGTGGTGCCGTTGTGGCATCTAGGCCTGTGAGGTGTAGGGTGAATGCCTCCATAGATTAAGGTGGCCAATGCCAGTTATTTTTTTAAATCGCCTTCTGGTGATAACGCGTAATGTTTTGATTTCACCTTTGACACGGTTCGTCGCCAAGAGGCTCACTATCCGTGCAGTGAAGGTTTATCACGCATGCGCAAGCATGCGAAGTACCGGGCACGCAGCGTGTGTCCTCGACGCTTTGGTGCGCCCATTTTAAGAGGGTAATCTCCAGCAGCTGTTACTTCAGCGTGAGCTTTTTTATTCTTACAATACAGAACCACCAACAACAGAGAAGCTTCGCGTTCCAAGGGTTATCAGCAGGCTCCGTGGAATACCCAGAGCAACGAGTTCGGCAATTTTGTTTAAAGATTTGATCTGTACGTATGGGGGTGCGTCTCGAAGTGAAATGAGGCCATTTTACAGCGGCTGCCGAGGGTGGCGAACGGGTTGTACCGCACAGACTCGTAGATTTTAATTGACGTCCTGAGACTATCAGGACGTTGTTTTGTTTTTGTCAGTGTGCAGGCGGCACCAATGATAGCAGAGGGTAAAGCATTGTGACTTCACGTATTACGCGGCGCAAGTTTTCTGGACTGGCACGTCGAAGCCGCAGGCTTTCATGGGAAGCCGGCTGTTGTAATCAAGTTCAACTGCCAGACAGTTGAGGTCACTCTTGAATTCGGAGCGTGTGTCATAAATAGCGAGAGGAAAACGCTAGACACACTGTGCTGGGCAATCGTAAGCTGCGAGCGCTGTCTTGGGTTGCTTGTGCAAGTGTTCAAAGATCGATTAACGTAGAACCAGTTCCCTATTGCACGCGAAAGGAGTAATTCGGACAAATTGAAGAACGTCGCTGAAAAAGATCGGTCAGAACTGCTGTCAGTAGTCAAATAGAGGCGATTATCAATGGACATCCGAAACACGCTTCAACATCTCTACAGCCCACAGCCGTGAGTAGATACTGATGGTCTTGCTCGGGAGGCAGAACACTGACAGGCAGACAAACAAAATAAAGGGCTATAAAATAAAATAAAAGCCCAACCCGTACCACATACGTATCACGGGTGACGCCAATTAAAAATAAACAAACTGGACCGAAGTCAAAGAGTGTTTTTACGAGAGGAAAAGAAGAAAGAAAGAAGAAAGAAGAGAGATCTATCACGCGAAACCAAGTCAAGCGAGGGGACGGGAGGCAATCAGTGGTATTTTTTAAACTATTATGTGGAAGCTCGGTTATGAGTCAACATGTCGGTCTTCATACATGTGATCTTGATATCCAAACACAAATGCAGTTTAAGTGCTTCCTCGATGGTGAAATTTCATGCTCAACGTTGACTCTTCTTCATCTTCTGTCTTGATCTGCCGTCTTCGTTCTCTGCCGTGATCCGATCTTCATCTTCCCCTGTCCTGCTGTCCCTTGTGTCCTGGTAGCCCTTCTGTAAAACTCAGAAACTGATTACTTCCCCCGACCCCCCTTCCCCGTATTTTTCCTCCCCTTTACATCATATTGAATCATGCTGTTAGCAGAACACTGACAATGACAATGCCGATGTGCACGAGGGCGAATCGCTCATCTGGCTGTAAAGATATCTTTGTCGGGGGAAGGGGGTAACAGTGAATTCTTGCTCGCTGACATAGTGTGCCGGTGTGGACGCAGCCGCAAGCGTCGATGTTCATTCCAGGGCACACAAAAACCAGCCACTGTGTGGTCGTGCGTGAGAAGAATTTGAGAACGGCCATGTTGTCCAGGGCGTAGAAAAGCTCGCGGCGGCACACTTTGGGCAGCAATAGTTGGGATGCCCCAGTCATTAAGTAGCGACCGATCTGCCATCCGTCGAGTCTAACGTATCCGACGTTGAGACCAGTGGGCTTTGCCTGAAGGCTCCGGAGCTCAGTGCCGTGTGTTCGCGCGGCAGCTGGTCGGCAGATGTAATATGAGATTGAAGGCGATAAAGAAGACTCCATGGCACCCACACGCCCACTGGCTTGTGGGCAATGCCACAGAGGTGCGCGATGTCATTGATGAATTCTGTGCACGATGGTGGAACGAATTAGTGTGTGGAAATCGGCCTAGGTGTATATCGAAGCCTCCTTTTGGGGCCCCTTTTTTTTAAAGGGCCCTAGGGCGTCGGGAGTTATATATGTCGACGAAGGAAACTTGCAAACTTAGCAATAACTCGTGAGAGCGTGGCCCTCGGTACATCCAACGCAGCGTTCTGACAGCCACCGTCGTGAGCAGCGAGATTAGTGGTGCCGTTGTGGCATCTAGGCCTGTGAGGTGTAGGGTGAATGCCTCCATAGATTAAGGTGGCCAATGCCGTTCATTTTTTTTAAATCGCCTTCCGGTGATAACGCGTAATGTTTTGATTTCACCTTTGACACGGTTCTGTCGCCAAGAGGCTCACTATCCGTGCAGTGAAGGTTTATCACGCATGCGCAAGCATGCGAAGTACCGGGCACGCACGTGTGTCCCGACGCTTTGTGCGCCCATTTTAAGAGGGTAATCTCCAGCAGCTGTTACTTCAGCGTGAGCTTTTTTATTCTTACATACAGAACCACCAACAACAGAGAAGCTTCGCGTTCCAAGGTTATCAGCAGGCTCCGGTGGAAATACCCAGAGCAACGAGTTCGGGCAATTTTGTTTAAAGATTTGATCTGTACGTATGGGGGTGCGTCTCGAAGTGAAATGAGCCATTTTACAGCGGCTGCCGAGGGTGGCGAACGGGTTTGTACCGCACAGACTCGTAGATTTTAATTGACGTCCTGAATATTATCAGGACGTTGTTTTGTTTTTGTCAGTGTGCAGGCGGCACCAATGATAGCAGAGCGTAAAACATTGTGACTTCACGTATTACGCGACGCAAGTTTTCTGGACTGGCACGTCGAAGAGGCAGGCTTTGATTGCAAGCCGGCTGCTGTAACCAAGTTCAACTGCCAGATGGTTGAGGTCACTCTTGAATTTGGAGCGTGTGTCATGAATAGCGAGAGAAAAACGCGAGACACACTGTGCTGAGCAATCGTAAGCTGCGAGCGCTGCCTTGAGTTGCTTGTGCAAGTGTTCCACGATCGATTAACGTGGGGCCAGTTTCCTATAGCACGTGAAAGTAGTCATTCGGACAGGCTGAAGAAGGCCGCTGAAAAATATCGGTCAGAACTGCCGTTCAGGTACAGGCGATTATCAATGGACATTCGAAACACGCTTCAACATCTCTACAGCCCACACCCGTGAGTAGATCCGATGGTCTTGCTCTAGAGGCAGAACACCGACAATACCGATGTGCACGAGGGCGAATCGCTCAGCTGGCTGTAAAGATATCTTTGTCGGGGGATTAGCGTAACGGTGAATTCTTGCTCGCTGACATAGTGCGCCGGTGTGGACGCAGCCGAAAGCGTCGATGTTCATTCCAAGGCACACAAAAAACAGTCACTATGAAGTCGTGCGTGGGAAGAATTCCAGATCGGCCATGTTTTCCAGGGCGTAGAAAAGCTTGCGGCGGCACACTTTGGGCAGCAATAGTTGAGATGCCCCAGTCAATAAGTAGCGAACGATCTGCAATCCGTCGAGCGTAAAGTATCCGACCTTGAGACCAGTGGGCTGAAGGTTCCGGAGCTCAGTGACGTCTGTTCGCGCGGCAGCTGGTCGGCAGATGTAATATGAGATTGAAGGCGATAAAGAAGACTCCATGGCACCCACACGCCCACTGGCGTGTGGGCAATGCCACAGAGGTGCGCTATGTCCTTGATGAACTCTGACGTGCAAGCGGGCTGCTGGTTTCTGATGACGTGGAACGTTTGTCAGCCCGTTTAGCGTATGTTAGAGCTTTGGTACCGGTGAGATGGTGAATTGAAGACCCACGAGGGTCGTCACGTCACAAGTGTGAATGATGTGGTGGGTTGCCTAGCATCGTGGCCGCGACGATGAGTCGCTCCAATCTGTCGCACAGGTAGGTGATCGCCATTGCCCGGCTTCGCAGACGTATTTTATCGGCAGGTGCTGACATCCTGAAAGGGTTGGGTGATGTGCGCGTCATGGTAAAGGAAATAACACGTGGAGCCACGCTCGCAACTTCCATGACGTTGTTTGCCAGGGATGCCGCCTCGTGTCCTCCGTGCGTCTGTTGCCAAGCGACATCAGGCGGTCGCAGGACAGAAGGCGCGCACCGTGGAAAATAGTAATGATGCGCACATGATAGCTCGATCTACGTAGCATTACTGTTTTGTCGTCGGCTTTGGTCGAGGCATCTGGTGCTACGTACCACCATACAGTTGTTTTTGTCTCGAGAAAATATATTTACATACATAAAATGGAATAGTTCAAATTTATCAGCATATTTTGCAAATAAGATCATTTTCATAACAATTAGATTGGAATTCTTAATTATTATTCTGAACAAAGTCGGCATTTTCAGGTATTGAGAAATGTCGCAGTTATGAGCTTTTCAAGAGCGACTGTCGCTGCCCCTCAGTTATTCGGTGGTTGTTGCGTGTGTGCCGCCGCAGTGTACATCACGCCCCAGAAGGCGAGCCTGGAGACGTACGGCGGCCCGCTGCCTGCGCGCTACAATCTGTCTAAGGCCATCTTCCGCTTCGGCAACGAGACGAGCGAGCGCGGCTCGGAGCACACCATCGACGGCCGTAACTTCGCCGCTGAGGTACGGCCGCGTGTCTGCCACCTTGATGGAAAGTGGTCCTAAACTCTGTTTTGAAAATCACTGACTCATGTGCTTTTCTCGTGCTGTCTGTTACACCCTCTTTATTCTCTGCGAGATGCTTTTGCTACGCTATTTCGAGAAAAGTGACCGCAATCATAGAAAATGAGTCCACAGTCCTCGTTTTGTCTGCCCCTATGGGAACATGACTGATTGTAACGAGCAAAAAGGTGTACTGTAAAGTTCAGCTGCTTCGGACTACAAAACAACGACTTGGTACCACTTAGAGAAAACCACAGAAAATATCACGCCACCTAATTTAAGAATTCTGCTCCGCAGCAAAATTCACCTTAATTCGCCTTCATATTTGGACCGGGGACGCCTAAGGATGGAGAACTAGCACCTCCTGATGCTGAGGTGCTATACCGGATTGTTAAATCCAAGTTTATTTTATTTATTTATTTATTTATTTATTTATTTATTTACTTATTTATTTATTTATTTATTTATTTATTTATTTATTTATTATTTATTTATTTATTTATTATTTAGGCATACTGTTGGCCCGGAGGCCGTTACAGGGGTCGGGTTATAGACAGATTGAATAACTACAAGAAACGACAAGAAACGACAATTGTTGTCAGAATTTATATCCGTGCAAGCGAACACGACCTAGATTTGCGCTTTGCTAACGGTAGAGACTATGGCTCAGTTCGACTCCCATTAGAGCCTCACAACCATAGTTTATTCTCGTAAAGCCGTATCAGCTCGTCGCTAGTTGAGACGGCTGGCTGGTTGATCGGAGGACGATTTTGGTTCTGCCCAAATTAGCGCAAACTAAGTGAATTTTTATTGTACGGTGTACATGTTAAAGGGACACTCAAGTGAACTTGTCAAGCTCCCGTTTTTGCTTGCACTGCGCAAACTGGCCCAAATAACGCACTTTTCATCGTTTATCCGGTTGATAAGTAGGTAATTATTATATAAAGCTCGAAAGAAGAAAAACGGCCTTGCGCGGTCTGCGGTGGCTGCCCTAGCTGTGACGTCAGGAGGAGGTGCACGGGGATTGGACGATGTCCAAGATTAGCATTCAAACAAGTTTAGTTTTTGGTTCTGTAAAACAACACGCTTGACATCCGACGTTATCGTTGGATAGGCATTCTCAATATCTCAATAATGACCATACCGTGCTTCTGCCATGTTTTTCGGCTGTAAAATTTCCACGATAAGCCTCCTACGATGGCTTGAAATCGTAGCAATCACTATAGCCGAGGCCAACGCAGTGGATGAACACCCTCCGCGTCACCGAAGAGGCTCAAATGCCATGCGCTTTCCCCCATATTTGGAGCTTGCCTCACTCATGCCTGTATTGTGAAAACGTGTTCGCACCAGGCAATGGGCCTGCTTATTCTGGCCCGTGCCCACTGCCAGCAAGCAGTCGGTGCTTATGGCAACAGCACGCCAACGAGAACTCGCTAGCGCGTCAGTGTCAGTCTGTGTGCGTTCTGCGTTCTCACTTGTGGAGCAGTGAACGTTACGGTCCAAAAATGGGGAACTCAGTATAAAAAACATTAGCCGAAAACGAGAAAATGAACTTGCACAAAACACGAATGTACCCTCGGGGATTCGACCGTGCGACTTGCGAAATAACTTCCGTCCGCTCCAGATCAAAAAAAAAAAAAAACTCGGCCACGGGCAGGCGCTACCAGCGATAGAAAATAAGGTGTATAATGTGTAACCGGTTTACACGTTCATGTAGTTTTAGCATTTCAAGCAGCGTCGGTGACTATTTGTTGTATAGCGCTCGTGCAGAAAGCGTCCCCCAAATTTCACAATACCTCACGTGTAGCAATTGCATTTCTTAGACGGAAAAGCGTTCGCAGATGTGTGGTCGTGCTGCTGACCGCTGTGCTTGTTCACACAGCGCTAAAAAGTGCCTCCTGCTCCCTAGTTTTACGCTGTACGGCAACATTTTCAGCTAATTTTATTTCCTTAGTACCTATATTGACTTAGCTGACTCTTCTCCCGCCTTCAAGTGGCCTTATATTTTCCTACTAGCGTACCAGTCAGCGAAGCGTCGCATGTGTGCGGCGCTTGTGTAGAGTGACCTGGACTTGTAGCTTGATACAGTGCACAAACTAACAAAGTAAAGAAAGGAACTTTTTTCCATTCATAAACGTGTCGTGGCTTAGTTTCAACTAAGCGAACGAATTGCGACGATTCTTCGGCGGCCGGCGGACTAAACGCTGGGCCGGCTGACTCTGTCGGAAGGTCGACAAGCCCTGGAGTAGCGCAGTCAAGCCAAGTCATCTCCTCCTGGCGTCACACGAGAACGCCACAGAGAATAGGCAAGGGTGCAGAGGACATGCAAGGGACTACAATTTCCGCTAGTAATCCCCGAATGTTAACATATCACTTCAGTGTCCCTTTAAGTGCTCTAGGCATCGTACGTGAAAGCCGTCGTCTGTGTGAGTGGCAGAATAGGGAAACAGACCCTATTTTCCCGCATCAGCGAAACCAAATGCTGGGTTGGTTATCCTGTTTCTAGACGCTCTAGTTAGCGTTTCTAGACAATGGGACTGGTAAATGAAGCCGGGTTTCATAGCAGCGTCAGCGTTATCACAGCTTTGGTGCGCAAGGCAATTATGTACCGAGCGTAAACGATACCTTAAAGACGCTTGTTTGAAGCCAGCATTTCTAATTTGCAGTTGTTGTCATCAGCAACTAATGCACTTTTCTCGCGTGTTAAACATGTACATATTCAGTACGGTTGCGGATCCACGTTTGCTATTGTCGCTAATTGTCCCTAATTTGCTATTTTCACAATTCGTCAATAATAAGTTCTTATTATTAGATCGGCTAAATACGCCTAAATAGGCCAGGAAGACAAACACTTGAAAAGAACGTTGTAGTGACGTTTCGGTTGAGGTAACCGCCCAACGCATTTATTTTAATGTTCACGTAGCATGGTTTCCCAAAATGTTATGCATCTCGCAGCTGTATTAAACCAGAATCCGCCCTTGTGAAAAATACAGAGCGCATCGGGTAAAAAGACGCAAGTGTAAAACCAAATTGGCCTATATCGGTAGATTAGAGTCAGCAAATACGAACATACAACTCGCAGGCGCGGCAGTTGCTTATTAACACCGAAAATACCAAAACCGCAGAAACAGGTGTCCATACCCCTACACTTTCCAGCACTACAATTTGGAATATCACGTATTGCGAACGAATGGTCAAATGGGATTGGTGGAGCTTGCCAACCGTCATTCTTAAACATTGAGGCTGAGGGAATCGGCACATCTAAAAGAAATGTATGTGGGAACTTTTGCAGGCTATCTGCTACTTAAAAGACACGAAACTTGCTGGCCAACACAAAAAAATGCCTCACCCGGCTCTGCTTCACTTTGGATTTCGTTGAAATGTTTCGCTTCGCATTCAGGCGCAGTCAAATATGCCCTGAAAGACAGCTAACCTTCTCTGACGATGGTGATGAATTGTCGCGGGTGAAGTCAACAAAAAAACTTAAAGCTGTTCCACTCAACGTGAAAGCTGCCGGAAGTGCAGAGAAGGGATTCGCCATCGGGGCTATAGCGCCATTATACGCTCATTGCTACCACCCCTCACTGGGGCTCTTCGATTTACACTCTTGGACTCACCGCGGATAGTCCGCGGTTAGTCCGAGGATTCCCCGAAGCCATAGGGATACATGGGAAAATCGAATGTTGGACTGCTTCTCGAGGAGTCTGTGGTGAGTCCGAGACTGTAAATCGAAGAGCCCCACTGTCTCCGCCTCCCTGTCTCACGCCTGTCTTGTTCAATAGAACAGAGGTTTGTGAAATGCAATTCAATTTTCCCGCCTTCGCAGTGCTCGCGCGCCCTCTCTCTGTCTCGAGCAGCACGAGCGGGAGTTTCTGCTCTTTTTGTTCAGCACAGTATTGGTTTGGGCGAGTCAGTGCATAGCGAAGTACCGAAGCGCAGCAGCAGACGAGGGACAGAAGTACAGAAGACGACACACATAGCGCTATGTGTGTCCGTCTTCGGTGCTTCTGTCCCTCGTCTGCTTCTCGCGCTTCAGTACTTCGTCCTTTTTGTGCTTGCTTTCATCTCGCACGTCCGAGCTACTAGGCCAACCTGAACGGGTCGATATTTTTTTCTGCCGCGGCCACTCTTTTGTGAAAACCCACCCGACCAGCATTCCTAACTAAATTAATTCCGGGACTGCCGGTTAAGTACACGTGTTGGCTCAAATGTATCTGCAGTTTGTTTTTTCGTTAACGGGGACATGGATGGCCAGTGCAAGCGCTTCCAGTAGTTTCGAACGGTTCTGCTTATATAACCTCTGGTTCAACTCAGCTCTCAACTTTTGGCCGGAAGGCTGACACTAGGGACAAGCGGTAGCTTTTGGAAGGATCTGTTTCGGTGCGTGACGCCGCGGGGCTCTATTTTGTTCCGTTACGCTGCGTGATTGCGGTGGCTGCGTAGCGCGCCAGCGTACGAGCTACGACAAGTCGGGCGCCTAGAGGGCTCTGCACTCAAAACGACGCGTACATGCGGGTGAACGCAAGATTCTACTTTACCCACTGACCACAAGCGCATATACCTTGTGTTCAAAATTGATCTTTGTGGTTTTCTTAAAATTAGGAACTGCGAGAAAAGCGACGACCTCCTGTGCAAATAAGTTATGTGGCCAGGGGGACGCAAAGTGAGATGAGAATTATTGCTGTCAGCAGCCCAATTTGCTAAAATTGAATGTGAAACTTTTTGTTGACCTCAGAAAGTGGGTATGCTTGTATTAAAAGTGGGAAACAGTCGTGTTTTACACAACAGTAGTTGAAAGAATTCTAGCGTGTTCTGTGCTCCAAGATATCCGACTACAAAATTATTGTCGGCTCCCATGATTACGCACAAGCAGAATTAGGACCGGCGCCAAGCTCCTCCCTGATGTGACGCGCCTGTTACGTGCGGCGTGCCTGGCAATGCAGCCGAGGCATTGGCAAAAATTATAACCGTCCCCCTTCCCCGCTCGGCTCGCGAAATCAAGGTTTGACAGCCTCGCCGTTGTCCGGGTTTGCGCCGGGGGACGGCGACCCGTCCAATCACCCTAGGTACGCTGCATAGGGTTGGAGTCGTCGACCATGTTTCCTTGACGGGCTGCCGTGTAGCAACAGCAACGCGTACCGCAGGACCACTGCATTGCAAGGAAATTCCAGGTACAGAAATAAAATGGCATCTTCGAACTGCCCTTGAGGAAAAGTTGAATTTTTAAGGGTCAAAAAGTTGACACCAAATAATAATATACAGTATTTCGCATTCGTTAGATTCGGTTCAGAGCAAAAAATGATTTCGACTCTTCAAGTCAAACGAAGAACAATATGATTAAAAGAAAAAGTTTGGGTATATTGTCATATTTTGTGCAAATTTGTCGTTGCCGAAATATGTACAATCGCAATACGCAGGAAAGTGGAGCTCTTTCTGTTGTCTAGGTGCAGTTCAGAGATCGTGCGTAGATTGCACGGTAATAAATACAGTCAGCGAGAAAACCGCCGAGCTTCTTGAGGGCTCTACTCTTGTAGCGTGCTCTTGTCTCGCCGGGCTGTTTTGTCGCTATGGTCTTTTGTTGCATGCTGGTTTAACGTTTCGCTGTACTGACGCTGTCGTCTTTTGTCGCTGTGCTCTTTTATTAAGTGTTCGTTTGTTGCGTGCTCTTTTGTCGCGGTACCCTCGGCCAGACCCGCACAGGCAATCTTCACAAGCAGAAGCTCCCAAGCAATCTTCTTTCACTAGGTGTTAAGGCCAATTAAGGCTCCATTTGAGATTGTTTGCGTGTGTTCGTCAATGGGGTCTACTCCTGTGCACTACTGCTTGGCTACACGGCGCTGACTACCCCCAAAATAACGTAATCCGTTCCTTCTGGCGTCCTTCAAATGGACTATTGCGGAACTGCCGCAGGTCGCGATGAACACGTGACTGTGTCTCTTACGATTGCGCGGAGGAGGACACGTAGGGAGGCACATCATCCGTATCATCAATAAACGTGCATGTAACATCATCATTCAGGTCATGGTACGCTGCTGGCTTTGCTTCTATGTTAGGTTTATCTACACACCTGGTTTTGCGAAGAGCGTTTCGGGCGCGTGTCACACCAACAGCGAAACCAATGTCACTTTCGATACACAAACGTTAGTGCAACCAAGCAGAGCGCAAGCAAATTTCCAGACGCAGGTTTGGTGAAATGTTAACAGGCGAGACTCTAAACAGCAATTCTCCCGCTCCTTAAAGTAGAAAGCTATGCGGTTCTACGGATGTCTAGCCACCATCCAGGTTTCATTTCCGCCATAACGGCGAAGGAGAGCGTCAATTGGCACTATAAATAATTTATCCGCCTTGAGATAAGCTAGGAGACTTCTGTGGAGGTGAATCACAAACTAACGCCGAGGTGTTGTAAGGCTTCTGGGTAGCACTTATTTTGGAACTTTGGCTTATTGTGTAACGATAAAGGGGTTGTTATACTGTGTCTTGAACACACACAAATTAGTGTTGCAAAGAAATTGGTTAAAAATATTTTTGATTTCATTTCCTGACGAAAACTACTTTCAATTTAAATTGCCGACGCGTTGTTACCAGTGTGAGAGCTCTCACTTTGCCGGGCCATAAGCACATTATGAAATATCGTGTATTTTTTTTTAGCTCCAGCTGCTGTTGTCCTCCGAGAAGCCAACGCCCGCCGACTGTCTACGGTCCGGCAAGGGATTGGCCATCTTGGTCATTCTCTTCGAGGTAAGAACTCTTGTCATGAATGTTGGGCCGGACCGCGTGCATAGCAATGAGCCGGACTACTGTCTACACAAACACACGCGTTATAGTCAACAGGCAATCCAAACGGGTAGGTATACAAAGGGGGCAGACAATATTCACACGACTCGCAGAGGACTGGCGAGGAACCGGTCCACTACAGTCCGCTGGGTCTGGCGCGATGGATGGAGCGGGGACGGGCCGGTGACTTCGGTGAGTCGAGTCGAGGTAGCAGGCTGTCCGCAGAGGTGACGAGACGTGTGAGCCGAGATGCTTCAACCCGGCGAAGAACGTGGCGGTGCCGATAAATAGCGGCGGGAAGAGTTAGCTTGGGCTCGAAACGAGGCCTCGCTGCCCGCGCTCTGCGTCGCCGGCACACCGCGACGGACGGAAAATTGGAAGGAAGTGCCGGCGACGGACCTCGGGCCTACACCGCGAGGGCGCTGTCCTGCTGTCGTCTTCCCCGACCGCTTCCGAGCTCCTTCCTTTTCTTCTTCTCTTCTTCGATGCCGCTTCCTCTTGCGCAAACGTTACGCCACCGGTACCGGCGGATTGGCCGCCACTCTGCACCGGCCCTTCACTACAACTCTACTCTTTAACGCAATCGAGAAAGCGCGTTGCTTCTAATTTGTATATGGCCGTTTCCAATCTAAAAACGGTTCCTTATGATTCACTAGTTGTTCCTCAACTTGAGCTCCCTGTTGGATATGAGACCCAGCAAATGATTGCGGTGAAAAAGCATTACAGCCCGCAGAGAACCGCAGCTCATGCTATATTCCAAGTACTTCCGCATAACTATTGTAACGTGAATGAAACAAACACTAAACCTACCAGTTCTTTTTGTGCTGAGAAACCTGTCTTGGAGAAGACTCTTCCACAAAAATTGTCCCTTCAATTCACAACTGAAAATAAACTGCTTGCTAGCCGGTCGTAACATATTCTCGCAAGAATCACCTTTTCAAAGTAAGAAGCACCCCACTGTAGAAGTTATATGGCTCTCATTTCTCCATACCTAAAACACCAGATGAATAGAACCACATCCCCACCTCCATACCTGCTGTAACAGAAGTGCGCTTTACGTTTCGCAACTCAGCGACACTTGTGCGCAGTGTAATCCGACTTCCCTGTTTCTTTAGTCCTGACATATTTTTCACCAGTGATGGATATTTTGTACGCTACTTGTACGGCACGACAAGTCCAGTTTTGTGTGTCCTCCCAGCTTCTGGCATATCTTCTGCGTCCGCATGTAATGTGTTTTTTTTTCTGGGAATTTACGTTTTTTAAGACTTTTAGTGAATTATAGACTTTCCTGTCCTTGCCTATAGCGCAGGGCATTTATATCTCGCGTTCTTGTAATAGAACATTATTATATATTTTTGTGTCGATACTTCTAGAGAATCGTCCTACCAACTGTAGCGTCCCCTGGCATTGAAGGTACACAGATAAATGAATAAATAATTAAATAGGTAAATTATAGTAAATACAGAAATAAATAAACTGTATCGGCCGGAGGTACCCCTCGAAGGAAGTTTTAGATCAGGACCAATTAAAGACGACAGAAGGATTCTACATAAATTTAATGGTACCGAATAACATAATTGGCTGTACCTAACACTGGGGAAACATACCACGAAGCTTGTACATAACACTATGGTTTAACGATATACTAGTAATGACAGCACTCTACGAAACGAATCATTCCCAAGGAGCATTGTGACTAGCTCAACATTCAACAGGGGGCAGCTAAATTCTATCATACAGTGACACCTGGCTAACGAGCACGTATTACATGAACGCTGTAGTACGCACACTTGAAGCGGGAACGCCGCTACCTGATTTCTAGCTGAGAATCGAAGGAACGACGGTGGGCGTCAAGAAAGCCTCACATCAGCACTGCGAGCCATCCCAGTGTGTAGGATACTGAACAGCACTGGAAACTAAGCAGCACCTGTGAAAGTCGTCTTACTCCTTCAAGTGGCCAGTTAGCGCGCACATGGGAAAAAGAGCAAAATAAACACTGTCATCGTTCGTTTGTTGCTTTGCCCCGTCCGTATAGGCACTCCTTTCGCACCGCGACAGGTAACAGGTTGTAATCGGGGTCTGTTCCTGTACATTTATATTCTAAAGCCGCTTAAATTACAGCAATTATAAAATGTGTAGAATCATTGATGGCTTCTGCCTTGGGACCTTTTTCATTACGAAAATCCCGTTGTAAATATGTATGCTGTACTGCAATCAAATTGAACTGAACTTAGAGTAAAGAAACAACAAGGTACATCATTCGCTCACACGTTTCCCGGGACAATAAGGTGCTGGTGGGAACATATGAGAACATGAGAACACATTTCAACAACAACGAAGAAAATTATCTTGCTCAGAAACGTTTAGAGCTTGCTAAAACATGGTGTCATACTGCTGAGTAAGAGCACACTCGATCCTCATCCCACCTTACTTCCGGAGTGGCATGTAAACCGGTCAGTCGAGAACACACTGAACGTGATCAATAAGCCAAAAACAGTTAAGGGAGACTTCAGTATTTTGGAATGCACCTGGATGTGGAAGTTGGCAGGGAAGGGTAATGCCTCGACCCGTTTGTAACCCGACACCCTGCGTTGATATCGTGTGTTCTTTGTTCTGAGTAATGCACTTGGTGGAAGGAACTAAACCCAGAGCGTCGCACAAAGAGGAAAACGAGAACGTTGTCTTTCGCTGTCTTAGAGGGTGCGGTCGTTCGTCCGCTGCGCTGCAGAAACAAGAAGCACCCAACGTGCTGCTGGACGACCTTGTGAGATCGACGGAGCAGATGACCTTCCGGGGTAACAAGACTGTGATCAGGATGCCGCTGTCGTACTTGCTTCCCAACACGACGCTACACTACTACGTCTACCTCGGCTCCCTCACCTTCCCGCCATGCACCAACCACGCGTACGTGGTCGTCTTCAGCAACACGGTTGGCATCGGCCAGCAGCAGGCAAGTGCGAGTGGTCCTAGTTTAATTGACATTCTGCGTCTGTGGGGTGAGTGTAAAACCCCCCTTGGTGGTCTAGACTGGCACGCGGAGTCTTTTAGATGCGACGCTCAGAGCATCTCTTGTCGGCGGCCCTGTCCTTCCTGCGTGCGTCCGTTGTTGTCCGCGTGCGTCCGTTGTCCGCAGCCACTCTCCCCCTCTCCTCTCCGATAGCGAACACTCTCTCGCGAGGTGCATTGGATTGGATTCGATTCGATTGGCTTGGCTTGGCTTGGCGTGGCTTGGTTTGGTTTGGCTTCGCTTGGTTTGGCTTGGCTTGGCTTGGCTTGGCTTGGCTTGGATTGGATTGGATTTGGATTGGATTGGATTAAAGTGGATTGTGTTGGATTGTGTTGCGTCATAGCCGCGGCACTCTCTCCGCGGTCTCCTCTCCTTAGAGCGCTGCGCATATAACCGGTGTGCCGCTCTCCGGTGGGCTTTCGGTCGACGGTTGCTCTCCGCTTGCGCTTGAACTTCCCTAAGCGTCGCATCACACCAGGGTTCCCGCGAGGGGAGGTGGGCGTAATTTTTTTACACAGAAGCTGCATATGCCTCAGCTCCAAGTTTTCACACCCGTTTCGAACGAGCATTCCGCGTGTGGAACAAAAGCTTGGCCGCTTCATTTCAGTGTATGAAAAAAATACATAACAAATACCTACAGGTCCTAGGGCCTCCACGTTTAAATATGGCTTATATTGCCCCCCAGTGAAATGTCCTCCCAGCTATGCATGTATATTTTCTCGCGAAGCCGGCTGAAGGAAATATATGTGAGCTTTTTCTTTCTGAGTTGGCCTTCCAACATTGCGTGTTACAGAGTGAAGCATAGACATCTACCGAGGGGTGGGGTTTGGAACCCCATGTCTTGCTCCTCTCCACCACGGGCTTCTCTTTCTCCACCATTTTAATGCATGCCTTTGGGGGGCGGTGGTTGCGTGCGTACACCGGCAGGCTTCACGCGCTCACCAATCACACACATGTTCGGCTGAGGGATATTTCTACCGGGACGCATTACTGCCGGATTCGGCTTTACTGCAGTCGTCCACGATCGAGTGGGTTTGGTTGGCGTGTTGCACATAGAGTAAGATGCTGAGAAGTAGGAGGGAAAAGGACAGCACCATGCCAGTCCATTAGAATAAAAACGCATTCGATCCAAGTTTCGTTCGGCTAATCAGCTAGGAACTATACTCAAGCTCAGATTAGAAGCAAATATGTTTGCTTCTTCAACTTCTTGCAGTGCGCCCGGCTTCATTGGTCACCCTTCTCCAAATAGTGGATGGGCACGGATTTTCCGCAATGATATACAAGGGTCTAGTACTTGCAGTAGCAAATCACATGCCTGACATTACGACGCCCCCAAAATAGGATCTATACAATATAATATTTGAAGATGGTTGTAGCAAGCTTTACGCCTTCCCGACGCCTGCATCAGTCCTCGTCGTCTTCCTCCATGTGGTACTAGCCTCGAAGCTAGACCATCGCTTTGACAATTGACGAAACAGAAACGCCAGGTTTAGGCGGAGAAAAGAAACGAGAAGGAATAGATGAGGAAGATCATCCGTCAACGATGCGTGGGAGGCTTCAGGTCTCCGCTTTCCGACCCCGAATACAGCTCAGAATTTTCAAACTTCCAGGGATCGCCCTCAGAATATTTTCCCATATACAACACATGTACCAGTTTTTCTGTATCATGTGCTCACTGTGGAATTTTGTATTAAAATTCCTCTTGAGAGTTGAGCGTTATTATTAAGCAATTTCCTTGAAGCCCTCCCCTTATCTTTTCTCTTCGGACTCTTCCGCAGTTTCTCTGCCTTTCTAGATCATGTTGCGTTAGATTTTTGCTTTACGAATTTCACTCACAACCTCCTGCGTGTAATAAAGCATAATGGCTAGTTATGAATGGCTATTTTGTTCGAATCCCGAGAAAAACAGCGCAGAATCACTACGAAACGGATAGCATAAGATTGCACAGAAACTTCTAATGTCCCTAGTAATGATTGGGTATTTTGAGGACGCTACTTCGTATCACCAACGCTGCTTTTCAGTGGGTTCCGTTGAACGATCACGACTTGCCGCGTTGAACAGTTTCATATCGGTCGTGTCAACCAGCCCGTACACCCACCGTTCGAGGGCTCTAGGTTCGCCTTCATACTCCAAGATAACCTAGTCCACCCCCTATCTGCAGCTGACTCACCTGGAAATGAAAAAAAAAACTCATTATAATTCTACAGCTGTTTGTAGGCATTCCCGGAACGGCACCTAACCAGCGCCTCCTGGAGCTCGGCATCCATAATACATCTGTTGAACTCTTGCAGGCTCAGCCTACTTCTCACAATCATCGCCGCGCACGCACGCTTACGGGCAGAAATATCCTACAACGGCTACTGCCGCACGGTAGCATTTCAACACCCTTCTTCGCAACCCGTGCATTCCTTTTCTCAAGCCGTGATACAAGCACCCCTATTCCCAACAACATGCAAGCGGGCTCACAAGACGGTCGGCGCTGGGCACGAACGAGGTACCGCACCAGAATCCTCACGACCCATCCGCACGTCTGGTATACGGACGCCTCCCCATATAAAAGACGGTCCGCCCTCTGCGCTGCCATATCTAACTTTCCCTATAACCAGGAAATCGCATGCACCTTGCCCAATGGCGATATCACGGACGCAGAAGAGGCAGCCATCGCCCTTGCGGTTGTACAGATCGCTCATGGTGCCTCGCCTGGAATCATCGTCAGTGACTCTCAGACCACCCTGCGAATCATTGCCAACAGCAAGTGCAGCCCTCAGGCTGCTCGCATTCTACGCACCATCCCCGAGGCCCCGCACTTACCTCCCATACATCTACTTTGGACCCCCGCCCACTCTGTCCTGGAGGGGAATGGGGCGGCTCATTACCTAGCCTGCGAGCTCATCAACCAGGCATCAGATCACCCTGCCACTACTCCTCTCTCAGCGCCCTGCTTAGTTTCAAGATATCCTAACTCACTACAAGGACACTTTCTGTATATGTATTTTTACACACTGTATTTTCACAAGGAGAATAAACTGAAACTGAAACTGAAAACTAGACACATTTATGCACACCCGCACGCCTAACTCACTCGACACGAAGCGACCGTATTACGGCAAATCAAGATGAACACCCTAACGAAGGAACACCCTCCCCAAGCTTTCATGCTGGCCTGACGGACATTTTTTCTTTGGTCGAGTTATTTCCAGTGCTAAACCAATGACTTCTTGAGAAGAAAAGCAGCCGCTCGGTGTCGGCGTCTGTAGGAGCGAAACGGTTGTAAACTTGCCGAGGTGGGTAAAAAACAGATAAAGTTAGTCAGTTGAAAAGAACTTTGGGAACATTTGCAATTGGATGGGAACGAAACGCATGGCCCCGCATTTAGAGTGCAGCACGCGTTTACATACGCCTTGGAACTGCGATTGTGGGGACCTACCCCGCCAGTCAGGGTACTACTAGCTCGACAGGCAACCAGTTTGGCGTTGTTTGGTTCGTCTTTAATGTACCTGTAATGTAACTTTAATGTCTTAATGTACCTTTTATGTAACGTACCTCTAATGCAACGACACAAGGCGACTAACACAGTACCACTAAGGCGCTCCCATTCGTGTTCAATAGCGCCTGCATGGCACGGCGTTCTCAAGTCACGGCAGGAGCTCATAATCCCCTTTACAGGACGATGCAGCTGTGCGGAAGCTTGCCGAAATTCAATGAACCCCTTCCGCCTGGCTCGCTTTCAGCCGAAGTCCGTGAGCCCGTGAGTAGCTCTCGGCGGACCTGGGGCGCTATTCCAAAATTCCTGAGATACCTCGCTTACGAGTTTTCAGCGGCTCGAGTTAACAAAGTATTCATAGTAGAGCATCCGATAAACCTCAAGCGAAACCAGCGTGATCGCACGGAGTACGCTTGGCGTTATCAGCGCTCCCATTTGACGTCGCTCACGTTCAAAAAGCACGGCTTGTGCAAACATCCGCGTGCAGCGCCGTCTAGAATTGAGTTTCAATATGCACTCCGTTGCGTAAAGTAGATAACCCCGTTATTTCTTTCAAAACTACGGCCTGGCGCCAGCCCTCGGCCTTGAAAAGCGACGCGGGACGGCCCCGATTTTCATGATGTTCTGTTCTTCCACTTAACCCTTTTTGCTACGTGGTTTGAGTGTGGCTCCGTGCAGATCAGCGCAAGACAAAACTAAGTTAGCGGAGGAGTTCTCTGTAGCAAAGGGAACGCGCCCTTCCCTCAACTATGTCAAACAGGCAGCGTTTTTTTACGTGCGGACCGCGGGCGTGTACCACATATGATCCCCATTAAGCATGTCATCAACATGTTTGAACATTTAAGGGTGCGTTTTGGACGTTTGAAGTCATGTCATCTATTATCGATTGTGCTTTCACTGTGTACGAAGACGGCTGCAGTATGAAAATCTTGTCTTCTTGGCCGTTCCTATCGTTCGGACCGAACCCCCCCGCGACTGTGGCGGCACAGCCTGACGGTAGCCTCAAGACTTCGTTCGTTTAGTGTTTGTTGCTAAGATGTGTCACTTGAGCATAAAATACAGGATTTGTGTAGCACTGACACTACCTCACCGACGATGTCGGCGCCATGGTTGTGTTGGGCTTCGGTTGCTAAGCCACACCCACGAATGGGGTGGGTGTGTTAGATTGACACGAGAAATCCGAGGAAGCTGGGTATTGATATTGTCACGTGACAACGAAGAGATCAGAACTCTTCGACGTTAGGCAGTTGCGAAACTCCGCCTCAAAAAACGGCCCGCACCTGGACCCCCCCTGCTTTGGATCGTGCGTACCATGGCGCCACAGCGTCCGCCGCATGCACTATCCAAAAGACAAAATAATTAGTCAAAGTGAAAATTTAATGTTAAATTTTGTTTCAAAGTGCATATTTTTTATTTTTGTGCTTTCGTAATTTATTCATTGCTATCTTAACTCCGGTTTTTAGGTTACGATTGTTTCTGCGTCCGCGCATCTGCCTCACACCCGTTGTCGGGTGTGTTGTCGGGCCGTTGTCGGGCACTTGTGCGGGCACTCCGGCACAACATAGGTCCGAACTGAAGTACTAAATTTGCAGTTATCGTTTGGCCTACAGCTCAATATATACCAAAACTAATCTAGTAGCCGACAAAGCGGATCTAAATAATCATTTTCAGCTTGCATAAAGTCGTCGAAGCGGCTCGTTTATTTATGTGCCGCCTGAAGACCGAAGAGGATGCGCAGCAGACGACAGTGCGCAAGCGACGGTTGACACCCCTCTGGAGGTCAGTGGTTGACCCCATGGGCGCATTACTTTTGACTACTTTTGCTTGGTATGTATATAAAACACTTGCATAGTTGAACACATTGGGTTCCTTCGGCATAACAAATTTACTTAAACAATCAAATGCCATTTTTCGCCCAGGTCGTCGAGCGGCGAAGCAAGTTGTATAGTTTTTTTTGTCACCAAAAGATGTCACCACTGTAAAACAAGGTCCAAAGCAGTGGACCAATCATAGAGCCACTTTTTGAAGCATGGGGCCTATGGGGAGTTTCGCAACTCCTATATCAAGTAACTTTGCGAAGAGATACAATGTCGGAAGGGGTGTATTTACGAAGCAGACACCGTAGTGACTGACACAAAGGCAGGTTGATGGCAAGCAGCCTGTCCAGCGGGAAGGCGTACTTCGTCTGCCTTCTCTTCTTTCCGTTGGTCATGAACCAGCGTCTTTCAACCGGAGCACATACCTAGATAGGGGAAGTTGGCTACAAAGATATGCGGCTATGCTTCATGTAAATATCTAGGGAAGCTGGCCAAAGTTTGTGACGCGACTCCCCCGCCGCAAATGCACCGTCCAGGTGCCTGTTATAAAGGAGAAGTAGTAGGTGAGTAGGTGGATCCCGTCGGTGCTACGGCTTCAGGCGACTCATGTGAACGAGCTGAGGTGCTGAGTGCCCAGACGATGTCAGGGGCAACAGGGGCACAATTTCGTAGGTCGCGGGGTGACGGAACGCTCGACGCGGTAGTGGGCCAGTGAACGGGGACATAAGCTTCTCAGACAGTCCAACACGGTGAGAAGAGGTCCACAAAAGAACCAAGCAACCAGGAGTTAAGTGTGAAGGGCCGTGGCGCTCGTCGTATCGAGACTTCTGAGATGATTGTGGTGCCAAAAGCCGTTGTCGGGCAACCTGGCGCTCCTTTTCAGCGGGGGCGATGACGCCACAAGCATATGCAGTGGTCGGCTCACTTGAAGCCGGCAACGTGATGTCGAACGGCAAAGTAGGCTCACGGCCAAAGAGTAGGAGGAAAGGAGAATAACCAGCCGTGTCGTACCGATAGGAATTATACGCAAAAGGGACATAAGCTAGTGTTGCGTCCCAATCCCGATAGTCTCTGGAAACATATATTGCAAGCATGTCAGTCAGTGGTTTGTTGAGCCGCTCAGTAAGGCCATTAGTTTGACGATGCTATGTAGTCGTCACTTTGTGCTTTGTTTCTCAAGAGGGAAGAAGGTCCTCGACAACCTGCGACAAAAAGTACCAGCCACAGTCCTTGACCAACTGGCGCGGAGCACCATGACGCTGGATGACGTCCTCCAGAAGGAAATCGGTGACATCTGTAGCAAAGCTCATGAGGAGCGCACGGGTGATAGCGTAGCGGGTAGCAATATTGCATGGCCGAGTTGAACTCTTTGATGGCGGCTCGTGCACCGTGGTTCAATTTCACGGTCGCCGTATCAGGCATATTTCTAGCCCGACAGATCTTCTTCTTCAGCGGAGAAAGAATTTAGAGCTTGCTTTTGTCTCTGGAAAGGTGGTGTGCTTTTGCTGTGAAGTCATTTGGCGACTGAGACCCTTTGCGATGGTTTCGATGCAGCTTTTGCTCCGTCGACTGTTGGCTGGTGGTGCCCGTACCAGCGCCCGTCAACAGTCGACAGTTTGCCGTATGTGCGCAACAAGATCACTACAGGCATGTTTCTTGCTTCTTTTAGGTGGTTCACCGTACACGGGTTCCGCAGGTCCTACCATGCGTCTATCCGTCTGCAGCAGTAAAGTGCGCTTGTGTTATCGTGTGCTCGCAAAACTGTTTCGAACGAGGCGTTGCATGACCGTGCATTTAATTTATCGTCAGCGCGGCAAACAGCTTCGCTTGAGTCGTTACTTTTCGCACCATTATTGAGAAAACGTTACTGGTACGAAGGTATACAATCAGCGGAACATCTCTTTTATTGGGGCGATCTGTACACATTTCAACGGGTTTTGTCCAGCGTCGTCATCTCCTGTAAGGTAGCAGAGCATGCAAGTGTTGTGAAGAGCTGAGTCGCGACCGATAGTAACAGTGGGAAGTCAGGAGGGTCAGCGAGAGTGGAAAGAGGGCGAAGGAAGAGAGAAGAGTGAGGGGATATGACTCTATAAAAAAAACAACTGTAAAGAGCTTCATCGAACAATAGCGGTGAAGAGCGAAGGGAAATAACAGAAGCAAAATTGAAAAGTTGTGCAATTCGGGACATTGTTTAGCTGCCAAGTTTTGGTTATTCTGTGCTGTTTAAAGAATTGCTCAGTTGAATGAAGATACGGCAAGTTATTTACATATCTGATAGCTTTCTTTTCTAACAGCAGTTATTAACACGTGAGGCTATGTTCAGACTACAGACGCACAAGCCGTATCGTGATTTATGAACTTACAAAAACGGCTTGTCATGCAGTTCAGTTGGCTGAGACGTAAAATGACGTCATTTGGCAGCAGTCTAAACCCGGCCTTATTGCTGTTAGTCAAGAAAGCTCTCAGATCTGTAAATAACGTCCCGCATCTTCATCCAAATAAGCAGTTGTTTGAGGATGAAGTCGAGGGTTTGACGGAAACCCGTCTGGTCGGGAAACATGTTGGAGTAAAAACGGAGACACCGACCAAAAGAAACTTAAAAACTTTAAAACAACAACAAGACGTTTCGGCTTCGTTACTGAAGCCTTGTTCACAATGAGGCGAATAAAAGTTCATGCACGCTTATGTTCTCTTGAGCACGTGACGTAGGCAGCGCGTGTACGACGGGGGGAGGGTTCCTTCATTTCGATTAAGTGTATGACGTGTCGTCTGTATTTCCAGAGACTCGAGATAGAGCCGCGATCTGAAGTTCCTTTCTTGGCCGATGATTGTGGAATTATCCAATCAATCCCATGGCCCGTTGCACCCACGTGCTCGGCAAGAGCATTCGACGCCACACGCTTGTTTTTTACATCGTTCTGGTGCTGCCGTAATCTTTGCTTGAAGTTACCCGATTCACCTATGTAAGCGAAATCGCAATCTGCGCATGAAATCTTGTAGACTACGCCAGGAAACGATTCTCTTGGAAGCCTATCCTTACCGCCCACGAGTGCGTTCCGCAGCTTACACGCAGGCACGTGTGCCACCTCAACGTCATAACTACGCAGCACGCGGGACAAGGCTTCGCTTACACCAGGGATGTAGGGAATGGCAGCACGCTTTCTTCGTCGGGGATCAACCGGAACGGCAGGATTGGACAGGCGGCGTTCCACCCCATTGAAGAACGCCCGGGGATAGCCGCTTGCCGAGAGATCGTTTCGTACCCTGTCGAGGTCGGCGAAAGCGGTCTTCTGCTTTCGTACAAAGGCGGTTCGCACGGCTGAAGAGCGAGGCAGCAACAGACCTTTTGTGAGCGTCTGGGTGAACGGACCGAAAGTTTAGGTATCGGCCAGTGTGCGTATCCTTTCTGTACACATTAGAGAGTTTTAGCTGACCGTTTTTGACGGTCCGCTCCCTTATCGGCGGCACGGTCAGCGCAACCGGAACCAATGCCGTTCGCGGCCAAGCGCACCACGCATGCGCAATGGCGCTCCCGCTTGCTATCGGAGCGGAGCGGACCGTGAAAAACGGTCAGCTAAAACTCTCCATTAAACGAGAGCGTACCATCGCATCGGCTGACAAGCACGTCCAAAAATGGGAGTCTATGGTCGACCTCAGTCTCTACTGTGAATTGGATGGCCTTTTCTTGAACGATGGAATGGCTGGAAAATCGCGCACTCGCTTCCTTCAGTCCACGCCCAAGACTTTTTATGCGCTACGTGGACGACTGTTTCTGTGTGGTTCGACGCAGCGCCTTGGCTTCGTTCACTGCGCATTTGAACAGTCAAGAAAAGGCCATCCAATTCACAGTAGAGACTGAGGGTCGACCATAGACTCCCATTTTTGGACGTGCTTGTCAGCCGATGCGATGGTACGCTCTCGTTTAATGTGTACAGAAAGGATACGCACACTGGCCGATACCTAAACTTTCGGTCCGTTCACCCTGACGCTCACAAAAGGTCTGTTGCTGCCTCGCTCTTCAGCCGTGCGAACCGCCTTTGTACGAAAGCAGAAGACCGTTTCGCCGACCTCGACAGGGTACGAAACGATCTCTCGGCAAGCGGCTATCACCGGGCGTTCTTCAATGGGGTGGAACGCCGCCTGTACAATCCTGCCGTTCCGGTTGATCCCCGACCAAGAAAGCGTGCTGCCATTCCCTACATCCCTGGTGTAAGCGAAGCCTTGTCCCGCGTGCTGCGTAGTTATGACGTTGAGGTGGCACACGTGCCTGCGTGTAAGCTGCGGAACGCACTCGTGGGCGGTAAGGATAGGCTTCCAAGAGAATCGTTTCCTGGCGTAGTCTACAAGATTTCATGCGCAGATTGCGATTTCGCTTACATAGGTGAATCGGGTAACTTCAAGCAACGATTACGGCAGCACCAGAACGATGTAAAAAACAAGCGTGTGGCGTCGAATGCTCTTGCCGAGCACGTGGGTGCAACGGGCCATGGGATTGATTGGCATAATTCCACAATCATCGGCCAAGAAAGGAACTTCAGATCGCGGCTCTATTTCGAGTCTCTGGAAATACAGACGACACGTCATACACTTAATCGAAATGAAGGAACCCTCCCCCCGTCGTACACGCGCTGCCTACGTCACGTGCTCAAGAGAACATAAGCGTGCATGAACTTTTATTCGCCTCATTGTGAACAAGGCTTCAGTAACGAAGCCGAAACGTCTTGTTGTTGTTTTAAAGTTTTTAAGTTTCTTTTGGTCGGTGTCTCCGTTTTTACTCCAGTTGTTTGAGGAGCATTGAATAATCAATATTGGGCAGCTTTATTCCTACCGCCTGCTATATCAGTTACACAAATATTTGAAATGATAAATTTAAGCAATTCTTAACGCAAATGTCACGACTAGATTTACGAACTAGCAGTTATGCAACTCGTGGCACGCGATAATGGCTCGTTCCACGCCCACGCACCAATTATTTTGGTAGTCATTGGCATAAAACATTTTAAGGATGTTAAATAAACTACTTGGAATTAGGGACAAATATGGAACCCTAATACGTAATTTCTAACGTAATGTGTTTCCTTACATAATGTGCTTCCTTTCATAATGTAATAAAATAAAAGCGCGATAGAGTAAAGTAGCTGCATTTTCTTACCCCGAGTACCCACCCGTGCAACCGTGGAGCAAGCGAACGCACTGGAAAATGCGCCATGCCCTATTCGCGCCTTCTTAGACCATGCTGCCCTGGACCGGTTACGTCACCTTAATATTCAGCACATAGAACGAGTCGCATTTCAAAGTGCTTGAATGCCGCCTCGAAATACTATCATCCCGTTGCATGGGCGTCACTAGAGCTCGTGTCTCCCGAGTTTCGCTGAATCTCGGGCCTTCGCTAATAGCAGACGTGGACGTCATATGAATAAAGGCTTCACACGTGTTGTGCTTGAGTCATGCCTTACAGTATCCTCTTGGTGCTATTTCTTTTAAAGCGAAGCTTGCTATGTATTCCTGGTGGGAAATGTCTCGTTAAAACGACACTGCAGGAAAGTCATGCTTCTCTGACGATGATGCTGATCGTAGTGAAGTGAAGGAAAAAACTGGGGAGGCTGGCACTAAGTCACGCAAGGCTTCAACCGTGGCGAATCTGCAGGATTTCTCGCTATGTCCGCGGCTACACCTGCTATATCGGATCGCCGTCGACGCTGTCGGTCTCTATTAGCAGCATACTACTAATTTTACTGCTCTATTAGCAGCACGGCGCGCCTCTTGGTACGCGCCTTCTTCCTTAGGCGTGCGTACGTTTCGCGGCCGCCCCATGTCGATAACTGGCGCAACCTTACGAGCGCGCGGGATCAACAGAAAAACGGCGCCGATGTGCGGTGGCGCTTGAGGACATCTAGGGCGCCGCAATGGCGCGTACCTGCACAACGGATGCGCGCCGTTCGTGGAGTCGCGTGGACCTTCTGCGGAGCAGGTGTTGCGCCAGCTGTGGCGTTGTTGAGTAACAAAGGCAACCCGCCGCGGTGGCTCAGTGGCTAAGGCGTTGCGCTGCTGATCACGAGGTCGCGGGTTCGATTCCCGGCCGCGGCGGCCGCTTTTCTGATGGAGGCGAAAAGCAAAAACGCCCGTGTGTACGAGATTTCGGCGCACGTTAAAGATCCCCAGGTGGTCAAAATTAATCCGGAGCCCTCCACTACGGCGCGCCTCATCGCCTTCGTTGCGTCGGCGCGTTAAACCCTACAATCAAATCAAATCAAAAATCAAAATCGATTAACAAAGGCACTCCTCGGGGTTTTTGTGCTACGTGCCAAACATTACAATCAGCTGCAAATCTCCACGGTTAGGAAACACTTCCCGTAGTCGGAATCGAACCTAGGTCTCTCGCGTTATGAAAGCGACGTCTATCCCATTGCACCATTCTAGCTCCTTCTTTTTTGTCTATCTTTGGCATGCAAGTCACAAAACGAAAAAGCGATAAGAAATGGCAAAAACACAAGCACGCCACTTACTAGTGTGCCATTGTTAAAAAGACCGGAGCCCTTCCATACTTTTCAATTCGTTCATCCAGTCAGGTGGGCGAGGTTGTGCTTTGCTCACTTCTAATATGTCCCGTACACTTTGACCGAACAACTCTCTGCTCGGCCTCACATCACTATCATTATGGTGAACTTCCATTCCAGATTGGCATGTTCTATGCCCCCTTCATTTTCAATGGCCGAGCACCTGATTGCATGGCTCTTCAGCGGGAAATCCTTTTTTAGTGTAACTTCAAAACTTCTCAAATAAACACCCCCTCCCAACAGTGTATATACGCGTACTCTACTGTCTCTGGCTTCTTGCAAAGCAAACAATCGGGGCCCCGTAGACCAGACAAGTTTTAACGGGTGTAACCTAGTCTCGCGTGTAATGTAAAGAAAAAGAATTTCACATACGGCCGCGTGGCCATTATTCTTACGCTGACATACATTTTGCCTTGGCACTTCACTACATATGCATCTGTGCCACGGAATCAGCAAAGCCGTATCAAGAAGGTCTCTCTACTGCTTTTCTTGGTACATCATCACCAAATACTGGACGGAAAAACGTGAAACCAAGTCTAGCCGCAAGAACAACCTCACGTAGGTAGCCATAAAAGCTGCCGTCATGAGCGCGCGAGGTAAAAAGAAATTTCAGTAAAACTGTATCCAAGCGCACTTGACATACGGTTCGCGAAAAAGGGTCACGCAGATAACCCACACAAAGAAAACGATTCACTATTTGACGAAGTAAAAGGGCCGCGCTCGGCGCAAAAGGTAAATTCGACACACACGCTTCCATGTGGGGCACGAAACGAAAACAGCAAAAACCTGGTGCAGTCTGCACGTTGATACACGAGCAATGCGAAACCTGCATCACGTACCAGAGTTTTGTCACAGCGCAAAATAGCACACAGTCGCACGGTCGAAGCAGTCTGGATTTAAAGACGGGTACATGGACGTACGAAATTAGAAAAATTATGCACCCCGCCGTTTATTGACAGTGGTTGAACCCGAATCTTTCTCTGTGCGAATCAAATGGCGAAGGGTCAAAGTCAAAGCCACAGCGATCGAGAGTCGAAAATGTTTAGCAGTCAAAGTCATAGCTCAATGAGTCAAAGTCCAAACCGCCTGAAAGCCAACGTCCAAACTCAGACGACAACCAAAGAATCCCTAACGAGAAAGCTTCGTGCTCCACCATTGTCATCGTTGGGCTATGAACATATTTTCGTGTTTTTAGTGAAAACCCCACTTTTTCTGTGTTCTTGTCAGTTTCTTTCGCGCTTCGTTTCATCAGGCAACCTTAACAGCTCGCACACCTGTCCTCACTGTGTTGCCTTGCTCGTTACTCAAGAGGATCGCGGTACCTAAAATGGCCATTCACAATTCTCAAAGCATTTATAAAACACTATCGTGCCACGCTTTATTGCTCTGCAATATGAAAAAAGATGGCTGATGTTTTTGTTTGTAGATCACAGGTGAATCAAGCGCGCCTTTTGCCGAATGGCTTGTTCTCGCGTTTCTCAGCGTCATTGTTCGGGGAAACACCAGTGAAAACACGCTACACAAGAGGGGAGGCAACCACAAGGACAGTCACAAGTACAGCCTCCTCTTGTGTAGCGTGTTTTCAGTCGTTTTGCCCTGAAAACGATGAACCAACATTCCCAGACTTCCACTTTAGTCATTGTTCGCTCTCTCTCTCCGATGCACGCAGCTCACGAAGCTGAGGAACAACCTGTACACCATCGGTGAACAACTGCAAGTACCGGATGGCGGGAAACTTGCGCCACCAACAGCCACTGGGCAACAGGGTCGTCTACCGATCCTTCAAGTTCTCCAGCTCCGCGACCACAGCGGCAGCCAACATGGCACTTCTCATTATCGCAGCCGCAGCGAGCGCGGCAGGATTGAGCCTCAATGGTGGCTTCTTTTCAGCGTAGTTGCGCTTGCCGAAGGATCCGTAAACTGTGTTGCTAGTGCGACGAATTCGCGAAAAAGAATTAAAATATTAACAGGAATATTGATTTCAAATAAACGAGTACCTGATTACGAAAAGTTCGAGAAGTTAACTTACTTAAAACGTCTTGCGTTGTCGTTCTGTATTTCATGTTCTGTGAATATTCTTTGAGATTTGCCCTTCCTCTCTGGAATAATACAAAAAGACTTCATGCAATATCTTCCTACAAACATTAATTCAAGCATCAGTGAAATCAGCATCAGTGGTTCGAGGCCTTGAACATCGTAGACACCAACATCCCTAGACTCTGCCACTCTGTGGTGTATTTATCCAGCATGCGAAATATCTCGGTCGGCAACAAAACATTTTTGACTTCTAGGCCAGTTCACTTCTTTAAATAGGCAATTTTAAGCTATAACTCACCGAGATGAAGACTCGAGAGAAGGAACAACTCCGGGGATATGCAACCATATCGTTACAAAGTCCCCTGTTTTATAGATCGCGTTATGGGCTGCGCTCCTTGCCATCGAAAGCAGCACCCACAAAGCAAACGTATTAACGAACGAATACACTACGCGAGTTCGAAATAGCGTTTATGTTGGACGCGCAGTCCCAGCGCTTTTCGCAGTGTGACGAAAACGTGCTTCCGGGTGCAGTAACAAGAAGGGCTGGGACGCGCTTTCCTGTTGGGCTGGACTGAGAGTCCCGTAGCGGCGCTAGCGCATCGTTCCCCCCAGTGAAGCTTCAGCTTGGGTCATTCGATGCTTTGGTTGGCATTGTGATTAGGCGCGCCCAGCAAGTGCGACGACTCTGGGCAACGCACTGGACCTTGGTGCGGTTACTGGCTTCACGTCAGCTTCACGTCAGGTTCTCTGACAAATATTCCCACTGAAGACAAGAAACGTAAGCTCTTCCATTACTCCATTTTGTCGAATAGGAGCAGCAAGCGTCCAAGTGTTAAGGGGTAATGACATGGAACGATTTTAGTGAGCGACCCGAACGACGTAACTCAATGGGTGCTGCCGACAGATAATGTGGGCGACACTGACACTAATACCCTGCCGCCGGGGGCCTCCGTCGCTGTCGTCGCCCGGGCGACTGTGTGCTAATATTTTCGCGCTGTCCCTCATTCTGCCTGTTTGCAGTAACCCATAGAGCTACGTTTATCGCGTCGCTCACCATTATCGCTACGTGGTTACCATTTTATTACAGCAAGCGAGGCGTTATGCAAAAGTGCCGCCATCTACCAGGACAAAACCGAAACAGACAAACGACGCCATATTGGGGGATTCCGGTTGACGAAAATGTGTGGTGAGCTCTTTTCTTAGCTTGGCGATCGCTTTTTTAGGAAGAGTTTAGGGCAAAATAATCAGCAAAGAGCCGTCTGTGTTGCTCACGTTTCCGAGCGACTGCGGATATTCCTATTGTTCGTCAAAAACACAGACTGATGATGATGATGATGGTTGGATGTTAATTGCGCAAGGCCAACTGGGGCAAAGAGCGCCAAAACAGTGGTTATATATGAGAGGTGAAAACGTAAACACTAAAATCAGTCAGCAAGGACAAAAGTAAAAACACAAAGCGACAATGAGGAGGGCTGGTGTATAAGGCCAGGGAGTTATCGTGCATGGTATGAAATTAGGTCTAAAAAAATCCCCCCACCTCCCCGAAGGGGATCGTGCGGAAATGCGAATGCATTGGGTGCACCGATGAGTGCGCTGTGAGTAATTATTATTAATGGCGTACTTAATGAAGAGAGAGGAGAGTGTGAACGTAACCATTTATTCATTCATCAGCACCTGTTTGTGTTATCGTTGTACCTGACGGCCACAATCACCGCCTTGTGGTCGCTGAAGTGCACGGTCAAAGGGTCTTTGAGAAGCATACGCGCGACCCTTTGACGTGCACTTCAGCGCCACAAGGCGGTGATTGTGGCCGTCAGGTACAACGAGAGGAGAGAGAGGGCCGCGCAACACGCCCGCCCCGCGCGGAGCTCTCTCCGCCGAGCTCCGCGATGCGAGGCCCTCACACGCCCGAGAGCGCGCTCCTCTACTCCCGCTCTGCCGAGCTCCGCGATGGAGCTCCCGGGCGGCGGCTCCTCCTCTCCCTTGCCCTCCGCTACTCCCGCCCGAGCTACTACGTACTCCGGTTGCTAGGCGCGCCACAGCTGTTGCTAGGCGCACGCCGGCCAACGCACGACAACCCCCGACTAAGAAATGCATTCGCATTTAAAATTTAACTCATTCAGACATCTCGCCAGGGTCGGGCACTTTTACAGACGATGACCTACCTTACTGCGTCGCTTCCTCCAATCCCCCTCCTTGGGCCCCGTTCCCACGTATCCGCATAAAACCCCTACCTTAGAATATGAACCCGTCCAGGCATGCCACCCGTCGTGTTCTACACTGTAAAGCCCTCACCAAACGTGTCTCCTTCCTAGAAAAGCAGGGATCGGTGGTATATCTTACACACGCCAGTCATTTTTTCCTCCGCGCAAACAGGAACCGCAGCCTTTTTACGCCACTCGTGGCTGGTTCCCCCACAAACGCCTTTTTTCTGTCCGCCAGATGCTACCTCCCTAAAAGAGCACTCCATCCCTCTTGCCAAAGAGCATGCTGCTCTCAGAACCTCCTCCGTTACATCTTCACAGATTCGCAATCCGCCACCCGAAATTATTTACGCTATACCGTCAACCCCTTTCCTTCTAACCTAATGACTGACACTCTTAACAGACATCCTTCTCACCTCTTTGTCCTGGCCACGCTAACATGGACGGCAACGTAAGAGTAAACGCGCTTTCCCGAGATCTATTCCCGGGTCCGTCTATGCTCTGGCTAATCTCATACCATCCTCCTTCCACTTTTCTTCATAATCGCGCGGCCCGTAAATTTACTTTACTCTCCTATCGCCTCGCCCGCCAAGTCTACCCTTCTCCACACCCGCGCCTCACCCGCGCCCAAACCTTTCTTCTCCGCCAGGCTCATACCCGCTCCCTCTCATTTCATCACATTCGGCATAGCATACGAAAGTGCTCTGGTCCCGCAACCTGCCCTTTTGGTGGTGCGTACCCCTCTATACCACACTCCTACTGCAAATGCCTCCGGCCCCCCCCCCCCCCCCCACGAAGCTTCCCCCTCGCTCTCCCGCATCACCTCATGGGACACTTGGCTGGCTCCCCCGCCCGGAACAGACGTTAGGGCTGCCCAGGAGGCTCTCTGCCGTCATATCCAGAAGATCTCCAAGGACATTCTGGACTACTATGAATACAGTGACGCCTCAGGATCCATCATTAGCTGACCTGGACATAGGTCGGTGACTGGGCAATACACGTTTTCTCTCTCTCTCTGCTAAATATTTAAAAACGCGCTTGACAGAAAACATGGGATCGGCAGATAGGGAAAACGCTGGGTGTAGTGGGATGCGTAGTCTGTATAGTTGTGGTAAGGGTTTGCGTCGTGTCGGGTCAAGTGCCTTGCATTGAATAAGTATGTGAACTACGGATAGGGCATCTCCACACCTGCTACACAGAGGTCTTGAAGACCCCATGAGTAGATACGAGTGATGTGACATGTGTGTGCCCCATCCGTAGCCTAGCAAGGGCAACTTCTGTTATCTGTTGCGTGTGTCAGTGGTGTATGGTTTCAAGAGTGGTTTTATCCAGCGACTTGCTATCTGTCTGTTCCCTCCAGTGTGCTTGCCATGTGTTGCGAAGTTGGTCTCTGATGTGTGTCCTTGTGTCAGTGTACTGCACTGTTGCTATGTCCACTGTGTTCTAGAGCGTCGCCGCAGTGGGCATTTGATCTGTGGTTTCGTTCCCGGCTATCCCACAATGGTCAGGAACCCAACATATTGTTATTTCGAACCTTGAGGCTTCTGTCGGCATTAGGGCCTTACAAACAAGACTGATTACATAATTTGTTTGAAAGCCATCTTGACAAAAGTGCACGTACAAAGCTAAGAAAATCTATATACACTATGGACTTTGTTGAACAATGTAATGTAAAACATGTAAAATGCCGTGTACTTCAGTCGTAAAAATGCTGTTGTGTGAGTTCATTCTTTTAGCCACGTTAAAGTTCGGTCCGTGCGCAGCACAAGACACAGTCTCAGCTGTCTTTAATTCGTCACAGTAAAACTCTGCACACTGGTGCTTCTCCTGCAGGAAGAGGAAGCTCTGTAGAGGAAGCACAACGGAGCTGCATAATAACTTCTCTTGGTGCCATGTTTTTGTCGAATCGCAAAAAGGACAGGTCACAAGAAACAGCCCGGAGTTGCCATGGTGCAATAAAGTCAATGAGGGGTGTCTTGCGGATGTGTGAAAATGACATTGCTAGCTCAGAAGCTTCTGCTCTCACTCTGATAGGGAACGGAGTCGACGTTGCCTCTCACTCTGAGAGGGAACGGATGGGCGGTTTAAAAATAGCTGCTGTGAGGATGCATCATGAATGGTAGAAACACAGACTGGTACCGCCAGTGGAGCTACAAATTCACAACGGAGTCCTATGTCAGCCTGCCGAAGTTGAAGTGCAAGAAATGCACTGGGCAAGTATGTTATTTTCTTTCTTTTTAAAGCAAAGCTTTTTACCTCTACCAGCCAATGGTTCCTTCGTGACTTGTGGGACAAAAAACTCCTAACGCGGCTGAAGAGGGGAAGGACGGTTTTGACTAACGGAGCACAGGGTAGATGGCGCGGCGAACGCGTGCTACGTTCTCGCGCGCTGGCGGGCGCGACCGCGGGAACCATTCCGTCGGTTTTGTCGTGTGCTTTAGCGACGGTTCTTTTGGGCCTGTTTCTGCCCAGCTTCGCGTCCATTGCGCTCTTTCTTCGCACGGCTTCAATAACTTGTTCGACAGCACCTCCTGCGTGACCCATACCCGGCGGAATTACGCGGCCGGACGGCCAAAATACGCAAAGTATTGGTTTGCAGGGCAGGAAAACTAAAATGTGGAGATCACGTACAGACGTCTGGCCCCAACCGAAACGCTATGTTTCGCACACCGTTTGCCAAGTATGGGACTCCGTTTTCTAAATTGGTGAATACCAATTCGGTTGTGTTTTACAAGGTATTGCAAAAGGTGAAAGGAGCAACTGGTGCTGACAAGTAGCAATTACAAGAGTTCCCTCAGTTTTCGCGCAATTCTGAAACTTGCTAAACTAGTGATCAAATGTAGCGCAGCAGAAACACACGGGAACGAAAGAATACACACGGATGAGCGCTCACTTCTAACTGATTCTTTATTCACATGACGCCAAATATATATGCTTAGCCTTGGCAGGAACAATAAAAAAGAGAAAAAACAAAACAAAACAACAACAACAAAAATACTGACAAAGAAAGAGCGAGTACACCCAACACGCCCCAAACATTTTGACAATAACAGTGGCCTGTCGCGTATGGCATCGCATTGCAGGAAATGTAGTTCACGGTCAGATAACGCAACCGACGGTTTGGTAACACAGTCGTTCCTTTCACGCGCCATCTGAGCTGCCTCACCGATTAAGCGCGCTTGATTGTCGTTGATTATCTCGACTACTGTAGTGTGAGCCTGGGAACTGCGCAGTGCAACCCCTACACGTGCTGACATGCTGTGCCAAAAAACTTGCCTGGCCATTACGCACATTACTGGCATGCTCGGTAGACGCTCATTGAGGCATCTGCCCGTCTGTCCCACCGGCTGGCAGATGCCTCAATGAGCGTCTACGCGAGCATGCCAATAATGTGCATACTGGCCAGGAAGGATTTTTGGCACAGCATGTCAGCACGTGTAGGGGTTGCACTGCGCAGTTCCCAGGCACACACTACAGTAGTCGAGATAATCAACGACAATCAAGCGCGCTTAATCGGTGAGGCAGCTCAGATGGCGCGTGAAAGGAACGACTGTGTTACCAAACCGTCGGTTGCGTTATCTGACCGGGAACTACATTTCCTGCAATATGGTGCCATACGCGACAGGCCACAGTGATTGTCAAAATGTTTGGCGCGTGTTGGGTGTACTCGCTCTTTCTTTGTCAGTATTGTTGTTTTTAATGCAGAGCATTTCTTTAACTCACGATGTCACCCGGCGTTGTCGGCGTTGGCGTGCCTCGGCGTCCGCAACAGCCGTTCCAGGTGCGCCCTCTCCCCCACTCCTCCTCGCCTGCTCTCCGCTGCTCCTCGCGTTTTAAATGCAGAGAATTTCTTTAACTCACATGTAGCGTCCGCCGTGCGTCCGCAACAGCTCAGCGCGCAGGCGCGCCCTCTCCCCCACTCCTCCTCTCCGGCATCACGCTACCCTCCTCGCTCTCAACAACTGGTCCGCACCCCTCCCCCTACACTATATAAAAAGATAATAATTACCGGCGCCTGGTTTCGATCCCATGACCCTGCGAGCGGAACGCAAGGGTCGTGGGATCGAAGTGCTCTACCCACTGCGCCACAAAGCCGACACAGAATGGAAGGCTACGAACGCGCCTTATATCCTTGACTCATTCAAACTACGTCAAGAAGCTGCTGATACAACGCATTCACTACCAGTGGGCGGAACGCGAGGTACATGGTGCTCTTCCCACTGCGCCACAAAACCGACACAGAATGAAAGGCTACGAACGCGCCTTATATCCTTGACTCATTCAACTACGTCAAGAAGCTGCTGATACAACGCATTCACTACCACCAACTCCCCACACACTAAACGTTAACGCAATACACCCACCCCCTATGCGACGCATTTACTCGAGTCCCCCTCGCGGGGAGATGGGCCCATTTTTTTTTACCTCTTTATATTGTTCCTGGTAAGGCTAAGCATATATATGTGCCGTCATCTGAATAAAGAATGAGTTGGAAGTGAGCGCTAGTGTATTCTTTCTGTCCCGTGTGTTTCTGCTGCACTACGTTTGATCACTATGAATTACCAACTAGCCGATTCTACAGCTTTACTTTGCTAAACTAACTAGATTAAATTGTTATAAATGGGAACCACAAAGCTCCCGAGGCGAATTGTTTCGGTGGCTGCGTTTGTGTCGCGCGGGGGTGTAGCCCCCCCCCCCCCCCCCCCCCCCCCGCCCATGGCCGAAGCTGCTTCGTTCGGGAACAGCGGCACTTCGGCACAGATACACCTCCCAGTTTTCTACTGATGAAAGTGCAGTTAAGGGCGACAAGTCCCATTCTTCAATGGCGCGACGAAACAATGAAAACTTCAAAGTGTTATTCCTGGCGAAAAATGGGGTTAAAGAAAGGTCATGGGTGTGACGGGTTTTTCTTGTTGAAAGGGGTCTAAGGTATGGAGTACGGTCTAATTCAAGCATATTTGTGAACAATAGGAGAAGGAACTTCAAGCGAAGGAATTTCCGCCTTAACAACAGAGCGGGGATGTTATTACTGAACATAAGATTAGTAACCGACTCGGGGTGATTGTATTTTGAGTAAATTAAACGCACAGCCTGTCTTTGGGTTTCTCAATAACTATTGATGTCAGATTTGGTGTAGGGATCCCAGACCATTCAATCATATTCTGGTATTGGTCTAATAAAAGTGGTATAGGCCAGATATTTTACATGAGAGCGAGCATCTTTAAGCTTATGCCTCAGCTGACAAAGCTTACGGAACGCTGAGGCGCAAACGTTACTGATTTGAGTGTTCAAACCTAAATTGTTATTAATTGTGAAAACACGATATTTATATTCGCTTAGGCCTGTCTGGGCATCAACACAGTGTACGTTATTAAAGGATATACAGTCACCTGCAAAAAGACGTATTTTCCCAGGATCGTCCAATACACCAACAATATTATTGCAATAAACAAGAGTAGAGGCCCAAGTACGCTCCCCAGGGGAACGCCGGATACAACCGGAAGAATATCAGAATTATGGCCGTTAAAGTTCACATACTCTTTGCGGTTAATTAGATAGGAGGAAACCCAAGACGCAAAAAAAGCAAGACTATATCGAAAGCACGTACTTTATGAATTAGTTTGTCATGTGGAACACAGTCAAATGCTTCGCTGAAATCAAGACATATGACATATACCTGGCCACTTTTAGCTAGACAGGATGCAAAAGAGTGAATTGCTGTTGATAACTGGGTAACTGTAGACATGCCTTGAAGAAATCCACGTTGCAAGGAGATCAAGATTTTGTGTTGATCCAAAAATTCAGAAATACAAGTAGCAACAATATGTTCCAGAAGTTTACAGGCAGAAGAGACTATTGAAATAGGATGATAGACGGGAACGAGAAGAGGATAACTATTTTTAGTGAACGGCAACAAGGCGAGCTATCTTGAAGTCGGGGGGCTAGGTAGATGATTTTAGGGGGGCTTGAAGATAAGAACTAGGAAGCTGGTGAGGGTTTCTGCATAATGTCGCAGAAAAGCGCTTAGATTGCCTCGAGGCCAGCGGATGACTTGGTTTTTAACCTAAGAAGCATTTTCAAAACACCTGAATACAAGATAACATTAGCATCAGTAGGAAGAGATACGCTGTTATTTTGGAGCGACAGAGAAGAGTTTGAAAAAAAAACACTGTGAAACTGGTTACTAAAGTGATCAGCTATCACTTTGGGAGCACCAATTAGCAGGCCATCATGCGAGATGTGGCTAATCTTTTCTTTTACATACAGCAATAAAATTCCAGAATTTCTCGGTATTCTCGGGAATACCATAAACTACCCCGTTAGAGCGCCTGCGTTTGTCTTCTAGTTCGGTAAGTTTTCTTGTTTAAATTCCATGACTTTTTGTCATAACAAACAGGTTACCAAGTTAATATAACTTCATAGTCTTCAAATTAAGTTCAGAAATATCCAACCTCAGCTACAAGGGTTTCGGTTTTTGCTAACAGGTCAGTCACATCCCTTCGGGAAACAGTTTGCCCGTCCAAGAGCTTTAGACGCATCTCGTGGCCCTGGATGATGCTCAATATCTGGAGACAATAATAACTTCAGCGCAGAAAAGCAGTTTCCCAAATTGAGAACACTGTTGTGGGCACGGCAGGAGTAACAAAAAACGGCCATCACTTTTTACAGAACCGTAGGTGGGACTGACCTGCATGAAGCAGACGAAGTAGTTGGTTAAGGCCATGTTCGTGCCAGACCCGCCGTGGCCACTGAAGCCAACGTTGTGCAGGAAGTATTTTATAGGCTAAACAGTCGACGCCGTCACAGTCCCTGTGGCGGCAGATGGCAGCAGCGCCACGACGACGTCAGGAGGCGAAGCGGCGTGTCGCAGGGACTCGCTGAAGGACGAAAGTTGATACAAGACAAATTTGAGCAAACATGAGGAAAAGAATGGCTCCAGTTGAGGCGGGCTTTGAAATTAGTTCAGAATGGTGTTAGCTTAAAGAAATAAAACTGAAATAGCAAACAAATTAATTCATTGCCCTTCTACTCTGTAAGATGGATGACCAGAGAAGCTATGCTGCGTAATGTTAGATTTGTATTAGCGGCTAAATGTAATATAATTTGTTTCAGGATAGTTCCGGCAGTAGTATTAGTAGAAAAAACTTTGTTTTGCTTTGCCCAGGGACGGGGTCTATGGAAGAAAAAGAGTGGTAAAATCCTCTTCTATCTTCTTTCCCCTTTACTCGGCGAAGAAGAGTCGTTGGACCATGTCGGCGACTTCGTACATCCGGACAAGTTGGACTTGCACGCCCGGGTCCGAACTGAGCAGTGCGGTCTTCCACTGCTCAGTGGCTCTCTCTTCATGTCTTCACTCCTAAGCGACCGCGAGCAAACCGTGTGTTGTAGATCCGCCCTGCCAAAAGTTAAGAAAGCGGGACAAGGAAGAAATCAAGGTCACCATAAGTAAAACAATGAAATGGGGACTGGACCTTCCGCTTACCACCTCGAATACCCGCCTTCAGGTACTGGAATAACAAACCCTTTCAGGGAACTCAGGGAGACGCACTTCGTCAATCAGTACGCCCGGCTATAGCACAAACAGGTTCAGAGAGACGGCTTCTAAACATAATGCATATTAATCATATATACCACACTTAAAGGATGACCATGGTTCCGGATCCTTAAATTCTGACCTTTACCAAGGAACATGGGAATGGAGGAGCATGAAGGCACGAGCGAATTATTAGCGAGAGATACAAAACCAATACTTAGCCACAAGCCAGGGCTCTCCTACGCAGACGCAGCCGGCCCGGTAAAATGGGGTGGCGTGGCACATGGCAGCAGTTGCTCACGCAGGAGAACAAGTTGACGGACTCATCATCCAAGCGCTAAGCGCAACACAGGCAGGAGAAGCAGCTACCACTGGCGGCGACTCATGCAAACTCGAAATACACTCTCACAGGCTTCAAAGGAACGTGTTAAAACTACCGATTAGGTTGTTTCACACCTATAGCGTGCAATCTTCTTTGGAGTGTTAGTCACGTTCAGCACACGCCCCGCGCACTCTTGCGACGAGTCCAAGGTCATCAGGACATCGCAGTTAACGAGACGGCGAACGCGCCGGCCCACCCTTTCACCTAACAGGCACCCGGCGTATACGCCACCGAGCTCGACACCCAAACTCCCCCTCCTAATTTTTTCCAACATCACCTCTCATTACCAAAACAGCCATCGGTGATACCCACCCAATGTAAAGGTCCTGGGGAGGCCGCACGAGCGAATACTTCTTGGACCTTTCACCAATTCGGTACTGTGCCAGGCAGTACTTTAACATTTTAGCCCTCATTTCCCTGGCGTCTGCTTGAATTGCTCGGTCGCAGATACATTTCATACGGTGTGGGCATGTCAGGCGAAGTCATCCCTCACCCCTTCCTCAACCCCACGAGCGAGGACTGGGAGGTGGCACTGCTCGGATTCCACGACCACAAAGGAGCGTACACTCAGGGCAATAGCGCCCGACTAGCGACCTGGACTAATGGATCCCGAAATAGAGATCCACCCTTTATTGTAAGGGGTAAGCACTAGGTGCTCACCTCAGACACCTCTCTGCAACCTCTACGCCATAAATGTTTTCCACCACCACATTCCACAGCCGTCGTATCCGTCCCTATAGAGCCCTGGGTAGCGACGGCTGTAGGCCACGGGGTCGGGGAAGTATTAGCCTGGGGCAGCCGCACGCCACTGACTGCCACTTGGTTAGGTTACGCTTCTGTGTGCTGCGAGGTACTTGGCCCTTCATAACCTGGAATGATCTAATAAGTCCCTATAGGCACCGGACACTGCAGTTTGCGCGCGACTCCAGCGCCTCCTCTCGCCCCCGCTTAGCAACTCTGGGTCGGTGGGTGTCGCGACCGGCCGTTGAGCGCACGTAAAAACACACGCGATGCGTGCGGTTCGACGTTGTGTGGCGGAAGTTTTTTAAGAAACATAGTTATAATTGCAAGTTGTAGGGTCCGAAAGGATCAAAAGGCTGCAGGAAAGAATTAGTGGAAGCGCCGCTACTGCAGCGCGAAGGACAGCCACAATCGCGAAAGGCAGCCTGCCATCGTTCTGTACAGGTTTCTCGCTCGGGCAGCCGTGGGAGAATAAGCGCCGCAAGAAATGATTTTAGCAGTAAAAAAAGTCAAGGAAGTAAGAAAGTCATGACATTTTTTGTCAGTGGAAGGTGTAAACTTATGAGTACGATTACCGTTTATGAGCAGCGCAGACACCAAGAGCCGTAAAACTAAAACGTTTGCTTTCAGCGTTCACACACATCACGCGCTCCGATGAATTGCATGTCGTCGTACAGTCAAACCCGGCTATAACGAACCCGGATAGAGCTAATTATGCTATATATCGAGCAAAAATAATTCAGTAACGGAAATACATGGGAAACATATTCCTTATGACGAAGCTCACATCCGATATATCGAACTCTGCGCGCCTAGAATGGCCGCTGAAATGCATGGTCTCGGAGCGGCGATTGAGGTGTGGATTGGCCGCGACCACGGAGCAAGAGTTGCGACTTAGACATTGCGCCTCGCACGGAGCGACATGACGCCCGACACTTTCCGTAACTGTTTCCGACGCGAGGGACTGACGACGGAACCCGCGCAGTCAGCGAGTCCGGACCAAGACAGCAGCATCGGTGAACTGTGGGAAGAGCTCCCCCATATTATTATTATTTCATTTAATACATACTGCGGACCACACTTAGGTCCAAGCAGGAGGGCATGGTACAATGCAAAGAGCAATACAACAAAACATACACAAAAATCATGCACAGTTACCCAGTATCGCAAGTACTTCATTCGGTTATCTGGTTCCAGTCTGAAATGATGCGTGGAAAAAACGAAAATTTGAGCGTGTCCGTTCTCGCGAAGCACGGAGTTAGTGCATTTGGTTGGTGATGTCTTGTCGGTCTTGTGTTTAATGAAGAAAGAAAAGGGGTTGGATCAAGGGCAAGTTTGCGATTATATAAAAGAGACAGAAAATCAAGGCGGCACTTCTTTCTACGATCCTGAAGGGAAGGAATATTATTAGCTAGCATTAGGTCTGTGGGGGAGTCCGTTCGCGAAAACCTAGAATAAACAAACCGAATGGTTTTCCGCTGAATCCTTTCAAGTTTCTTAATGTTTTGTTTAGTATGGGGGTTCCACACCATACTCGCATACTCCAGCTTCGGCCTAACGGATGAAAAATAACTAAGAAGCTTAACGTTTGGAGGGGAATTTCTGAGCTTATATCTTAGGAAGCATAATTTCCGGAAGGCAGACGAGCAAATATTATCTATGTGCAAGTTCCATGATAAGTTGCTTGTTAATGTAACGCCGAGGTACTTATAGCTGATTGATTGTAGGGTTTAACGCGCCGACGCAACGCAGGCGATGAGGCGCGCCGTAGTGGAGGGCTCCGGATTAATTTAGACCACCTGGGGATCTTTATCGTGCGCCGAAATCTCGTACACACGGGCGTTTTTGCTTTTCGCCTCCATCAGAAAAGCGACCGCCGTGGCCGGGAATCGAACCCGCGACCTCGTGCTCAGCAGCCGCAACGCCTTAGCCACTGAGCCACCGCGGCGGGTAGGTACTTGTAGCTGTCAACCTGTGTGAGTGAAGACGATCCTAATTTATACACGTGTTCACTGGGTTTTTCCTTTCTTGTTGCACAAAGATATACACTTTTTTCCAAATTTAACTCCATTCCCCATTGTACACACCACTTACGCACGTTTTCAATGTTTTTCTGGAGTTCGTTCTGATCATTAGTACTTGTGACTTCCCGAAACAAAACACAGTCGTCAGCGAACAATCGAATTTGAACAGTAGGGTCAACAACAGTTACTAAATCGTTAATATACAACAGAAAAAGCAATGGTCCCAAAACAGTACCTTGTGGAACCCCAGAGGTGACAGGAAGACACCGAGATTGTTCTTCGTTAATTTTTACAAGCTGTTGGCGGTTGGATAGGTAGGCTGCAATCCAAGAAACAAAAATATCCGGAATGTGAATGTTTTTAAGTTTTGCTATTAATTTGTCATGTGGTACCTTGTCGAAAGCTTTTTTGAAATCTAAAAATATAGCATCAATTTAGCCATTGTTGTCAAGACACGCTGCAAACTAATGAATTATTGTCACCAATTGTGTCACCGTGGAATAACCTTTTCCAAAACCATGTTGAAAATTTGTTAGTACGGCATTTTCGTCTAGAAATTCAAAAATCTGTTTGGAAAAATTATGTTCAATGATCTTGCAGCATTGAGACGTTAAAGATATCGGACGGTAAGTTTGAAAGCTGGACCGGTCACCTTTTTTAAAAACAGGAACAATCAGAGCCATCCTCCAGTCAGTCGGTAGCTTCCCAGTGGGCAAAGAAGTGCGAAATATTACAACCAGAAACTTATCAGGTAGTTCGGCATATCTGCGTAAACAGACGTTTGGAATTTGGTCTGCAGCAGAAGAAGACTTGGTTTTCAAATTTAACAGCATAGATAGTACACCAGAGTAAGATACAAAATCAGCGTTATAAATGCCAGGATCCGATATTAACAGTGGACACGTTCGCGCAGGAGAAAACACACTGTGAAAATAATGATTAAAATGTTCAGCAATGATTCCAGGGTCAGAAATTAGGTCACCATCGACTTTCATTTCCCTTACAGGCTGCTTTTTGTCAGTAATATAATGCCAAAATTTATCAGCATCATTTTTCATGAAGTTTGGCAAGAGTGGTTGAAAGTAGTAGTCCTTTGAGCAGCGTAATGTGTTTTGCAAAGCATTTTTAATGTTTCTGATGACATCAGGCTGTGCATTCTTCTTCTTTAATCTTTTGAGTTTGCGTTTCAAATGAATGATTTTACGTGTTATCCAGGGTCTACGCTTGTGTTTTTTTGCGCCTGCTCGGTATGAAGTTGTCAAGGCAGTAATGGCACATGTCCTGAAACCGGTCCCATAGGTTGCAAACGTCATCACCGTCGAAATCAGCAAGACCTATTTCTAGATATTCAAGCACAGATTTGTCGTTAGCTCGTGAGTGATCTTTGAAACACCGCGTCGTGAACTTATCTTGGGATCTTAACTTGAGAAGGGGTACAGTAACGCATACTAAGTGGTCATATATTCCTGGTTCTATTGCAACAGAATATTTTTCAAAATCGCTGGGAATAACTACAAGATCCAAAAGAGAACTACAGGGGCCCTGTACACGAATTGGTTCGTTTACAACTTGTATTAGGTTATGTGTAAGCATGATATCAAACACTATGTTCGTGTGCTTCAAAAATTCTGAACCAGCCATCAATCGTTTCCAGTCAATCCCCGGCAGGTTAAAATCCCCAATAAAAAAAATGTTGCTGTTCATATATTTTGACATTCGCTCTCGAAGTTTAATTAGATATTCCGACGAGGAATCAGGAGGCCTGTAAAGCGCGTAAAGAACGTAAGAGTACCCCCAACACCAAACCTTTATGCACAAGCATTCAAGTTCGTCGATATCAGGCAACAAAACGGCCTGCATGTTGTTCTTTAAAAGAACGGCCACGCCCCCGCCTCTGGAAGCCCTTTCTTTACGTATTCTGCGATACGACGCGGGGAAGACGCTATCATCTGTTATTTCGCTTCGGAGCCAAGTTTCTGTCACTACGACAATGTGCGGGTCATTTTGAAGCAAGATAATTTCAAACTGGTAAGTTTTATTTTTTAGACTACGAGCATTCAGGTTCAGCAGGCGCAGTGGCTTTTCTTTGGTTGTGTTCGCATTACTGTTAGGGGTGCTCCTGGTTTTTTGGTTGATTGGCCATGTGGGAATATTTTTGTTCACGATGCGTGGTTTAGTGCCTGTGCTTGTTGCCTCGTCACTGTACGATTTGGCTTTCGTTCGTCGTTTTTCGTAGAAGTATGCGTTCATCTTTTTCGGTATCCCAAGTGTACGTTGCTATTGATGAATAGTTTGTCGAAAACTAACGACACTTTTTCTTTTTTGTCGCGGTTCGGCTTCGAACTTGCCCACAGTTTACGTCTGACGTCTCGCACTCTACGGGAGAAATCTTCACCAATGGAGAAATCTGAATCTTTCAGCTTAGATCCTTGCTTAAGAATTGAGATCTTGTCGTTTGCGTCTTTTGGCTTAAAAATAACTGGTCTAATTTTGTTTGGTGCTGGCCTACCTATTCGATGGATGCGTTCAATCTTAATTGGTTCAAGCTCCAGTATGTCCTGAATTACTTCTTTGTTGACAACATGTTCAAGTGTGTCACTGGTCCCGTTTTCATTTTCCGGTAAGCCGTACACAATCAGGTTTGATATTCTACTATGGTTTTCGAGCTGATCAACTTGCTTTTCAAGTTGCTGAATTAGGGTACTCATAGAAGCCATTTGAGTTTGGCAAGCAGCAACTTTGTCCTCCAGAATCGCCAAGGCGTCCCAATTTTTTTTGTATATCGGTTAGTCGCTTTTCTTTTATGTCCTTTATGTCAGCAGCTATACTTTCTAGCTGTTTAACAATTTTAGCCAAGTCAGGACCAGGATTGGCCTCAATGTCTCCGCCCAGGAGGAGCAATTGTCGCAACAAGCCAGAAACATCATAAGACACACCAGAAGACCATGGGCACGGCAGCACAAGTAAGAACGGGTCGCTTTGAGCGAAGCATTTTCCATAACGTTTGCTCACCTGTAGAAGGAAGACAAACGGGTTTTCATACCACAGCATACTGGCTGTGCCGCCGTGCCCAGTGGCCGTAGGAGTGAACAGGACGCTCATATATAGCCGGAATCCGCAGACGCGGCCCGCCTGGACGACTTTCTGGTATCAGTGATGCACGCGTGGCTGATAGCTGCAAAGGCAGGTGGTCTGGGTGTGCAGTTGACGACCGGCGAGGCAAGATGAGGCTGGTCGCGGGGTGCAGCGCATGCGCATCTCCCACTTGCAGATCGGAACGTTCGGCAAGAAGGGGGCCCAGCAATCCAAGGAACTGTAGAAGGAAGACAAACGGGTTTTCAGACCACCGCATACTGGCTGTGCCGCCGTGCCCAGCCCGATGATTCCCGATGATTCCCGATGATGTCGGCAGTGAAAGCCGTCCGACGCTTATAATGAAGCGCTTTCGGCAGTCAATGTGCTCAGCCAATGCTCCTTAGATTTTGGAGGACTCGGACTCGAACTGGTGCAAATAATGTTTCGTGTAGAGAATGTTATGCTAGTTGAAGACGCCAAAACGAAAGTGAAAACAAAAATCACCGCTTTTTCTTTGCAAAGTAGGCGGTTCAGGCGGAAAGTAAGTTTTAATACTTGCAATAAATGGATTATTTTAGGTATGGTAACGGCTACTTTACTGTGTTCGTTTTTGCATGTGGGGATGGTGGAGTAGAGGAGAGGGAGGGGGGCTCCCACGGATTGCGAACTTGTAACGAGAAGTTCGTTATAGGCGGGTTCGGATATATCGAACTATTGGATATATCGAACTAATCGCGGTTCATATTGCAATTCGCTATAAACGGGTTTGACTGTAGTAGTTGCATAACACAAGGTATTACCGCTTCCACCACTATTGTTTTATTAGCAGTAACCTTTTTTTAGCGACATTCACGGCACCGAATGGATACCAAAAGGCGGCACAAGAATATCCATTCACAGCACTTCGCGGGTGATGCCAAAAGCAATGTCAAGACGGTCAATACGCATCCCGCTTACTGCCCTACTTTGTTCCCCGAAATGTACATAGTTCGGCAACGCATTCCAAGCGAGAGCGTGGAAAGCTATCAAAGGCAAGGTTGCATTCACTCGCGCTGACTTCTTTAATGAGTTTTGCGTACGCTGAAAGTTGAGGTTATTATTGTTTAAGCAGAGGATGGGGAGGAAAATTTTTTAGTGCGTTTTGGGTACTCTGAAAAAGTTGAGGCTATTATTGTTTAGGCAGATGATCGGGAGGAGGAAATACTTTTTTTAAGAATTTCGAACGGCCTGAACAAACTGTATCACAATTAGCCGCTAAGACGACTGTAACATGACTCACAAGATAGAAGCCGAAACTAAACGGAATCTTCGTAAAGACAACCGCCGCTCCGCAGCAGATTTCGAACTGTGTGGAACTGCGTTAACTTTGTCAACAGCTAATAACGCTGGAATGCGTTGTGAATTAGTGAGAACACCAACCGAGCTGAAGAAGGGCAACCGAAAAAGGGCGTGGAAAGCTATCAAATTCAAGGTTGCATTCACTCGCGCTGACTTCTTTAATGCGTTTTTCGTACTCTGAAAGTTGAGGTTATTATTATTTATGCACAGTATGGGGAGGAGAATTCTTTAATCGTGTTGCGTACTCTGAAAGTTGAGGTTATTATTGTTTAAGCAAAGGATGGGAAGGAGGAGGAAATACTTTTTTGGAGAATTTCGAACGGCCTGAACAAACTGTATCACAATTAGCCGCTAAGACGACTCTAACATTACTCACAAGATAGAAGCCGAAACTAAACGGAATCTTCGTGAAGACAACCGCCGCTCCGCAGCAGATTTCGAACGTGTGGAACTGCGTTTACTTTGTAAACAGTTAATAACGTTTGGAATGCGTCGTTAATTAGTGACAACACCAACCGAGCTGAAGGAGGGCAACCGAAAAAGTAACTGTAAACTTTAGTGTGGTTGCGCGAACAGAGGAAACAATAAGACAAACACGCTTCTGTCGTGGAGCGCCGTTGTATACGCGGGCTACTGACCTGAATCGGCGCTGTAAATAACCTTCCCTCGCTGAGAATGGGACTTCGCAACGATGTCTGTCCCGTCAATTTCTTTCACGGCGCACACGCGCGCGGGAACGTACAATCAGTGGGCTTGGCAGCAGCATATCGGACGCAATGGCAAACCCGTTTTGTCTTATCGTGCAGGTCTTCGCTGTTTTGCTTCATGTGCAACCACTGCACGCATGCGCCCGGTTTGGACTGATCGGACAAGTGCTTCATCTGGACGACAACTCATCCGCCCCACATGACCACTGTGCCATCAGCGACGTCTTCTTTCCGCTCATCGCCTCTTCTGCGCTTGCGGCCTCATCGGTGACGTCAGACCACGTGGCTTCACTGGCGCTTATAAAGCGCCGCCTTTCGACGGACATGATCAGTGGGCTTGGCAGCAGCACATCGGACGCAATGGCAAACCCGTTTTGTCTTATCGTGCAGGTTAGTACTTACTTGCCTGTAAAATGTATTCGTAGCGACAATCGTTTTTTAGTGTTGCTGCCTTGCCCACTTGCTGTCGGAAGTGTTTTACTCGATGTCCTGTCTTTCAAAATAAGTCTTTTAAGTTGTGGCGACGTTGAGGCAAATCCGGGTCCTGCAGAGAATGAACTTTTGCTTCAGATTCTTGCAGGCCAGGCCACCATGACTGCCTCAATAAACAACGTACTGGAAAAACAGGGAAAGATAGAAGCAGATATCGCAGGAATTACTGATAGATTGAATGCTCTTGATGCCCAAATGGCGGCCCTTAATGCTCTGAAAACAGAAGTAAATAACGTAGGATCGACGGTCGCCAAACTTGAATGGCACATGACAGCTTTAGCCAACAAGGTTGACGAACTAGAAAATAGGACCAGGAGAAACAACTTGATTGTGTTCGGTTTAGAGGAAGAAAGTAACGAAAAACCTGAAGACCTTATCACTGCCATTAAAGGCACATTGTTTAAAGAGAAATTAGAAGTGACCACAGACAGCATTGAAAGATGCCACAGATTGAGTTAAAAGAGCGGCAATTGCCGCCCTGTAATGGTTAAGTTCTTCGACTTCCGTGAAAACATGGCAGTGTTAATGGCTTGCCCCAAACTCAAAGGAACTACTGTCTCGATATCGGAGGATTTTTCTTCCAATATTCGAGAAATTAGAAAAAAGCTATGGCAAAGTTCATCCGAAGAGCGCGAAAATGGGGCAAAGGTCAAACTAGTCTTTGACAAATTAAGCGTGGACGGGACTATGTTCACTTGGGATGATAAAAAGAACAAGCGGTGCAAAATCTCCAAGACTGTTAAATGACCTTCAAAACAAAACAGACGAACCAAAGAAGCCCTTTCTATTTTAAATATCAATTGTCGAAGTGTAGTTAATCAAATAGCCCAGCTAGAAAGTGTGCTACTTTCCCACCGTCCTGACATAGCAGTGGTCACAGAAACATGGTTACACGAGGATATATACGACAGTGAATTTGTGCCAAAGAATTACGACGTTTTTCGTAGAGATCGTGGGAGCCGAGTAGGAGGGGTCGCTGTTCTTTTCAAAAAATCCGTAAAGGTCGTGAGAATGCCTGATGCGGAAGAGATGGAAAGTGTTTTTTGCAAAGTGTTTATTAATAATGTTGCATATGTTCTTTGAGGCATTTATAGGCCTCCAAATTCTTTAATTGGTATTTTAAAACTTTTAAAAGATTACCTAAGTTGCAGTAAAACAGGACGACAAAATTATTCTCACGGGGGATTTCAACTTGCCAAACATAAATTGGGCCGCGCTGTCATCCCACTCAGACAATGTTGTAGAAAATGAAATCCTTGACATTGCGTTTAGCTTTGATCTATTGCAGATTGTGAACAATCCTACCAGAATACAAAAGGATTCAGAGTCTATTCTGGACCTGTTTTTTGTGAGCGGCAGTATAAAGAAACATGTTTTATGCTAAGTGGTGCCAGGTATCTCTGATCATAAAGCAGTTGTACTAACCTTAACCGCCGTCACCATAACTCGGAGCAATGACATTTATTATTTCCCCAATTTTTCCCGTGCCGATCACGAATCCATCATTGGTATGTTGGATTTACAGTACGACAATTTTAAAGATAACACTTGCAGTGTCGACGCATTATGGCATACATTTAAAGGCATTGTTCGTGAGTGTATTCAGCGATTTGTGCCTTTGATAGGAAGAAAAACCACGAAACACAACCCCTGGGTTACTCGGGATACATTGCACCTACAACGAAAGTTGAAGAGACTGAAGAAAAAGTCGAGAAAGAAAGGTGGTAATGAATTAAAATCAACTATTGAAAAAATATCCCTAAAATTACAACAGCAAGTTACGCAAGACAAAGAAAAGTACTTTACCACTCAGCTTCCATCCTTTATTAAATCCTCCCCAGAAAAGTTCTGGAGAGCTATTAGCCCCCGCAGCAGCTCTTCTGATTCCTTTTTAATTGATGGAAAGCTTGTGAATGACCAAACCCTAGCTTGCTCAGCTTTTAACAGTCATTTCAAAGCAGTGTTTACGAAGGACAATGCCCGACTCCCGCATTTTAGTCTGGATCTCCCCCCTGTTCCTGATATTTCTATTTCTGAGCATGGTGTATTTAATTTGTTACTGCAACTTGATGTTAAAAAATCCACAGGACCTGGTGGTATTTCCAATGCCTTCTTGAAGCCATATGCTGAGTGGTGCACAAAATATTTATGCATCCTGTATACCAGATCTCTGAATGAAGGTGTTCTACCGGAAGACTGGAAAACCGCTAAAAGTAAACCCTTGCATAAAAAAGGTGACAAAGCATGCATTTCTAACTGCCGCCCTATTTCCCTGACATCAACAACGTGCAAATTACTGGAACATATTATCCATAAACACCTGATTAAATTTCTCGACGAACATAATGTCATGACGAATGCACAACATGTTTTTCGGCGCGGGTATTCCACTACGACACAGTTAGTTGAAACTGTTCATGATTTTTCACAGGCAATAAATGAAGGTAAACAGATCGATGTTATATTTATGGATTTCCGTAAAGCATTTGACAAAGTCTCGCATACTAAATTACTGCACAAATTAGGCTGTATAATCAGAAACGAAAAAATACTAACATGGATCAAAGCCTACTTGTCGAACCGTAACCAATTTGTTGTTCTGAATGAAGCTTGTTCAGGCAAAGTAACAGTTGATTCCGGTGTCCCTCAGGGATCAGTTTTAGGCCCGCTCTTATTTTTATTTATTTTATTTATTTATTTATTTGTACATACTGCTGCCCCATGGGGCTATAGCAGGAGTGGGGGGTAGAGAAAGCATACATCCGAGCTAACTACCAACAGACCGAGGCACATGACAACATAAAGAGGGAGGGGAGATGACCAAAGGAAAAAGTACAAAAAGAAAAAGTACACAGAAATCACAGAAAAAAAAGGAAAAAAGCAAATACCCCATATATGTATTGTAATGGAACACGAGCACTGGCATAAACACTTTAATACGTATTAGGACGAGGAAAGCGCGGACAGGAATTCAGTCAAAGGAAGACAGCGGGTGGAATAGGGCATCAAGTTCCATTGTTCTACGGCAAGTGGAAAAAAACTATATTTGAAAGTGTTGGTGCGGGCGAAGTAGGGGACCAGGTTTAATTTTGATTGGCTTCTAGTCGTACGTGGTTTGGCGTAACTTATTAGGGTATTTTGAGAAAGGCGACAGGAGCCATTTATGATGCAATGCATAAATTTTAGCGCATCAACGCGCCTGCGATCTGAAAGTGGTGTCAAATTCAATGAAGACAGTGTTGATGACGGCGAAAAATAACGGTCGTAGCGGCGACAAATAAATCGAACCGCTTTCTTTTGAATGCCCTCAATTTGATTTATTTCCGTATGTTTGTAAGGACTCCAGACTGGGGAGGCGTATTCGAGAACAGGCCGGATTAGAGACTTGTAGAGCATTAATTTAGTTTCTTTAGGAGAGTTCCTTAGTGTACGGCGGAGGTAACCTAACTTTTTTTAATGATTTATTGGAGATGTAGTCAATGTGTGACGACCAAGATAAATTATGCGTAATTATGACACCCAAATACTTATATTTTGAGACCCTCTGTAAAGTTTCCTGGTCAATTCTGTAATCGAAATTGGAGGGAAAAGTGCTCTTATGGAAGGAGAGTATAACAGTCTTGCGGAAGTTAATTTTCATGCCCCAGCTATCACACCACCTGCAAAACAATGCGAATGACTCCTGTAGGTGGCAGTGATCCGCAGGTGAAGTGATTGTGTGGTATAGAACGGAATCATCAGCGTAAAGGCGAATTTTACAATCGAAGGCAGATGGCAGGTCATTAATGAATATTAAATACAGTAATGGTCCCAGGACTGAGCCCTGTGGTACTCCAGAGGTTACAGTAACAGTGCTAGAGTTTTTTTGTGCTATATGATACGTACTTGGAACGATCGGAAGGGAAATGGGCGATCCATGAGACAAGAAGCGGGTTTTTTAAAATAGCATCCCGTTTAGACAGAAGTTTTTTGTGGGACACACAATCAAAGGCTTTAGCAAAGTCAAGGAATATGGCGTCAACCTGATATCCGGAGTCTAATGCAGAGGCGATATCGTGTACGAATTCACTTAATTGTGTTAGAGTGCTAAAGCCATGTCTGAAACCATGCTGAGCATTAGTCAAAATGTTGTTTTCTTCGAGGAATTCCATTATGTGTTTGTGTATGATGTGCTCTAGGAGTTTGCATGAATAGGGCGTTAAGGAAATCGGCCGGTAATTGTTCAACAGCTGTTTGTCCCCCGACTTAAACAATGGAATTATTTTAGCACGTTTCCAAGATTTTGGAACAACACCTGTGGCCAATGATTTCTTGATTATAATTGTTAAGTATTGAGACATCCATAAGGCGTAACGAACTAAGAACTGGTTAGGAATGCCGTCTGGGCCAGCGGATTTTTTTACGTTTAGGTTCAAAACAAGGTTTAATACTCCATCCTCACTAATGTTTATATTAGTGATTGAAGAATGCTTGAGCGCCGTAAAGGGGGGACCAGCATTACTGTCGCAGGAGAATACTGACTGAAAATAAGAGTTAAAAGCATTTGCTATGGTTACTGGATCATTTGTGGCCTCACTACCGACTATAATTGATGTAGAGGACGAGTCCCGTGGCAAAACTGAACTCCAAAATTTACGAGGATTGTTTGCTAGTAAGTTCTTTAATTCGACGCGAAAAAAGAAATCCTTAGCTGTGCTAGTTTTAGTTCGAAGTTCTTCCTTTGCTTCGTTAAATCGGGATATGCTTTCCGGCTTATTCAGTCTCTTCTTTCGCCTTAATCTGGAAACACGGCGTGATAGATGCAGGATATCTCGCGAGATCCAAGGGATTCTAACATTTTTCTTTTTGGTTTTAAGAGGAATTAAACGCCTAATGCAAGTTTTAACAATGTGTTCAAAACGATCAACCAGTAAATCTACCTCACTGGTTGCGGCGAGCTCATTGAACGCGTCGAAATTATCTGACAAATAGTCAGTAATTGAAACATCGTCAGCATTGCTAATATCCGGAAATGTGGTGAACGAGAAGCGTGCTTTTGAAACTGATGAGTTTAAATAAACGATAACTGCCCTGTGATCTGAAATACCGTCAATTATCTCATATTTGTAGCCTCTCTCAATGATACTAGAACTGAGGAATACCAAGTCCAAAATGGCTTGCTCTCTAGTGAAATCGCGGACAATTTGAGTAAGGTCGAAAGCCAAAGAAAAGTTAATAATTTCTCGGCTAACACATGAATCGCGAGCAGAGTACGTTAAGGCTGGCCAGCGTATACCGGGAGCGTTGAAATCACCCATAAAAATAAATTCAGAAGAAAACAGACTGTGATCATAAATGTGCTGGAGAACCTTATGCAATAACTCAACTGAAGATCCCGGCGGGCGATAAAACACAGCAATCATGAAAGTTCGCCCATCTAGGTAAAGTTTACAAAAAAGTGACTCTGTCTGAACAGGTGCAGGTAATACTGAAAATTTTAGATCTGCACGGAATAACAAGGCGACACTGCCACCTCTCCCATGCTCCCGGTCTCCCCGAACAGCAGTTGTTGTCAGTTGTTTAAAATGACATTGTCACAGACCTGTCAGTTCCAGTTAAACTATACGCTGATGATTGTGTATTATATGAGAAAATTAGTTCCGTTGAAGATCAGGCCAGGCTAAACGAAAACTTTGAGAAAGTAATTTCTTGGTGCGATAAGTGGCAAATGTCAATAAACTTTGAAAAAACGGTATTTATGAGAATAACACATAAAAAGCGACCGCTTTTGTTTTCTTACACAGCAAACAACGTTTTACTTTCAGAAGTACAGGGGTACAAATATCTCGGTGTTTGGATTTCAAATGACCTGTCTTGGATAAAGCATATTGATGTTGTAACCGCAAAATGTCTTCGGTAACTTTTTTTCTTAAGGCGTTCGTTAAAGTTCGCCACACCCGATGTACGCCTTCTTGCCTACAATTCAATAATTCGCCCGATAATGGAGTACGCGGTCGCCATTTGGGACCCTTTCACTAGGAATAATATAGAAAAATTAGAACGAATACAAAAGAAAGCAGTTCGATTTATATATAACTCATATGGTCGCTCCTCCATTACTGAACTCTTAAACAGAAGTGGGTTCCAATCAGTTTCCGAGAGAAATCGCATCTGTCGCTTAAAATTTCTTTTTCAGTTAGTCAAAGGGCACTACCGTGTAGATACGTCGCACATTTTATCCTTTTCTTCAGGTTATGCTACCAGAAAACGGCACTCCCTTATGATTACACCACTTGTTCCGCGAAATAACTGTTTTAAATATTCTTTTCTCACACGTACCATTGTAGATTGGAATGACCTGGCGAATGATGTTGTTTCACTAAGTTCATTATCTTTATTAGAGTCGCACTTTCTTTGATTGTTGTGGCTGTCTTTTGTTTCTGTTACCTGCCATCGACTATGTTTCTGTATAACTTTGTGTCATGTTATGTGCTCGTTACAAACGATGTAACCCACCCTGCTAAGGTCTCGTTACGAGATCGCAGTATCTACAAATAAATAAATAAATAATAAATAAATAAATAAATAAATAAATAAATAAATAAATAAATAAATAAATAAAATAAATAAATAATAAATAATCTCTGTAACTTCTCGCGCACGCCAGGCCGACAGTAGTATTTCAGCCCCGTAATTGTCCGGAAATCGCACAGAAGCACTTGAGACACGAAGAAACTATTTGCCAGAACAGTTTTCAAGGTCGAGACACCTTTCAAAAACAACTGCATAATCGCAAAAACAAACCGATAGGTGCCGAATATATGAACGCGCGGCCGCTGTCTAGTTGGTTCACTGTCTTGTTGTCTTGTTGTCTTGTTGGAATTGTCTTGTTGGTTTACTATTGCAACAAAAATGGGGCACAGTCGTCGTATACTCGGCAGCGTCCGCGCAGATGATATCTTCGGAGATTCTGAAATGTTTCGGCAGAGATAGTTTCGGTAAAACAACTGTTCAGCCGTTTTCTGTAACCATACGCCTTGCATAGATGCCAAGGCATTGAGAGCAGACAGTAATTCTGTGAAGTTTACAACTTCAGTCTGAAATAAATATCACAAGTAATAACGGTGATGTCGTCATAGCTGGTAATTCTCAAGTAATTTCTTTTGGGATACTTCCGATAACATTAAAAGATTTGGAGCCGTGTTTACTAATCATGCTTCCTCCGCGGATGGTTATGCTTCGTTGTGCAACACGCAAGACAGAAAAGCGCACTTACAAAGGACTTGGCGAACCCTGATACCCTTAACATCGCTTCAGCACTACCACAAATTTATGGACAGGAAGAGATATTTCCTGTGCCAATTAGAGCTTGTTATATCAAAATACGAAGGCCTGTGGCATTTCTTTATATTTCGTTTATACCAAGAACCTGGTCTTGCGCGGCAGAAAAACCTCCCCCTGACAGAGCATGACCGGGTACCATCAGAGACCGTCGTCAGGGCCATCCCTAGAACAGCCCTGTCGTTAAAAAATCGGTCATCCCGGGAATGGTACCCAAATTTGGTTTGGACATTCGTGGATGTTTTGACAAAAGTTGTTGAAGCACATTTTAAACAGCACCATATAAGTTTTCAATTTCAAGTAGGTGACACATAAAACCAGTGGCAGTATCGTTACCTGCAATGCGTACACCACCACCAGTTCTTTCCTCGTGGTCATTTCAAAAGGCGGTGAATTTTTGTTACAATAAAAAATTTATAAGTGGGTATTTTCTCAGCGACACAGGTCTGAGTGAAAATAATTATTTCATTTTCGCAATCAAGGGCATTTAGGGCAGTTACAGGATATACGCACTATTTTTGCAAGAGCACTAGGTTTGTTAGCGAATAGTAATGGTACTTCTGGTGCCAGGCCACCACTCTAAGACTTTCCTATTCGTTTGCTGAGAAAATAAGAGCAAGGCCGGAGCGCCTTTCTCTTACGACCGAAGTATCATCATTTCGGGATTCCAGATCACCACTGGTTGGAGGCATTGCATCATCTTTCGGGTCGTATACGTAATATTGGCTACCATTACAAAGTTTTAAAGCAAAGCTTTCTACCTCTACCCCGCAAGGGTTCTTTCGCGACCGTTGGTGTCACCAGAAAACTCCAGCCAACCAATAAAAGAATTTACTGGCACCGCCGGGAATCGAACCTGCAACTAATAGACTAACAAAGCGAGAGCCTGCTGTCTTACCGATTTAGCTACGAGCCCACGCGAACCCGGGAAGACAAATGGTGTACTGACCAAGCACATCTACGGGTTTACCCCCTGCCTTCTCGCTGAATGCCACGTGAAAGCGTCACACGACCACTCACGCCCGTCTAGCGGCCCTTGCTCATGTGCTAGGAGTTACAAAAATTAAAGGAAACTCACACCAATCCATGGAATCTCACTTTTAGTACGCCAATGTGCTAAATAAAGCCTGTGGCCTCCAGTGTTCACGTAAAAAATCACAGCTGCTTGTCGTCCGCCATCACGCCAAATCAAGAAATACATTCAAATACTCCTTGATGACCAGGCAGCGCCTCAAAAACAGCATTAATCTAATCACACATGATCAGGCGAGTTGCCACCAAGAAGCGAGGCCTAAAAGAATCCGGTACCTTTCGGTTAATTGAAGCTTTTGTCCTCTCGAGAGTTACTTACGACAAACCCCTATCTTCTTCTCGACGAGGAAGACATAGAGATGCTTTATATAATGATTAGAAAGGCGGTTGAGCAGGTCATTGGTCTTCTCATGAGTGCGTCCACACTGAGGCTGCTAAGCACGGGCTCCACAACACGGTTGAAGAGCTGATAGAAGGCCATCTTTCTAACCAGAAGGTCCGACTCACAACTGCGGTGGGTAACCGCATTCTTCACCAGATTGGCTGGTCAGCCCAGAATGTCACTCCGCTTGACGTACTCCCAGCCTCTTGGCGACTAAAAGTAAAGATGCTCCCTTTGCTTAGAAATATGAACCCCTCACATGACGAGGATCAACGAAAAGCACGGGCTGTTGCGTCTTGTTGCGACCGCAGTCTGCTGGTAGCGGGGCCGGTCGCCTTCGCTTCGTCGAGCCAGGACTAGGGGAGAGCTTAGAGAAAACTCAACGGGTTTATTTACATTTTTACAGTGAGTTGTCGAGATGAAGACAGAAGACAGCCCTTGGCGGGCCGCAGCACGCCCTTTTTGTTGACCCCCGATCCCTAGTTCCCTAGGTTAGGGATCCCCATACAAAACAATGCGGACCAATGGTGATGTGTACGTTCCTCGCTGTGAAGCACCGCCCTCGGGTAGGGACACGCCTTTCAGGTATGTCGGCAGATGCACAGCACACGCACACACACACACCCTTGCCACTCGTCAGGAGCCTGTAGTAGAGGGGAAGAACGGAAGACGCGCGGGCGCCGCGTATCCTTTTGGTGTCTGCCGCGCGCTGCGTTCCCAGGGAGCCTAACAGCACAGATTAACAAGGTTCGTGGAATCACTCCGGGAAGGGTTAATGGCTTGACCATTGCCACTGCCTTCTTCGCTGTGCTGCCGCCGCCACTGGGTCCCATTGTCCGGTCGTCGCCGTCTGGGCTTTCACGCGCACACGCGTTCAGTTGCTCAGGCCGGGGGAAGACCGGCGGCTCCTTAATCCTTTTTGGGGCAACAACACTCAACGCCGCTCAAAAGCCGCTGTCAATCAGTGGACGCCGCAGCGTCGTGTCGGCCTCCTTTCGTTTCCGTCGACAAGCGGTGGGGTGGTCGACCGGCGGGCGACTGACCCGCGCAAACATGGCGCCAGTGAGTCATAAAAGGGCCCAAGCGCGAAACACCACCCTCGGTGGGGTTCATACAGTTATCTACACAGACTTCTGCAAACATCAAAAGCAGCAACACGCCATCATCGTGGCTACCTCCAGAACCAACCTCCTTGCGTGTACCTCGCTTAGGACCCAACAAATGATGGCAGCAGATGAGGCAGCCATCACCTTGGTTCTCACTCAACCAGGGGTTCGGAGGGTAGTCACCGATTCCCAGCAAGCCTACTGGAATTACCAGTCGGATTGGGTGTCCTGACCTGCACTGTGCGTGCTAAAAAACTACTCCCCAAACAGTTCCATTCAGCTCATCTGGACACCGCCTCACGCTTCAATGGAGGGCAACAAATACGCCCACCCAACAAGCCTGCGCTCTTACCTCCCGTGCTATGGAGCTGCACGAGGACAGTTACCCGCTTGTCACGTCCGGGGAGATAATCCAGCATTATCGCCTTCTGAGACAGACCGTACCTTCGCCTTACCCTGACCTTTCCGTCTCGTCGCCTCCATCTGCGGCGCAGAGACGGAGAAGTCAGATCGTCTAACACCGGGTTGGAGCTTACTTTGACATAATAAAAAAAAAGTTTCCACTCTTGTGCTACACAAATACAACTCAACCCAACACCGTTCATGCATCATGCATTGATTACACCTTACCAAGAATATCTCTTTGAAGTAATAAATGATGTGGCTAAGTGCATTTCACTTCTCTCTGGTTTTACAATTTGTAGAGCGATGTGAGTGATTTTAAGTGACGTCGCATGAGTAATCGTTATGGGTGCCGCTTACAGCTTTGCTTTCCAACCACATTCACGGGGTGGATTGGCGAGATTTTTTTTTAATTGCAGATAGGCACAGACAGATCGAAAATGCTGTGGACAGCAAATAATTTTGGCCAACTTTCATTTTTGCTCACAGAAACTGCAGCAGTCCGCGGAACAGCAGCGAGAACGCGGTCGTGCGACCCTTCCGAGATCGTTGTCGAAACGCTTCTATTGCGAATAATTTTTTTTCGCTCATCCCCACGACTCCCGAGAGCGTGGTTACTTTACCGCCTTTTAACATAAAAAAGTTGCCTCAAACGCGCACGCTCGCCCGTTTGGGCCGATGAGCCTACGCGTAGCATAAAATGTTGCTTGAGCTGTGTAAATCGCCCAAGGTGTGAGGTGGTAATGCCCGCCGTGTAGAGAATATGGTAAAATTCGTCCAACTGTGGTTCTTTAACGTGTCCAGAGACGTCAGTGACGCTTTCGTATTTCGCCTGTATCAGAAATGCTACCTCCATAGCTAGGCACACAACCTGCGCTGTTTTGCTGTGTAGCGGGACGCCTGCGCCGTTGTACGCGCGAGGGCCCGGAACGAAGCTAAACCAAGACAATACATATGCGACATTTTAATGGCTAAGGCACTGCAGTGCTGTGCTGCCTAGTCGACGCGAAAATGGTCGAAATTTCCCAAGCGTTTCTCTATCAAGCTCACCTTTCACGACGATACCGACGGTGCTGAGCGGTTGTCTATCTCACGGAAACACAGGAGTGCACGCCCAAACATAAAATACTGACCCGACTCTAAACTGGGATTGGCGGATGTCAGTTTGGAATAATTGCAGTCGGCGTGGTAAGGCGACTTCGTGGACCACAAAATTCTCCACCGAACTTAGTAAGTTCAGGGCAAATTATACAGCTTTATAAACGTATTATGTTAAACCAAAATGTGCAGCGGGTAAAAACTCGGCCCGCGATGGCTGTATAAACTTAACCACATCGCTGCCATGGCATACGGCGTGTGGTGTGCCTGTGTAAATGCTTCTTTGAAAACACATGGAAGATACCGGCATCGGTAGCCTCAATTATTTCTAATAAATTTGGAACTTGGGCTAACTGGTTCTTTCGCCCATTTTGACAAAACTGCACGTACACAGGGCGAATAAAGAAATATACAAGAGCTCGTGTTTGTATTTCCTTTTTTTTGTCCTTATTTATGCACGTTTTTTTTTTTGTCAAAATTTGCGGAAGCCCTCAATTATTTCGTCCGTGGACCTTGTGACCTCCAGACTTTTGATATTGGGAGATTTTACTGATCAGGGAGCTCAATCTCACAATATCAAAAGTCTGGAGTGTAACACTGACTGCGGCATCAGAGAAAGAATGCAACTGGTGCCCGTGTTCTGTACGATTTGAATAATCCCATTTGGTCCTAATTTGAAGCCTTGCATTGCGGTGTCTATTATTTCCCACAGTGGCGTATCCAGAAATTATTCTCGGGGGATGCTATACGCCACAGGTTAAAAAATAAAAAGAAATAGATCCTGCGGTGAAGCAGTTTTCGTTTTTCTGCCTTAGTATTGTCTGTGTTATTTGTTTCGTCGGTGTAATATGTGCACAAAATACGGGTACGTACAGGGCTCTGAAGGTACCATACTTCTGAACAAACCAACATTCTTGTTATCTTTGTTTTTACATTTTAATATAACGATTTGGTGTGTTAACAGCATTGCTCTGTCTAGGCCCCCGATTACCCATGTATACATTCAGCATAAAATAAAAAATATTTTTGTTCCACGAAAGCCAAAATAGCCGTTATGTGTAACACACATTTCTAAATACAAGTCGCCTTTCTTGCTGGAGAAAACACAATGCATTACAAGAGCCGTTCGCAGGGATTTGCCATCGAAAAAGCACATGGGCCGCGATATCCGCGCACTCCGTCGCCTTGCTGTACCGCGTCAGTTCCACAACGCTCACTGCGGCTGGTGCCGCAGTGATCGGTGACGAACACAACGTGGAAGCTGAATCATAATGTTTACTCCTCACTCTGGCAGCAGAAAACACCGAAACGCAGCGTGAATGACACGGACAGTCAAGCACGCCGCGCATCCACCGCAGCTGCGCCCGCTACTCCGCAAGCAATAGCTGGCATTCGCAGCGCCCCCAGCGCCGCTGCGGTCTGCGCATGTACTAAGGGCGAACACGATCTGGCCGCGTTCTCCGCCGCGGCGGCCGGCGAGTGTCAACACCTAAATATTCTTACACCGTGCTACGAACCGATTCACAAAAGACCTCCATTCTCCACCACGTTTCCCCCCCACGTGCCCCTACAGCTGTCCCCTTCCGCCGTCCCAAGTACAACCTACTACTTTGCGTGAGAATTCTCCTATGAGCAAAAAACCCTGTCCTTTCCCCTTCTCCTCAGCTGTGGGAGAGTGAGCTGACCACTGTGCGAGGACCGGAAATGCCTCATTGTTAGTGTGCAGGCTGATGCTCTGGCTCTCGGTTGAGGTAAAATGTTTTTGATTGTTCCTTAAATAGAGCCAAGTCTACACCTCCTAGCAAACAAGAAAACATTGTTCTGCAGGCTCACGCTTCATCATTGTTTCAGATTTGTTTCCAAGGGCACGAAGAAGTCCTTCAGTCGTTGCCACGTTCTTCCACAGCGTTAAAGTACTCTCGTCGAGGGAAAGTTTTTAGCTGTTGCACACTGGCTTTTACAGAAGTATACAGGGTGTCCCAGCTATCATTCCCCAAGATTTAAAAAAAGAGCAATGGCGTTACTCGAAGAGACCCTAGTGCACAATGTTTGCAGTACTGCGGAGAAGCGGACAGTAATTTTTTTGTTAGTGAGAATTAACTAATTAATCGCAATTAATTACCTAATTCGAGAATTATTGTCCTAATAACTGAAGTGTCAATAAGAAATTTGTAGGTACCCACGAGGGGCATCTAACTGCGGTATTTTCAGCGACGAGATAATTTCGTACACATTTGTTCTGACTGATAAAGAAAACCGGCGAAATATGGAAAATACCAGGTGACGGCTCTTCCGCGCGCATTGTAAAGGTGCGTCCCCAAATAAGCTGATTGAAAGCAACTGCTTCCCCTGTCAGCCGCCCGAAGAGACAGCACATCACCTTGATAATGACATGCATTGAAGGAGCGGCAACAGCAAGATTCGCGGGGCGCGTGTGCACATCAGACACAAACTCGGTCTCGATTTCTTCTTTCTTTTTTTATTTCATTCTGGCTAAATCAGAGGCAGCCTGTTTGAGGGCGTTGCTTTACGATGCGCGCGGAGGCGCTGTCACGTGGTATCTTTCATATTTCGCGGGTTTTCTTTATCAGTCAGAATAAATGAGTACGCAATTAGTTCATCGTTGAAAATACCACAGTTAGACGTCCTTGGTGGGTACCAACAAGTTTCTCTTTGACACTTTAGTGATTATGACAGTACTTCTCGAGTTAGGTAATTAATTGCAATTAATTATTTAAGTCTCATTAACAAAAAAAGTTCTGCCCGCTTCTCCACAGTACTGCAAACATTATGCACTAGGTTTTCTTCAAGTTACGACATTACTCTTTCCTTAAATGTTGGTGCATGATAGATGGGACACACTCTATCAGTGTGAGACAATCAGGAAGCATCAATAGTGATAAGCAATAACTGCCTATTGGTTGTCGCCTGTTCCAAGCGAAGACGTAATGCGTATCCATCTTCGCTCGTAAATTTCTTTGCAAGTGAAAAAGAAAACGTTTAACTAAATTTGGTCACAGCGGGAGACCTGTGGCCACTCATGCCTACGCCATATATATCGACGCATTCATGATGGAATGTAACAGCGCCATAAACGACGTGGGACACAGAAGAAATTCACAAGACGATTGCTGTGTCCCTGGTCCATCTTCTTCTCTGTCCTTCGTTGTTTATTGCGTTGTTACATTCCATAATAAAGACGTACCAACTCGCCCAACTTTCCATCTTGTTGCTTATCCACGCAGGCGGTTTACGAAAAATAACCATAACCATGCCGCGCAAGGAGATTGAGAAGGTCATCATCATCAAGTCCACATGCTCGGCGCTGGGCTTTTTTGATCATTTTACACTGTCAAATAAGGATGTAGGAGTATATCAAAACCTATACCGATAAGTAAACCACCAAAATTGCGTAGCTGTACGTTAACCACTGTTTCCGTGAATATTGCCATATTCGCGTCGCCCTCGTGAATTCTTCAGTGAGAAGAGAACAAAAAGAAAGAACCAACCAACCAACCAAGCCGCGACCCTGTTGTACGTCCACGCTGGAGCCCTCATTTTCCCTAAAAATCCGCGTTTGAGCTGGATCGCATCGAGTAGACTGACATCTATGGATCCAAAAGACCACGTTCATGACGATCCTACCGCGGAATCTACTGTCAAAGTTACAGTGGGCTCAAGTGGCAGAAAAACAATCGCCGCAAAAGTTGAAAGTAAGCCGACTACCCCGTCGCCACCCGAAATCTCCAAGTTACCAACGCCACGCTTTCCGAAACCGCGTCCTCCTCGTCGCCAAACGCACGAGATGATCTTCGCTGGCCAACCAGCTCTGACGGCGCCATCTTCAGACAGCGTTTCTAGAGAACCTGCAGGAGCGTCATGCTATACCCCTCCGCCGGCAGCCGTTCCTGAAGAACGACCGGATGTCAGCGACGAGGTGACGTCGACGACCCGGCCCTGCAAGTACAACGTCGAGGACACCGTCCCTGTCGCTGCTGGAGTCAACCAAGGTGAGCCTCTGCTTACGTCAACCAATTTTTTTATAACTCTTTTCGGCGAGTATTCGTTGCAACATCTTTTGTATTGAAAAAAGGCAAAGGAATACATTGCAGATGGGCAAGGGTAACTGTGGTGTCGCGTCGGCGACGGCCCGAAGGGCGAAGCAGGAGACGTACGCTTGAGTGGAAGAGTGAAGCTAAAAGAGAAAAATTTATTCAGTCACTTCCCATATATACACTGGCTAACGTCAAAGGCTGGCCCCCTGGTGGTAGAATCACTTGACATCAAAACCGAAACCCCGGATACTACATACTTTCCCCCCTAAAACAAACTCCCCCTTGGGAGGAAAGGCCAGATACAGGAAATGAAATAACCCAAAATAGCGACACAAACTCAACTACCCAATATGTAGTCTCTGCTCTGTCAACCCTTCCTTCGGGGACGATTGGCTACCCGTTTCAGAGTTTATAAGTCCCTACGAAACACTTTTTTATAATTCATTGGCGCTCTCTGCGCCCCACTGCACTTTCATGGCACGCACACAGCACTGTTCCCGGCGAACTCTCTGTCACCTTCGTTTCCCCTTTCTCTTTTCCTTCTTTTGCTTGTCCTTATCGGCGGACTCGTCGTTATATTCGACGTCCTGGGTTTTTGGCTTGCCCTCTTTGTTGGCCTTCTCGGCGTCTCCCTCAGGCTTGTCAGCTTCTTTCTCTTGAACCTCGTGAACCTGAGCCTCTTGAGATTCACTTGTGCACACCTCAAGTTTAGACGAGTTCGCTCGTAGTTTCTCTCGAAGACCTGCTAGTTGCGATTCTAGCAGCCGCATTTGTTCAGCCAGCTGCGATTCTCTCCGTCTGCTTTGTGCTATCACAGATACAAACAGGGAAAGTATGGTCTACCTTGTATGTATACCTTGACATCAGAGTACCTTGGCCCATTGGCACCGCATGTTGGCCGAGCTGGTTGCGACGACGACGACATCCTCCTCGTCGTCGGGTGGGGCGTCGATGTTTCGCATGGGTGGCCGGGGTGTCTGTGGCTTCACACGAGGTGACGGGGGATGCTTGAATGCAGGACGCAGCTTACGGCAGGCATTCCTGAAGTGGCCTTATTTACCACACCTGAAGCACGTTTTTTTCCAAAGGCTGAGCACTGGTGGAGTGGATGCCATGTCCTGTCACAACGGCCACAAGTTGTTGGCGCTAAACTTCGGGGGCTGGTTCTAAACGTCGTGGATCGAAATTCATGATGTGGAAATCGAAGCGGTCCAGTTCGTTCAGTCCCGTCGATCGCTTGAACTATCTCTTCTTTGGCTGCTCGATATCGTAGCATCAGATCCTGGACTTAAGTAGCATTTTCGATGACTTGGATGGCTTTGTCAAACGTCAGTGCCAGGCCTTCTGCGAGCAGACGTTCCCTGGTGCGATCGGACGCAAGTCCCACAATGAGTTGATCCACGAGTGAGGCGGCTTCGTCAGAGCCGAAGTTGCGCTGGCGACCCAAGTATTACACACGGCGCGCGAAGTCGATCGCTGATCCCGTTTTTGCTTGATGTACACTGCGGAACTGTATGCGGTTGGCCCGCTGTTGAATAGAGCCGTCGAAATGAGCCGCGAGGCCCTGAACGAGATATTCATAGTCGTTGCTGGTGCTTGTGCCCGCCGATCTCGCTGACTCGATCATGTGCTCAATTCGATTTGTTTCCCTTCTCAAAAAGGTCTTCAAGAGTGCTGCTTTGCGTCGCGGAGTGAATTCTTTGCAGCCTGCTGCGATAAGGTATGTTTCGAAAGAGCGGTGCCATTCGCGCCATGGAATGGCCGGCCTCCCCGGGTCCGGTAGAAATGGAGGCGGCTTCGCGGCTATGTCAGCCATCTTGACAAGATAATGAACGGAGTGGTGCCGCTTTACTTTGCTTTCTGAAGTATATATAACCCTGGTGCAAGAAATACCTGGTGCCAGATGGCGATATCTTAAATTATGACCTGAGGGTAACATGTTTTTGGATGTATTTGCTGCGTATTCCTAAATGAAGGCCGATTTCGGAACTATGCCGCTGGCCGCCGTCTTCTCCCCGATGCGTTAGGCCGCGTAGGCCGAATGCTCTACCGAACTTGACTGAACATTTCAGGCGACATACACAAACGAAAAACTTGCGGCCAGTACGGCGGCTTACATGTTATTCAAAAGATGTGGGTGCTTACTATTTCGATGGTTTAGAAGTCGGCTTTGCTATTGTGGAGTGGCGTCGGCGACGGCGCCCAACGGCGAAAGCAGGAGACAGTCAAGCCAAAAGAGCATAATTTATTCAGTTACGTCACATGTATACACTGGCTGACGTCACAGTCTAGCCCTCTGGTGGTAGATTCACTTGACATTAAAACCGAAACCCCGGATACTATAGTAACATACGTATTTAAAACATACGTTAAAACAGCAACATACGTTTAAAAAGAGCCGTAGCCGAATTGGCGCGGTACATCCGGAAGCGCCTCTAATGCAATACGCAGCATGAATCAGTGTTGTGTCCGAAAAAGCTGAAAGTGTCTGTTGCCGTCGGTGGGACATACTACAGGTGACAACGTCTGTGTTTGACCCGCGTTGCTCTGTCGATCGCATTTTTATTTTGTGGAGAGTACATGGGCCATGTCGGCAAGATTTTCATCGCTTTGTCAACCTAGCTACCGATAGACGAGCTCAGAATTGCGGTTTGAGTAGAGCTCCCTTGGCAAACTGAGCACGTTGACATAGCGGCAAGTCGAAGCGCGGCTCATCGACATCTGCCTCTACCTCTGCAGAACCAAGTCTGCAGCCGGTGCGCACGCCAAAATAGGAAGTGATTGGAAATGCCGCTTCTAAGGGGTAACGCAAGGAACGACAGGTACCCACTGCCGCTGCTAAACCCAACATGACCAGTGAGGCAACACTAAGCACTGCTGTCACGGTGCACGAGAGACCTGCGACAAACTCTGCGTATTACTTGGGATGCTCGAGCAAGGCGTTCGCAAGGGGCCGAGCCTGCATGTTAGCGGTAGACAGGAACGAGAGGCCCGTGCCTTTCTAAACGACCACCAGCGGGTGCTCAAAAACGAATTTTAAGAGCCTGGGATTTATTCATCAAGGAACGAAGAAGTAACCAAGGCTCCAAAACGCACCAGTGCATGTCTAGAAAGTACGGTGGTGTTAACCCACAGTGAAAGCTCGTTTGTCTCCGTAGCCACCAATTCTATTTGGATCAGGCAATCGAAACTGCGGACACACAATATTCAGAAGAAATCACTCCCGCACTCCTCCGGAAAATTAGAACCTAAATCAACTCAATCAGTAAAATAGTAGCAACCGTCAGAGGTCGTCGGGTCTCACCTGAATCAAATGTCTCGCTTCCCTTATTTTCTCCCATCCAACTACAATTTCTGGTCCTGTCCAACAAGCCCTGGTGTTGGACACCAATTATTATAGCGCTTTTATAATGTACATAAAGGTTTTACTAGGCATACCTAAAGAAGTCTTTCAAGCTCAATAAATTGCTGCCTAAGTGTACAGGTTTCTGCAGCGTCATTTCTCATTAGCGGATGTGCAAAAAACTACTCTTCCCCGCGTTCACACTCATGTCAATGGAGCTAGCTTTGTGGGCATTGCTTTAAAGGATTGAATTTCCGCACTTTTCCCTGTGCACTTCGCCGTTGTAATGTTTCCGTGTAGACATGGCATACTCGTTGTTCACGTGCTTCCTTCCTAAAACCAGCGATTACAAATGCCTAAAGACAGGCCCGAAGTTTTTTCATGCACTACAAACCACATTGTAGGGAAAAATACTCCACTTCTAGACCAGCAATAGAAGAGTATGTGCACGGGCACCAACGGGTGGCAACATGCTACTAGATGTATATACGGCTAGCATTTTTACGCGACTTCAGTCACATAAAAATCACCGCACGAGGTACTGGAACGCAGAAGGCATCTTTCATAAGAAGCCTGTACTGAAGAGTACGGGGTTGTTGCCAGAGGGATTTTAAACATGTTGGACGCAGAGAAACTTGCAGGCGTTGTGTTTCAGGCAGAAAGCCTCAGACCATACCTTTTATGTTGCCTGCAACGCTTTGTAGGGTAAAAAGTTTGAGGTAGAACAGATAGGAGCACAGTTCAGGAGAAAGACAAAAACAGAGGCTTGAGGGGAGTCCGCCGCCATTCGGGCCATACGTGCCGCCTTAATTGGGAGTGGAAGGTACCGGTGGGCGAAGAGGAGTCTCTTTGAGACGGCTAGCGACAATCTCGTGGACCAGTACATGCCCATGAAGGCACGCTGCAATCATTAAACAACTGTATTCAGTCTGCATGCGTTACATATACATATTGTCGCGTACAGCAAATACGCGTTGGGGGTGTTGGTGAGCTTTACTAAAACGCTAATAGAAGGAGCAGCGGAGAAGAACGCTCTTGACCACGAAGCACTCGAGCTGCCAGAGCAAAACACTGATGATGATGCGTTCCCGGTAGCGCTCTTTCGTCGTCGTCGTCGCCTCGGCTGGGATGTCACAAATTAAAAGTTCATTCAGATGCTTGTGGGTACGTGACAATATATACGACAACGCCAACTTTTTTCCAAATCGCCCTGATGAGAACGAAGAGCGGAGAGTTCAATACGACTATTCCGCAGCACTGACTGAGCTTTTATATGACCTACGCATATAAAGAACTAACGCTTATGCATTGTTGCCGTCCCGTGAATTTTGTTATAACGATGCAGTACTGTATTCGTTGAGCAAATAGAAGCGGTTTTGACTGTTGTCAGCTTTTAAACAAAAATATTTGCACACCGGTGTTTCGCGACAAAGAAACGGATATCTCGAAACTTTCGGGATATGATTCAAGTGCAGTCGTCTTCTTCTACTGTGTGCACTGGAATGTTGCAGTACTTTGTGACCTTAAAATTACGTGTTCAAAGTCCTAAATATATAGGAAGCCTAAGTGGTAGAGTGCTGGGAGTATGGTGAAGCGTCAGCCTCTTCGCGCCTAGCCTGCCTGACTTCATACGACCTTCAAATGCCGGCTTCTTATAGCCTCCCTTATTCACACACAAAAAGCACACTTCCTATGCCCTTTCTGAATATATCATCGCGAGACTGCAGAAATCAAACGCAAACGAAAAAACCTTACGGCACATAAGTCTGCTTACGGTGTGAAGGCGGAAGCCGAGAAACATTCATCAGTCCATTGCGGCTACATCGTTATTGCCTGACTTTCTTTACTTTCGTTTACCCGCCGCCATTGAACGTGAATTACATGCCGTCATGCTCACGTGTTAGGCGGCACACAGGAGTTTTGTTTCATAGGTGGCACCGGTTCGTGATAGCGCAGTAGTAAAAGAATGGGCTTTTGAGCCGAATACCAAGGTTCAATTGCTTAATGAACTCCCATGAGTTTTTTTTTATTTGTATTTACAGCATCGGCCCTTTTCTTTTCCTGTTCACTAGAACAGCAACCATTGTTTTTCGCCAAATGGTTACCTAAAGGGGGTATGCGGAGAAAATAGAAGTTTGTTTTATTCGAAAGATTTACCTACTGCTTGTTCGGCAGAAAATGATGCCGTATTCACAGACAGAATAATCAATTTAGGTTACAGTTTTGATTCTCCGCCAAATCATGTGTTTTAGGTGGGCCAGCAATGAAGTCATATGGTTGCGTATACAAACGAACTTCCACTGCGTCATTCGGGTCTACGGCATTTCTTGCAGTCAGCCCTCTCCCATGGCACTACCATACTCATCCAAGGACCATTGTCTGAGATTGCTTTGTTTTTGACCGTTTTTGTACCTGGCTTGGTTTTGTTACTGTAGAACGTAATCGTTTCGTGAAACATAGGGTATCCTCGACAAATAGGGTCACGTAAAACCTCGCTTACGCCATTCGGCCAGTGTCGTGTCAGACAATTCCAAAGCGGCGGACTGCTGTGTAGCTAAAACAAGCAGATTGCGCCGACTACCAAAAGCAGAGCGCATCGGTACTTATATGCTTACGTGTATTTTCGTAACCTTCATTGTTTAGCGCACCACTCTTACTGATGCAAAATATTTAAGCGCAAATAGCTCGCTCGGCAAGCTTATAAGCCATGCCTAATCTGCGTTTGCTTTTACCGGCTTCAGCCAATCGTACAGCTGGGAGCATATGACATCATAGGTTCTGTTGCGGGAAATGAGCTATAGGGTCGCATCGCCATTTCATTTTTTCCTTATTACATAGCCTATTTGAGCGGAGTGTGTGTTAAAAAATGGTGTCACCATGATTCTAACGAGTAAATCTTTCGAATAAACTAAACTTGTGTTTTGTCTGCATGGCCCCTTTGAAGCCTTCGCCTTAATACTGAAGTCATTGGTAACAAATGCGCGGCGTCACAGTTTGTACCCTTCTCATGTGATTTCAGGCACCGCTAATGCATCGACTATCCACAAGACGAAGAAACAGAGAAAGAGCACGCAACCTCGGTTCAAGACAAATAGCCAGCAGAGCTTTGTAAATTCAACGCGACACCGAACCCGTCCTGCAAAGCCTATTGCCCGTCCACCACGGGCCGGGTTGAGAGCGCAGGCAGAACTTTTTCAGTCACGTGACCTGTCCCGCCGATATCCTAACACCGGCGCAACTGCTGGATCCGAGAACGCCGAAGGCACCCGTATGGACAACCGACCCAAAGTAAACCACGTGCACGCAATTTCGCAAGCGAAGAAGGACCAGCCGAGGCCCGAACAAGGGCCACGTTCAGAAATACGAGCGTCAAGGCTGAGAGAAGCATCTGCGGGCAAGGGCACGGTGCCTGCAATAGCACAGGCCTCTGACAGCATGGCGAAGCTCGTAACTGTATTCGAGGGCGCCACCTGCGACGGAGCCCATGCGCCCGCCGATGTTCAGGTATGAAAGTTCAACCTTTTGGGTTTTGGAAAATAAACAAGTTACCAATAAAGTGGCATGAAATATAATGATTAGGTACTGACAGTGTAAACCACGATGTGATAAATTTTGCTCTGCACAAGAATTTTACCTAATGGAAATAATAGCTTTATATGCTCTGAAGTAACAACTGTTTGGAGTGTGCGCCGTGGCCCAAGGCTTCTGGTTGCCTTAAACAACGCGTTACTAGCGTACACAACAGCTCCGTATTTGTTTTGCTCTCAATCAGAACAACAGCCGAATCATGACAGGCACTAGATTAGTTCAAATGCCTTTGCCCCTGAATGACCACGTGGGAACTAGTAATTCGCAAAAAAACGTTTTAAAATTTGGTGAGCAGGTAACCATATACTCCCAAGGAGTAAAATTAGCTGTCCGCGATTGCAGACTTCAATGTTTTCCTTTTTGCTTTGGAACATAAAACTGAATAATCGCTTCCTGTCAAACGAATTTCGCGAGATAGCGTATCCCCCATAAAATTTGTGGGTTACTACGAATTAAAACGTATTGCGACGCTAAGCCATTACCATCTCTCCTGCAATTACAATTCGAAACGTGGATTTTCCCATGCGCGCTCGTAATTACGGCGATTAAAAGACTGACAATTTTGAACCTTTATTATGTACTACCGTGAAATATTTGACCCGTTTTTTACATACATCTCTGTTGATATTATGCCTTTTGTTATCTATTTATCTTTGCCAATATTGCTTCACTGATCTGTGGCGCTCTACCTGCTTGCGTGTATGTTTTTTGTTGCACTTGGCACAGGAGGTCCCCTCGTCAATGCAAACTGTAGGACCTCTTTCTGTAATATTAATTGCCATTGTTCTTTCTTGTATTCCAATATTTTTCAATACAAACCTAAAACCTCAACCCGAGTTCCCGGCAAGAAGGAACCTCTTTGAGCCTAATAAAACGCTTAGTATTCCCTGCCGCGAGTAGGCAGTAAAACGCGCTCGAGAAAGAAGAAACGATACGGTTGCGCCACTACAACTGTAAAGACATCTGTTGGCACGATTCCTAAAGTTCTGTAAATACCGTGTCAACACCAGATTCGATGGCTCACGTGCACATTGATCTGTCTGCACCTTCTATCCGGCGGGCTAAAAAATGGGGCGCGGAATTCATATTACTTTCGCTTTCCACTGACGGTTAATTTAATTCCCGGAAGGAGACAGTTGCACTATCTTTTCCCAGACTATAAGCGAACCGGAACCTGAATCATACTGTATGTTAGGCAGCACAGACGGAGGTAAATGTTCTGTCAAACCTTCTGCAACCTCTTAAACCTTTCAGGAGCCTCACCATACAGTTCCTTTGTATACTATCTTGTCGTTTTTAATTTTTGGCGTTCTCTTATCGAGGCTGTACAAAGGAACGTTATGTAAGGCGAAATAAATCAGGCTAGCTGCAAACATTTGTTCCCATGAGTTTATTTTTGTTTCATAAGCAGCCTGCTAAGCTCCTTAGCACAGTGCAGCCTGCTGTACAGCCGAAACGCGGCAGGTTCGGCTAGTGCCGCTGCTCGTGCTTCGTTGTCTTTATATTCCGCACAATCACCAAGTCTGAATGTATTGGCCGCACTCGGTCACATTTGAGCCAGGAATAATAGAAGTACAGTGATCCTGATCCCGTGTACATTTCACTTCGTCATGGGTAAGTGCAGCTTTGCACGATTTCAGCACAGGGTATTTGCTTGTTTCTTTACGCCCAACAGCCAAAGACCAAAGGCAGTCAGCGGCCGTCGTTGCTAAAGCAGTGTAACTAGAGTTCCTCTACAGAGCTCCCGCAGGGAGCTAAGAGTTTCGCGCCCGTCCGCCATCTTGTTATCCGGATTGCTGCGGGAAAGCCGCCCGTCGCGCGTGTAGGAACAGCGCCGCCACTCTGCCGACGGCGGCTGATACGCGGTGGGGGCGCATCGGTCTGTGGCGCCTTTCGGTGGCTGCGCTTGATTCCGGCGATGTCGCTCACGCTGCTGCAGCTGCTGCGCAGCCGTAGCGGGGGCTTCTCTGCGTGGCATGGATAACCGAGTGACGTCATCACGGTGGCGCGTGGAAAAGGGTCACGCAACTCTTTGCTCTCTGCGGGAGCTATATAGAGGAACTCGAAGTAGTAACAGCACATGCTTAAGGCTTTTAATTAAGGCGTCACAAAAGGGCGAATATTTAGGGCGAACCTCTTTCACGCACAATTTCAATTTGACCACAGTCCACGTTGGTCAAGCGGACGGACAGCACTAGGAGAAGGGGGATGAAAGATAGCGAAACATTTCTGAAGATGCGGCATCGTAACAAGCCAAGCGTGCGGACAAACAGGGGAAGATGTATTAAAGTTAACTTCATGCGCAGTGGTCAATGCAGGGCCGAGCCCCGAAATAGAGCGCCAGGAATTGCAAGAACGGGAAAAGCTACAGTGCAAGCGTGAGGAGGAAATTAGTGATGATCTAAGGTGAAACAGTTGATACAGCTTACCTTGAACGTGCTCTTGTTGAGAGTCGTCCGCGTCGATCGAGCGTGCTGGCAGAACAGGCGAAATGGAAAGAGGGGAAACGTAAACGGCTGGGTCAGGTAAACAATGGCTATGGTGAAGGGGGCGAGGGGAATAAAGCTAAAGATGGAACAGCAATAGCGCAGGAAAAACAGGAGGAGCAGAGCATGACTACGAAGTTTGGGCCGAAATTCTTGAAGCTGCCCCGAAGAGCAAGTACAACTGCTCAAAGACATGGTCTTGGGTACCTCACGCAGCTCTATTCCAGCCTCTAAAATTGTATTTAACCAAAAAAACTCAATATATAGTGAAAACGATCCAAATTCGCGCTTCAGTGACGTAATATGGCAGGAGCGACGTAGCATGAGTCAACACTAAAACATAGTTATCGGTATCTTAATGCGCGTGAATACTCAACTGATAAGTACTATGAAATGGCGTCGCCCAGTTATGTTTCTTTGCGGTGTCTGAGGTCGGCAGCCGCCCATCACAAACAAATTATTTCACGTCATGAAGAAATCGCCGCAAAGTAGCGGGGGAGCCGCCACTCTTTGGAATGTTTTGTTTATTATCTGTATTACCTCTTCGAATTTTGCCAGAAAATGTGTTTCATTGTGATCGGGGCAGAGCAGTTCTTTAACGAAACGAAATTTCTATATTGCCTCCATGGTCCCACTAAGTGCGGAATCGTGCGATCCGGAATCGTGCGTGTCCGGAGCGACTAGAGCGCACAGAGGGAAATAGGGGGAAGCGAACGTGCAGAGCAGCGAACAATGTACGAAGGCCATAACCAGAGAGCGCGTAAAGCAGACTAAAGGATGGCAGTCTTGAAGTGCAAGGAGCACCGCGGAGGACATTGCTGCCAAAGAGCCCAGAACGCAGGTTGGAGTTCAGGGGTTGAGCGACCGGCAGCATACACTTCCTCAGGGAGAGGTACGAATACCTTACCAACGCGTCGGCATTGCATACAAGCGGTGCATGTATCTTTAATGTACTCGCCTGGGCTCTCATCCAGAGGGAGACGGCAATGATTTTAGACGCACCAGGTCCTGTCATAATAGTTTTTCTTTGTTGAATTGGATCCAGGTGACGACGCCGATATAGGCATCAAAATAGTTATGATCTACACTCGTAACAATTTTACCATTACAATAATTTAGAAACAATGCTTTTGCTTTTGCAGCAGGAGCAAGCATAGTTCGCATGCTCACCGAAGTTCCATGGCAACTCAGGTAAAAACGCCGTCGAAAGGAAAAAATGAAAGCCTTAGGCACACCTGTGATAGGTGCCATGCATGAGAGTTTCAAAAATCGCTTCCGAGATAGCGAGACAGTGCAGACAAGCTTTCGTTTAGAGTTCCTCCAAACAGTTGTTGCAGTTACTTTGCAGTTTTATGCGGAAATTTTCCTTCACGATTCACCGTCACCAAATACAGCGGCACTTTACGTTTTCCGATCCAGCGGACAGACGTTCCGTCACCGGTCTCAACACCCGCATCCACATTGTGCACTTCAACACCAAGCACTGTGACTCCGACTACGACTAAACGAGGCCGGATCCCCAAGTTCGTGAAGAGCCCATCATCGGTGTACAGCGTCACGTGTCAAGCGGTCAATGCGCTTCACACGTTCAGGTTGAACGAGGTATGTGCTGTTTCCCGCATATAAATGGAATTGAACATAATAATATATTGAAAGTAGTGAAATGTGGTGCCAATAACCCTTCGGGATCATGAGAGCCCTTTCTATAAGGTAGAGGTTTCTTCTTAACGCTAATATTTTCACCTCCTTGATAGGTACAATTGCTCTGAACCCAGATTTTTATTAGTAGTTTCGTGCAAAATCTCCCATAACATTAGTCTCAGCATGGCATGTCACAAGTGTAGGCATCTCGCGGAGCCCTCCTCCGTAGAACGTAGACGCAACATATCAAAGAACAAACAGCCGAATGTCCGCTCAAGGCTACTGCTAGTGAAATCTACGAAACCTTAAGAGTGCCTAAACTTGTGCTTCTGACAGGTCGCTGTCTGCTCATATATTGGCCGTAGTACTCAGCCCCGTTTCCCAGCTTAACTATGGAAACAAATACTTCGTCTTGAGGCAGTGGCAGGCGGAATACCAAAAACAACACACTATTGCATGAACAGCCGTTTGTCAACCTGCTACCCTAGGAGGAACTGCTGTATTTGTTTCCAAAAAGTAATAGGTCGAACTCTTACTGCGGGAGAAGTATCCGACCAACTGCCCAATTCCAGCAGTCCAAATCTCATTACAAATAGAGACGCAAAATATTTTTTGCTCGCTATATAATTACTGAACTAAAACTAATAGGTTTGAATGCGAACTATGTGAAAATAGCGAATGTGTGAGTGCCATACAGGGCAGATATACGTACGTTGTGCTAGCAGGAACTTATTGTCAAATCTGTGGGCATCGCGGGATTACTGCACTGACGAAAAGATAGATGCGCCGAATTCCACCTTTAGTGTTACTAGCAAAGTGGATGAGAATTAAGGCACGATTGATTGATTGATTGATTGATTGATTGATTGATTGATTGATTGATTGATTGATTGATTGATTGATTGATTGTAGGGTTGAACGCGCCGTCGGAGCGCAGGCAATGAGGAACGGTGTAGTGGAGGGCTCCGAATTATTTTGGCCACCCAGGGATCTTTAACGTGCGCCGAAATCTCGTACACACGGGTGTTCTTGGTTTTCCACTCCGTCAAAATAGGCCGGCCGCCACGGCCGGGAATCGAACGCGCGTCCTCGTGCTCAGCAGCGGAACGCCTTATCCACTGGGCCACGTCGGCGGGTGCGGCACGATAATCCAAACGCTGGTGAATACTGTAGGGCTTAACGTTCACGATCTTGCTCTGCATTCGGTGTTGCTCTACTCTTGGGGTTCGTGAAATGTATTCCGCAACAATGCGGCACAAAAATTGTATTAGCAGTCGCACCTAGAATTTCGCAAAATTGTATGCCAGAAATTATACTTGCACGAGTCTAACGCGGACTTTTCTGGCTAGAAGTAGCCTTAAGATTTGCGCCCGCAATAATCGGGCTCAAAAATAAAATCACCTTCTCATGCCCCCGCTTTAGTGTTATTGCGAGAAGGAGCTAGATAATCAAATTTGTATAAAAAAATGTTGGTTAAGTTGCGCGCAAGGTGAAATGTTTTCTTCTAGGTATGTGATGTCATGGCTTAGATTTGTGCGGTAGAATGGCCGCCAAATTATTTTTCCCAATTTTTGTCAGCTGACTTACCTGAGGGTTACACAGGGCACGTCAAAATTGTGCACGTGCAGTGATCGCGGATGGCCACATTCAACTATTTTCTTTTACGTTCGGTAGTGTGCAAGTAATTTTAACTCTTCAAAATGCGATGTTTGAGAGAAGCTTTGACAATAACTTAGCTTCTCGCTTCCCGGTGTTCAAGGGAATGGGAAAAACGAAGATAAAAATGGGAAAGAACACCTCCTTTGCTACATAAACATACAAATAGCTTGAACAAAATAAAAAAATGCGACAGAACAAATATAGTTGAAGGAATGAGGGATGACGTCTGGAAACGGAATCCATGTTAAATGCTTGGCATTAATGTTAAAGTTAACAGGCGACGACCCTACTCTCTCGAAGTACACCAAGCACCAGAGAGTAAAGCTTGTTGCGCGGGTTAGCGTGATGACGACATGCATTTCAATGGGGCGGACTATTCCTGCCACAGGGCATGAGAGTCCCACGAAGCGTAACAATGACAGTGCTAAAAACCAATAAACCATGAATACGCAACGTACAGTGCAGGTGAGCCCTATCAACAATATTGCAGCCTCTCAAAGCTAGTGACACCGGGCACGGTTTGACCCATGTAGCGGATCCGCCTGACATTTCTACTTGAAACGCGTTATACCTAGATCATGCACTGACCGGTTGCACAAAGTTCTAAAAGATAACCTATGAGTTTAAAAAGCTTCCCAGAGTGGTTAGTCGATGTTGCTTGGAACATTTAGGCTTAACATCTCATACATTTAAACTGTAGGGCTCGTTGACAAATTATTGATAAGAAGAGAAAAAACAGCTGTTAAGAAGAGAAAAAGAGGTGTTAAGAAGAGAAAAAAGTTATCACCGTCTAAAATAACTTCCCTGATTTGCAGGAGCCCATTCAGCCACAAGCGTGGCATCAAGGACACCGAAAGCTGGCTGCCATTGCGGTGCTAGTGTTCGCGATCGTAATGGCTGTCATTCTCACTGCTCTGCTCTCCAAGACACGCCCAGCCGGCTCAGAGAAAAGTTCGAAGCTGTGCACAACGCAAGCCTGTATGGACTACCGACACCTGATACCAGAAAGGGTAGGTCTCCACCAATGTACGGTACCACAGTTCCACGATTACTTTGTCGCAGCCAATATTCCCCACAGGCGCTGCGTCCTGCATACAGCAAATTTCAGTATGAAACTGTAGCTGCGGGCCACGGCAAAACACGATGGATGTTAGCCCTTCATTACGGTGAAAATGTTCATACAGAAGCTTTACGCTTAAAAAGTCGATACATGACTGGGTCCTGGCAGCTTGACGGACGCTCAAGGATTCATTCAGTGGAGGGCTCGGCCGCGTCCTATGCGCCCCTGTAGACATTTCTTTCGGAGCTTCAAAAACCATAATTTCTGAATGTGTGTGCCACCTGCGCATCGGGTCAAGGGAAGGGGGTTTGTGTGCAGCAAGGAGAAAAAGCAAGATTCGCATTTGCGGGGGGCTACTTTTGGAAAGCCATGTTTGCGAACCATGCAAGTTTTCTTGAGCACTCTTAATAGAAAAGGTCGCAAAAATGTTAGTAATGGCCATATTTACACCCTCCTTACGAACCTTACTACCCCACTGTTTTGTACGTAGGCTCTGCCACTAACAACTGCGTGGTTAGGAAATTAACTGCGTGCAGGAAGTAGTATGCACTAGATTAAGGTCGTGCTTGTGACTAGGTTAGCATGGCCAGTTAGGCTCAGAAGTGTTATCGCTAGGGGAGGTAGTTACTTACTGCCTGCTTCAGTGAGAGAAACGACTGAATAGTACCAGAGTCCTTCAAGTGCTTTTCTGGTCACGAAACTCGGCCGAAGTTTCATTCAGGGACAAAAGCTGCCGCTAGGATCGCCCCTGTTAACGTGAAGGCTTCGCCGGCGGGCGGACGACGCTTGCGGGCCGGCTGTTTCTCCGTCGGCCAACGCGTCCTACTTTCATCTGCTCTTCATTTCCACCAGTAGAAAACGCGAGCGAAGTGTCCATGTTTTAAGTCAGTTGTTGTCGCGTAGCTCAGCTGTGAAATTGAGGCAAGACCCACGGGTGTTACTGAGGCTTATATGTTGCAGTGTTCGTTCGTTGCGGCAGGCACCGCTACGTTGCTCGCTTTGGAAGGCGGACATCTGGCGTTTTCAATTTTGACTAGCCTTTGCAGCCGCTGAATGATTTTGAGTTAACTGGCGCCTGAATTAAATGTGCATTCAGCCCTGGGCGACATGATGCGCTGAGCAATAGGTGTGCAAACATACAGCACATTGGGTTAGCGCTTGTTTGCGCTATTTTTATAGCGCGCTAATAATGTAAAAAAAATATTCGAGATTCGGAAAGTGAGCGTGGACAGCAGAAAAAAAAACAACGTTCACAAAATGGAAGCAGCATAATGAGCGCGTGGAGGGGCCAGGGTAGGAGTAAATGCTACAGCCTTGAGCGACTTTCTCGGATGTCCTCATAGGCATAGGGTATCAACAGATAAAAACGCGCCCGCCTCAGTGCCTGTCGCACCCCTCCCCCCAAACGGCAAGTTAAAAAACATTGATTGATTGATTATGAGGTTTAACGTGCCGACGCTACACCGGCAATGGGGCGCACGAGTGTAGCGCTCCGGATTAATTTTAACCACTCAGGTATCTTAAACTTGCGCCGAAATCTCGAACACACAAGCGTTTTCTCTTTTCACCTCCATCAGAAAAGCGGCTGGGAACCGGCGTCCCTGGGCTTATCACCACAACGCCTTAGCCCCTGGGCAAGCGCGGCGGTCAAGCTAAAAAAATATATGGCAAGATAGCCATGCTCCGCTTTCCAAATTCAAAATGTCTGATTGGATAACCAAAATCACAGTAGCTGCAGTCCCCATCGTGTTCAGCGCCTAAACGCGACGACATTTTGCAACGGATTTTCTCGTTGTCGGCGCGACCGTGGCTTGGTCTCGTAAAATACGCCGGCAGTTTTCAAATATCCGGGGTATGGCATCGATCGCGGAGCTTGAGCTTCTCGCGCTGCAGAAGCACAGATTGCCCACTTATTTTGAACTCATCGGCTCGAATAATGTCCGTAGGATCGAAATGTTTCTCTGCCTTCGACTCGAAGCTGAAAGCGTCCGTCTCCTGTCGTGGAATGGCTCGCTTCCACCTGCCGCGTTGCTCGCGGTCGCTTGGGAGGCAGAACAGCGAAGCCTTTTCCGTTGTACTCCGATAGCCAGAGCGGCAACCAGATACACAGCACGTCAGAGGGATGGTAGTTCACATAGTTTGCCCTTCGTGGACCTTACCTTCACTGGACTCGTAGCGCCACCGCGCGGGAGCTTTGGTCCCATATGAATAGCGTTACGGAGAAGTTTCGTGACCAGAAACGCATTTAAGGACTCTGCTAGTACTAAACTGACTAGTTCCAGTTACTAAGTGCCTAGTGCATACTGGGACAAGTAACTTGTTAGTGTTCCATTATTGAATGCCCCGACCTTTTTTTTAAGAGTGAGGTAAATGACGTCCTTTCATCCAGCCAATATGGCTTCATTCGTGGCATGGGCACGCAAGTGCTTCTTGAAGAATTTTGTGAAATGCACAACTCGGACTTTCACCACAATCAGGTTGCGTTCTCGCTAGTACTAGATTTCAATAAGGCATTCAACGGCGTATGTCCTAAGCTGCTATTAAACAAACTTTTGTTACTGAGGTTTCGCGGTCCTTTTCTGTTGCTATTAGAAAATTATTTGCATGACAGGAGGCAGTGCGTTGAGATAGGTCGAACCTGTAGTGATTTCACCATGATCAGAGCTGGTGTTGCACAAGGCTCTATTTTAAGTCATCCATTATTTAATATCTACGTCAATGATCTTTGCTCGTATAGAGCCGTTTCGTTGTTCCAATATCGAGATGAAACTATAATCTGTTGCTTCAAATTATCCTGGTGCAATGTCGCCTTTACAACCAGCGGCCACAAAAGCCATGGATTGGTTTGCGGCTAATTTTATTACAATTAATACTTCGAAAACTCGCCTAATTTTTTTGACGATCGATTGAAGAAAATTAACCTTGGTTTCTCTTGCTTCCACCCACGTCTCATTGTTTCCCATGCAATTGCACTTCAATGAGTTGGACTCGTACAGTAAAACATCTTGGCGTACATTTTGGTAGTGATTTATCACGGAATACGCACATCGTCTATGTTTGCTGGAAGCTTCAAGCTCTGTCATGCCTGCTGTACAATATTAAATATTTTATGCCGATGTGAGTATGAAAAACTGTTGTTCATGCTTTGGTGTATAGTGTGCTTCGTTTGGTGTCACGGTTTATAGGTTTTGTGCCACACGGTGGAAAAAAATGGCAGCATCTCCACTTCGTGGATGATGGCAAGGGTGCGGAGTACAGGGGACTCGAAATTACATCCAAGTTGCACCCCGAGTGACATCCGATTTGCACCCCGACCATCATTCTATTTCAGCCATGAGTTGCACCTTCATTATTCCCTAAACATATGTGCATCTCACGACTGAAATCGAATATCGCTTGATTTTTGCTTGATGGTAGTGCGCGCACGGATGGACGCGAACGGACATTGGGAGGTCCTAAGGTACTCCGCACCGGTTACAGGTGATGGAGTAGGCCGTTTGACTCTCGGGTACTAGCTCACGGTCGCAGCCCAATGGTTAAGGTGACTGACACTAAGTCTGTCTGCTCTACCAGACACAGACTCAAATCCTGGCGTTGCTTGTGTGATTTTTTGCGATTGTAAATGCTATGCGCACGGACGCGGACGGACGTTGTGCGGTGCTAAGGTATTCCGTACCTAAATTTGCATTCATTCTATTCTGCGTTCACTACTGCGTAATGTGGCGTACGACTCTGTGTCTTCCCACAGCCGCTAACATATTTGCCATGTTATCTATGCCAAATTTCGACTCGCTATTGCAAGAAACCATTGTTTGAAGCATTACTTGGGTAGTCATTTTCAAACACCGTACTTTCCGAAGCGCTGCCTCCGCCCTCAAGAGAAGTATCTTATACCTAGATGCCCCACAAATACGGGAAAAAATGGCAGCATCTCCACTCCGTCGATGATGGCGAGGGTGCGGAGTACAGGGACTCGAAATGACCGCCAAGTTGTGCTCCGTGTGACATCCGATTTCCGCCCCGACCGTCAATCTATTCGAGCCCTGAGTTGCACCTTGATTATTCCCTAAGTCACTTGATGGTGGTGTGCGCGCGGATGCACGCGGTCGCAGTTTGGGAGAACCTAATGTACTCCTCACTGTTACAGGCGAGAGAGTAAGCCGTCTGACTCTCGGGTAGTAACTCCCGGTCGTAGCCCAGTGGGTAAGATGACCGACACTAACTCTGTCTGGTCTAGCAGACACAAGCTCGAATCTTGCCGGTGCCTGTGTCAGTTTTTGTGATTGTAAATGCTATGCGCATGGACGTGAACGGATATTGTGTGGTCCTGAGGTGCTCCGCACCTGAAAGTCGATTTATTATGGGTCACATGCCTTCAGTCAACTTCCTCCAAACTTCCTCTCTTTTCAAACTAATTATAAACACAGGAAATCATTAAGGCATTGCATTGTATAGGTGCTTTCAGTATTCTGGGCATTTTTACCTCATTGCCTGTCGAGTAAACAGTGTTCTATATGTTTGCCAGTTAGCTAAAAATTTCTGTTAGGTTAGTTTTCTTTATTTAGCATGTTTGTCTGCTTTGTCAGGCACTGCCGTTCGAGCCCTATGAGGCTTTGGTAGGCCTGACTTCTGTACAGTTTCTCCTTCTGCTGAAAATAAACTATTATTTTTATTAATAACAACATTAAGAACGACACTGTCGACATCTATTATCAAAACGCTCGGGGTCTACGTACTAAGTCCTCCGATTTTCTTAGAAATGTGGTGTGCTCCAAATTTTCTACTATTGTTGTTGAAACTTGGCTTTGCAATGATGTCTCATCTTCCGTCTATTTTCCTCCTACCTATCAAATTTTTAGAAGCGACAGAAAGTTAACTGTTACTAAGCAAAAGGGTTGTGGTGTTCTCATTGCCATCGATTGCTCAGTGCAATGCGTGCGGCGTGCAGGCCTCGACAACCTAGAGGAATCAGTCTGGCTTGAGGTAGGCCTCAAGAGGGGCGAGAAGCTGCTCATCGGTGCATTCTATATATCCCCGGATATTTTACCTGCTGAATATAATCAAAAGCTCACATCTCTCGAAAATGTTTCCAATTCAAACTCCAACCATAAGCTAATTATACTTGGGGGCTTCAACACCCCAGGTATTCACTGGAACAGTCTTTCATTTCAGCACAAAAACCATTATGCAGCGCAGAAATGCAGCATGTTATTAGATTTTCAATCATTCACCTCCTTGCAGCAGTTCTACCACATAGAAAACTTATGTGGTAATGTCCTAGATGTGTGGTTCTCGAACTTGAAAAACGTACAAGTGTGTGCCTCCGAAATATCTCTTGTACACCCCGACAAGTTTCACCCCCCTCTTATTGTCTTTGTCTCTGTCGCTGCCCAGCATCGCTATGGCGGTGTTGACGATTGTGCAGTCCTGCGATATGCTTTCAAGCGTGGAGATTATGCTGGGTTGTAACACTTTTATTCATCTGCTGAATTGTCTAGTGTTTTGATGTTAATGATGTTGACGAATAGGTTCGACGTTTTGCCGAAATTGTCAGGAGTGGCATGGAAAAGTACATCCTTGTTATAAGCCTGTTCATTCCAAATTTCCCTACTGGTTCTCTAAAGAACTTCGAAGTTCGCTAAACGTGAGGACAGCGCCCACAAAAAGGCCAAGCGTTTTGGGCTTGACAAGTGGAAAGCGGAGTTTAGTCGGTATCGCTGACTTTGTAAAAGCCTCTACCGGCGTGACCACCAGCTCTATATAGAGTCATTATAGGCTTCTGCGTCTCAGAAACCGGCTGACATCTGGAGGTATACGTACGCGGCCGTTCTAAGGCGTCTGAAGAACACATCAGGCTGCTTAATTGTGGAACAGGTTGAACAGGTTGAGGATGTTGCCACGAGCTTTGCTCAGTACTTCCATTCTGTCTTTCAACTGCCAGATGGTCACGACGAACGCCTATCGTTTAATAACATGTCTAATTTTAATACACTTATGTTCGATGAAAAACTTGTCAATGATAGCCTTAAACGCATGAAACCATCATTTTCCTGTGGTGCAGATGGAATTGCAGCAGCCCTCATGAAGGCTTACGACAACATTTTTGTGAATATCTTAACTTCCATTTTAATAACTGTGTACTTTTCCGCAAATTTCCTCGTGCATGGAAGATCGCTCGAATTTTTCCAATATTTAAGTCTGGTGATAAGTCAGCCATTACTAACTATCGCCCAATCTCACTCCTTTGTGTCGCCTGAAAACTCTTTGAGTGAGCTCTGCACAACGTTCTTGCTGCCTGAGTCAAGAACGTTCTGATACCAAATAAGCACGGCTTTTTAGGGTCGATCGACGGTTACAAATCTTGCAAGGTTTATGACACAGGCTTCGGCTTCAGTTTGTGAAAACGGCCAGTTGGACGTTATTTATTTTGACTTCAGTAAGGCGTTTGATGTGGTGAACCATCAATTAATTATTAACAAGCTTACTAGGTCCGGTGTAGAGGCAAGCCTTGTCGCCTTGTTGTCCAACTATCTCCTTGACCGGTCCTTTCACGTAGATGTAAACTTCAAAAAGTCCAGTGTTTACACTGCAACAAGTGGTGTACCTCAGGGTTCCTTGCTGGGTCCACTATTGTTTTCTATCTTTATCAATGATGTGTCAACAGTGTTAACAAAATCTTCATTTCTTCTGTGTGCTGATGTCAAACTATTTAGGCGCATTAGCGGTGTTCAGGACTGCTGTGGCTTGCAGAGGGATGTGTCGGAATTATCGATCTCGTGCAGCAAATGCTGTCCAATTTTAAACCCCGCTAAAACAAAGGTTGCCCCGTACAGACAGAAAACCCATCGTCTACTGTTTTCCTACAGTATTGAGGGAGCTCCTCTGCAAAGGGTTGAAGAGATTAGGGACCTCGGGTTTCTTTTCGAGAGTACCCTCTCTTTTTCTCCTCATATTAGGCTCGTCACCCGGTGACCGCTCCGAAGTCTTGGAAATGTGTGTCGGATAACAAAAGAATTCTCTTCTCCAGATTCATTTCTAATGCTATGCAATGCAATATGTATCCCTCAGTTAGAATATGATTCTGTTGTCTGGAACGGCATCTCCAAATCTAGTAGTGAATTAATACAAGGTGTGCAGAAGAATTTTTTAGCCATATTTAAGCACCGTCATCACAAGCAGTTTTCATCCTGATTCTGACTTACCCATAGTTCCTTCCATCCCTTCCTTATACTGCAGACGTATGCGTGCCGATCTTACATTTCTTCACAAAATTGTTCATGGTTACCTTTCTTGCGCAGACTTGCTTAACTGTTTAGAGTTTAGTGTTCCACAAAGGCCCACCAGGTCGCATCGCCCGTTCTTGACCGCTGAGCGCAACTCCAATCATTCTCCTGTACGCAAAATACAGAATTGTTACAACCGCTTCTTTGAACGCCTTACATCTTTCGAAGTTCCTTTACAATTTACCGTACTGCGCTGTTGAATACAGTATGTCAAACATCTATGATATCTCTGTCGATCGTTTTTCTATTTTTTTATTGCTGGAATTTGGTTTCTCTGCGGTCCTGTTTAACCAACTGATAGTTGCCTATTTTTGAAACTGTTTACTTATGCTCGTCTTATCATTTTTTTCTATCCTCGTCAGTCCCAGGGCACCCAAATGGGTACCATAACAATAAAGGCAAAAGCTTTCCCCCATTCGAATTTCGACCGTCAAAAGTTGTTACCCCGGCAAAAGCATGCCTTGCTTTCACTAAGCCCCCCCCCCCCCCCCCCCAGGTGGCGCGATGTGTCAAGTCATTTCTGAAGAGGCAGGCGACAAAATTGGCTTTCAATGGCGCGAGCGCTCCAATGCGTCCGACGGTAGGCAAGATCCAGAGTACCCAAATGGGCACCATAAAATATAATTACTTTCATTTGTTTTTTTGCTATTGTAATGTTTTTGCTCGTAAAATTCATTCACAAAAAATTGGGATATCAAGAGAAATTATACACTTAAAACGTAAAATGTCAAGGCTCAGAAAACTTAGACACAAAAGAACTTCTCATATGCACTACTCAAAACTAATTAGCGAATCGTCTCGCATGATAAAGGCAGCAGTGAAAACAGGTAAACAAAAGTACTTGGATGTAACGTTAAATCACTTCATTAAAACAGGCCCATTAAAATTTTGACACCTTAAATGTAGGGATACTAAGCGGAGCAACTTGTTGCCAACGGAAGCCTTAAGCAAGGCTACTCAATTTATTAATTTTTTCTAAACAGTATTTACCATCGACAATAACATTATCCCAGATAATGTGACCACACAGTGCATAGGTGAGGTACCAGGTAAACTTTCCATAACGGAAGCTGGAATTCTGCCGTTATTACTCAGTCTCGATTCAAAAACATCCAGCGGCCCTGAAAATATTCCAAACGCCTTTCTTAGAAAGTATGCTGAATGGGTTTCTAGATACTTACTGTTGATATTTACAAAATCGTTACAAACATGCGAAGTCGCACAAGAGTGCAAAATTGCTAAAATAATTCCAATACACAAGTCTGGTGATGGTTCAAATCCTTCTAACTTTCGTCCGATTTCGCTGACTTGTTCAGCAAACAAATTCTTAGAGCATTTAATACTAAAGCACATCGTAGCTTTCGTTGAAAGCCATTCAGTAATTAACCCTAGCAAACACGGATTTAGGAGCGGTTTGTCGACAGTAACTCAGTTAGTAAAGACTGTACATGACCTAGCCCTAACGATTGATATGCGTGGTTAGGTCGACATTGTGTTCTTGGATCTATCGAAAGCCTTCGACCGCGTGTCACACCGAAAACTAGTTTATAAGTTGCAAAGCATTTTCGGGCACGGCGTTCTAACGAAATGGCTAAAAGACCATTTGTCAGGACGTAAGCAGTTCGTTCACTTTGAAGGCCAGTCATCAAAATGTGTTGATGTCTTATCTGGTGTGCCTCAAGGCACAGTTCTGGCTCCTATTCTTTTCCTTCTTTTCATCAACGACATAGCAAAAGATATAGAAGCAACAGTGCGCATGTTCGCAGACGATTGTATCATCTACAAAGAAATACAGACAGTGAATGACCAGTTAGTTTTGAACGATGCTCTCGAAAAAATTGATAAGTGCTGCCAGGACTGGCAGATGACGATAAATGTAGAAAAAACTGGTTGCATAACTGTCACGAGAAAGAAAAACCCCTTATTTTTTCAAAACCAAATCCACCAAAGTGTACTACGTCAATGAACACAAACACGTAGGTATCATTCTTTCTTCTGACCTAAAATGGAACAAACACATGTCATACATCTTAACTAAATCTCTCTCAGTGCTTCTTTCACTGAAACAGTCCCTCCGATACGCTTCGGCAAAAACAAAGCTACTTGCATACACGTCACTCGTTCGATCTATCATCGAATATGGCGTCATTTGCTGGTTTCCATATACTAAGTGTGCAATAGCAAAGTTAGAGGGTGTACAAAGGGCAGTTAGATTCATCTATAACAACTACCGCTGTCGTGATTCCCCAAGTGAACTGTTACGATTATCTGGGCTCCCAACAATCATCGATCGCGCAAGATACCTTCGAGTAAAATTCCTGTTTCTTCTCCAGAGCAATTCTCTAAAAATAGACAAACACTGGTTCCTAACACGTTCCGATACAAGGAATTATAGAACAAAACGCAATAAACAATTACTCGAATACAGATTTCACGGCGACACCTTCAGGTATTCTTATTTTCCGCAAGCCATCAGAGAATGAAATATGTTAATCCAAGAACTTGTTGATTGTACGTCCCTTGACTCTTTTCTGTCCGGATTGTCTAATCATTACTTTGTTACTACGTAATAATTTGCGCTTGTTTTTTCGTTTTGAATTTGCTTCGCGAGAAAATTTCGCATTGTGTATTTCGCAGCATGTGTCTTATCGTTATGATTGCTTCAACGGAGGCAAATGCCCCTTGCTACGGTTGTTGAAATATGTGTAAATGATCATGTACGTTTTTGACCTTTTACTACTGTACCCTTTCCTGCCAAAGCCTTGGTTAGGCTAGCAGTATGTGCAACATAAATAAAAGAAGTAAATAAAGTCAGCAACTTCAGTAGCAGAAGAGATTAGAAGGGCCCTGGTGATGGCAAAGCGAGTTGAATAGTCAACTGGCAACCCACTTGTTTTCAAGAGTGGAACTAGAAAAAGGTCCGAGCAAATCTAGGCCGACATGGTAAAAGGGCTCAATGGGGACGTCTATAGGCGGCAGGAGGCCGGCGGGGGCCATGGTAGGGGTCTTCCGGCGTTGGCAGGGATCACATGAGGTTACATAGCGCTTCACCGATCGCTGCATGTTGGGCAAGAAGAACCAGCGGCAAATGCGGTCGTAGGTTTGCGAAATGCCTAGAGGGCCCGCAGTTGGTTCGTCATGAAGTTGCTGAAGGACGGACAATCGCAAGTGTTCAGGGACGAGGAGCAAAAATTCGGGGTCATCTGTACGAAGATTTAAATGGTATAAATTTCTGCCGTTGAGGAGATAGGTACGAAGGGAAGCATCCTGCTGGGGGAAGTGCACGCGTCCGATGATGTCCCGCAAGCATTCATCGCGTCGTTGTTCGACACCAATGCGAGTAGGTAGCGAGCGCCGGGTGGCCGTCGAGCGTGACGTTTAGGCCGCGTCTTTTTGCCGGACAATAAAAACGTTGTTTCTCTCTCTCTCTCTCTGTTGAGAAGGCATGAGAAAGAACAGACTTGGTCTTCAATCTCATTTCTATCTGGGCTGTCAACGGTATAGCTGTCGAAGGGATCTGGAAGTCGACCTGTCCGGACTTATGGACAACAGTAAATGAGTATTCGTGAAGCCGCAGAGCCCAGCTCCCCAGCCTTCCGGTGGAGGTCCTTTAATGATGAGAGCCAGCAAAGGGCATGGTGGTCTGTCCCCACAGAGAAGGGCAGTCCATAAAGATAAGGTCGAAACTCAGTGACAGCACATACCAGTGCCAAGCTTTCCCGTTCAGTAATTGAGTAGTTGCGTTTGGCTGGAGACAAGAGAGGGCTTCCATAAGCGATCATGCGACCATGGCCGTGTTGGCGTTGCGCCAGAACCGCTCCGATCCCATGGCGTCTCGCATCCGTGCGAACTCCTGTAGGGGCGGAAGTATCGAAATGGCGAAGGATGGGAGGCGTTGTCAATCGAGTTTTTAAGGTCGAAAAGGCACGTTCTTTATTAGGCCCCCAGCAAAAAGGCACAATTTCCTTAAGAAGCTGTGTTAAAGGGCGTGTGATGTCGGCAAAACCTTGAATAAAGCGTCGAAAGTACGAGCATAACCCAAGAAAGCTGCGGACGTCCTAGGAAGAACTAGGGACAGGAAAGCTTTGAACTGCGTTGAGCTTTTCTGGGTCAGTTTGTACGTGTCGACACGGTGGCCGAGGATGGTAATTTTCTTGAGTCCGAAGTGGCACTTGGAGGAGTTCAGATGGAGACTGGCTCTGCGCAAAACGGCAAGGACGGCCGATAGACGAGACAGATGAGCCAAAAAAGTAGGGGAGAAAGCGATCACATCGTCAAGGTAAAAAGGTATGTGGACCACTTGAAGCTGTGAAGGAGTGTGTCCATCATGTTCTCGAATGTCGCCGGCGCATTGCAAAGGCCAAAAGGCATGACCTTAAACTGGTAAAGTCCATCCGGTGTAATAAAAGCAGTTTTTTCTCTGTCCATGTGGTCGACGGCGATTTGCCAGTAGCCTGAGCGAAGGTCTATAGAGGAGAAGTACTTGGCGCCGTGGAGGCAGTCGAGGGCATCGTCTATTCGGGGTAATGAGTAAACGTCTTTCTTAGTAATGTTAAGATGACGATAGTCAACACAGAGTCTCCCAGTGTTGTCTTTCTTCTTGTCCAGAACCACCGGCTGATGCCCTAGGGCTGAACGAAGGCTCGATGGTATCTTTCTGAAGCATCTTATCCACCTTCTTTGAATGATCTGGCGTTCAGCGGCAGAAACACGATATGGCCGCCGACGAAGGAGGCTGGCGTCGCCAGTCCCCTCCATCGGCGGACTGGCGACGCCAGCCACCTGGGTTTGGCGAGGCACAAAAGGGCGGGTTGTCATTGGGCGTTGCTAGTTAAAAAAGCCACAACGGGGTCGTGGTCGCCAGCGGCTTGGACAGTAGCGAGAAACATGACCGACGCGGTGACAGGTGAAGTAAATTGGCTTGTCGTCAGGTGTACGCCATTCATCCCTGTTGAGATATCTAGGAGGCATATACTGGGTACGGAGAGCACTCGTGGGCGGAAGATCATCGGTGCAAGGGCGACGTACGGAGCACAACGAACCCAGGCCGCGATTATCAAGCTCTTGGCGTAGGATGTTCTGGATCAGGGATAGTGTTGGTGTTACGTGGTCTGGTGGGGAAATGAGGGTGGGCGGACCCATTGCTTCCAGCTCCCGGCGTACAATACGTACCACATTTTCTGGCGAATAATTGTCGCGCGGAGGAGGTGGTGAGCTCTCGCAGGACGATGTGGCCGCTGTGTTGCGGAGCCTGGGGAAGTTTTGTAGAATGCGGCGGGATTTCGCTTCCTCGAAGCGTCTGCACTCAGCAAGGACTCCATCCACGTTCGAGCAGTTCTTGACAACAAGCAAGTTAAAGGCGTAGTCGGCAATGCGTTTTAAGATGTGGCCGATATTGTGGGACTCGAACATTGTGGGGTTGACCTTGGCGCAAAGGTAAATGACATCTTGTGTGTATGCTAAGTACGGCACGTGTGGAAAGCTCTTGCGTGCCAGTGAGATGATGTCCGAGGGGCTTCCCAAACACTCCCTTCAGCCGCTCTTTGCAGATATCCCGAGTAGTGAGCTCATGTTCGGAGGTATCATACAATCTGAGGGCCATCCCCTTGAGATGTAACACGATGTTTGCCAGCATTATCGTGGGACCCCAGTTCTTATTGGGGCTTACACGCTCATACATGGTGAGCCAGTCGTCCACGTCGACGTCGCCGGTGCCGTAGAAAAATCCAGGACCCCGGGGGTGGGTCAACAGAATCGACGGTGGCACGGCCGGTTGATGGTGCTGGCCAGAATCGGTAGGCATGGGCTCCTGAGGGAGCTGGCGTCCGCTCCGAAGCTCCGTCGCCTCACGGGATTGTTGTAGCACATTTACCAAGATGATACGGGGTAGACGCGGTTAAAATTAGCTGCATTTACGCTATTTGCAGAAGGGGAATTCAGAGACACAGTAGGTGCCCGTTTAGCTCCTGCCGGGCGCCACACCAATCGTCGTCTTCCTCATTCTCCACGATTGGCCTCACGCCGTGCAGAGGGATTTCTTTGCATAGCATTGGCTTCACCACTTCGCCAAGTAAGGTTGCACCGTAACAATACTCCGTATGAACTCTGTATTCCCATAATTACGTACGTACGCAACGTTCCACTGGGGCACTACCGAAGGAAGGAACTCAAACATTCGCTTCATTTCATTAATTTTGTATTTTCACGTGCGCTCGCAGGTAAGCAAGTCGCTGGACCCATGCGAAGATTTTAGCGCATTTGTGTGCTCCGCCTGGAGGCCAGACGTCAAGCTCAGCCGCCACCCCATTTCGACCATGTCTTCAGTACTCGAATCCTGGATTGGCAGCTACGAACAGCTTCTCCTCAAAGGAGCGCAAGCCGCACCAGTAGCAGGCGTCGCAAGAAGGATGTACAACCTCTGCATCTCGCAATCTAGTGCGAGCATAGCCGCGCTGCGAGAAATTATGGAGACGCTCGGCATACCGTGGCCCGATCCCCCAAACGGAGACACTAGTCCGTTGCGGGTTGTATTGGAATCCGCGTACAGATTCCAAATCCACCTCTGGTTCGATATTCGTCTTATGCCACGCAGTACCAGTCTCGGTGCGCGGCTTCCTTTCATTCATCTGCGACCCAGCGATCACATAATCACGTCCTTCCAAGAACACCAAACAGTCTTAGCTTCAGGCGCATACACCAAATACTGGCGGCAGTTTTATGGCGTCTTTCGAGATAGCAAAAGTGCCACGATCCCCCCAGAAGAATTCATCGACAGCACACGCGTGGTACAGACGTTTGTCTTCCAGACTCTTTTCAACGTAACGACAGGCACCGCTGCAGAAGGTCCAAAGCGCATTCCTGTCTCTTCACTTGGAGTGTACACTGGAAAGTTGTCCTCTGAAGAATGGAAAAAAGAGCTGACCAATGCATTCCCTATGGTTGATATCTCTGATGAGGACCTAGTTAGCGTCAGCGACGTATCAATTCTGAGGTCAATAGGAGCGATTTTCAATTCATTCAGTAGTACCCAAATACTTTACCAGGTGGGCTGGCAAGTGGCCCAGATGTACGGCCCCCTGGCTGACTTTAACCTTATGATAGCCAAGTACGGAGACAGCACGGAAGCCCAGAGCACTTTACCGGCTGTATGCGCTAAAGAAGTGGACGGCGCGTTTCGAGGTCTCGCGGCCACGCTGGTCCGCACACCAGAGGCCGAGTTCAAGCTACGCGGTGTGCTAAAAAATATCCTGGAAACGACAGCCAGTATGATTACGGAAGCTACGTGGCTTCATAAATGGATGAAAGATATAGCTGTTAGCAAGCTTTGGAGCATGCGAATAGTGCTTTGGCAAACTTTTGGGCTGTTTAAAAATACCTTGGTCAATGACATCTACAAAAATTACACCGATAACGCTACTTCGATGTTTGAATTTATGTTGCTGTCAAGTGCCGCTCTACATGCCCTCAGAAACGCGGTTCCTCAAGGCACAGTAGACATATTAATGTTTCCCGATACTGTCTCTCTACCGCTCTTCATTTACGATCGCGCTCTAAATGAGCTTTCAGTCAGAGCAAGCGCTATTCAACCTCCCTTGTACAGCGGAACTGGCACAAAAGTAATGACCTATGCGGGACTGGGTTTTCTCTTTACGCAGCACCTATTTTACGCCCTGGACGAACTTGGCCGACAAGTGCTGCCAAACCGCACTATCGATGAGGGCAAGAACGGCACCTGTTTTAGCTCTGCCTTTACCGCTGCACTGGAAAAGACGTTTCCCTGCTTACAAACGATGCCCGACGAACACTTTTCTAATCATCTTGCTTTGAAGGTCACCTTTGCGGCGCTTCAGAAGGATGTCTCTGAAGAAGAGGAACTGCCTGTAGATCCACTGTTCACTGACGAGGAAATATTCTACATGGGAATTTGCTACCTGATGTGCCATCTGCCCGGAGCCCTTGATTTCCTCTTTACGGACTGCAACAAAGCTTTATCCAATTTCCCGCCATTCGCTAAGTCTTATGGGTGCAAAATCGGTTCGAAAATGAACCCAGAGAACAAATGCACCTTTTTTGATTAGGCAACAGCCGCGTTAAATAAAACCGCTATTAGCGAGCAACATTGAAAAGCCCAACTTGTGCGTTTGCCCGCTCTGAGTAATGTATGTTCTTGTGTTCTAAAGAAGCCATCAGTTTACATATTGGATGTGGTACCAAAAGGCGTCATCAAGTCAATTTGTACAAGTGCCACCAGTGTCCTGAACTGGGGGTATTTTTAATACACAATTTTCTAAACCTTGTAGTGTGATCTGCAATGGCAAGTAAACGACCTCATTTTATATTTCGGCCTGCATAACATATGTTTGTTATTTGTAAGTATTTCATACTAACAAAAAGACACCGGGTACGGACAGCGTGTTCCATTAAATTCCGGTATAGTGATTATGGGTCTGTTTAGATATTCGCTCTCTGGGTACATCCCAGAAAAAGTTGATAAAGCACTCCCCCCTTTGATATCCCGTGCCTCAAGATCGTGCGGCCTTTTCGCTGATGCCATTGAACAGGCAAATGAATAGAATCCTGAGTTGGAAAAAACAAGTTCAATAAAATACTCCAAAGTATTCAGTACTCTACGCATATACCCGGGTGAGTAATGTGGTATTTATCTGGAATAATTACAGGTATTGCTCTTAGTTCCAATTTAAATTAGTAATTTCCACATCGACAACAACCCTGTTAAGGCCGCCGTGTGTATTTGAAGTTTTTAGGGTAGAAATGGGTTTCTTAGCACGTCTCGTTGCAAAGGTGAATAAACACTTGACGGAAGAATTAAACGACTCTCGGCTGTAGTTATTTTGTGTTGAAGAACCGAGGCGGGGACCGCGGGACGTGGGTGATTCGTTTTAATGGCGGATGGGACTTTACAATGATGGTGATATCAGGTGGCACCTGGCAATGGACACCTCTTCTTTCTCTAATATATTTAACATCCGCCCGGGCGCGCGATTAGCACAGGAAGATGCTGAAATGAAGCAGTTTTCAGCGGTCGTTCCGCGTTACTGCCTTTGTCGCACCCAACAAGCGAAAGTTCAAGTTCGTTCAGCAGTCCATGATACCAAGCGATGTCCGGCCCGTTGTAGCCGCCCTGTGCTAGTCCGTACTTTTGCTTCCATCGATGCTTGGTGCGTCGGTGATAGCTGCGCTTTGTGGAGTAGGGCCAGGGCAAGTGGCTTGTCTTGACCCTCGTCTGTACTAGATGACTTGCCAGCGCTCGTGCAGGCGTCTCGTGGTATGTGCGCCGGATCGCTTTTCTTTTCTTGGAGGATATCTGGTATCGGTTGGCTCTTGCTATGCGGGCAGCGATCCTTTTACACGGGGCTTTTCCTTTCTTCCTCATTTTCACGATCAGTCGGCAATTTTTCACGCACTTCCGTGGAGCCGTCTTTCTGGGACTTGTACCTGCTTTTTGTGGGTCCACCTTGATTCGCTTTTTCTGTTTCGACACCGGGGTCTTAAGATCTCCACGTTGTGCCTTGGCCAACCCAATCCTCGTGGAAGTTGTGCCGCTGTGATAACGACATCAGGTGTCTCCGTCGGTTAGCCTAGGTTTCCTTTAGGGTGTCGATATTTATGATGTGCTACTTTGTTAACCTGTAGTTTTTGTGGTCCTTCATTAGGTCGTTCCTGGCACGGTGATCTTCCCGCCTCGGAAAGACTGCACGAACAAGACGACTGGTCAGATGCCCCCACTGCGTTGCTCTTACTCTTATGTATAGTTCGGTAAACTTCATCGTTGGGAGCGAAATTGTCTGAGCAGTCAACAGAAGTGGCTGCCTCTACTTCGTCAGTTGGTGCGATAATTCCTTGTAAGAGAGCAGCTGGTTGGGTGACTCTTGGTTCCTGATGAGCTTCTTTCAAAGGCATCGCCAAATGACTGTTTCTGTTTAGAAGGTGAACGTTCTGCAAAGCCGATTCGTTGATGTTTATGGTACCGTCCTCTTCCTCCGGGGCTATTTTTACAGTGTCATCGGTAGAGTGTTTGTCTAATTCCGGGAACAATCGCTCCATTCTAAATTTGGTCAACAGGATAAGATCTTCGAATTCATAGGCGGCTTCATATTCTTTTTCTAAATCATCCAGTTCAACGAGCTCTTCAATTTCACTGTCCAGTTTCTTTAGTATTTCATATTTTTCCATCAGGCTCTTCTTGAGGCAAATTAGCTTACCGATTGATGGCGCCTCGGCATTCATCCATGATTTTATGTCGTTGATCAATGTGGTGGCGTCGTTCCGGATTAGGTTTCTTAGTTCGGACAAGGCCTCCATGTCGATGCTCGGCGTCGTTAATATCTGAAGGTCGCCGAGAAGAGTCATGGTAGGCGAGAAACCGAAGCCGTTGATTCCGTTGGTCCCCGCAGGCGTCCGTTCGGTAGCGTTGGTGAGGGCGCCTTGTCGTTAGTTGCTTGGTGAGCCCTCAATTGATCCGTGGGTAGTCACGTCCGCCTGCGGCCCATGGTCAGTGGTCACCGTTCAGTGCCATCGCAGCCGTGTCACTCGCCTCATCGTTGATGGCGGTCCGCATACTCCGTTCTCCAACTGTGTAGATCTTCCCATCCTGGTCACGGCACCATTTTGTTCAAGAACCGAGGCGGGGACCGCGGGACGTGGGTGATTCGTTTTAATGGCGGTTGGGACTTTACAATGATGGTGATATCAGGTGGCACCTGGCAATGGACACCTCTTCTTTCTCTAATATTTTTAACAAACTGTAATGATTTTATAGTACCGAAGCAAGTCTAATGAACATTTGCTTCAATAATTGCACAATCTGTACAGTATAGGCACGACAAGAAGGCGAACGAGTGAGTAAGCAGTGTATTCGGGACTAAATATAGGAACAACAAATCAGAATTCTTCCTACTTTGCGGATTTGGGTTAATGAAATGCTCTTGACACATGGTTCCAGAAAACACGCATATACTATTCGATTGATTGTAATGGTAGTAATATAGCTTCCTCTTTCTTCAATAAAACTAAGGAAGAAAGGCACTTTACCCTCGCATATACACTTGAGGCTCTCCGTTTCGCTGTTGTATTATTGTATGTGTCAACAACAGTCAAAGGATACAACACAACTAAGTTTTACGACCTCTAAAAAAAGTGAACAGTCACCTTAGCGGACAGTCATTCCCTTGTTGAGGTATAGTATCGACGAAAGAGAAACTATTACCTTTTTTGTTACGGTACTACCCCTGTGTATTCCCATGCATTGAGAGTAGATGAGAATTTCGTGGCGTTGAAAACTTCCCTTTGAGCTGTGAGAAGTGAAAGACGCTCGTCGTAATGATGCAGTCGTTTTGGCGGCCTTTTCTCATAAAATGTTGGCAGACATTTTTTGGTAAAAAAAAATGTTACCGCTGTTTAATCCACGCCATTGCGTATAACGTCAGCTTTGGAGCGAGGAATCTGTGTTACAGGCGTTTTCCTCATAAAGGAGAAAATACACGGCCGGCTTTTCATTTACAACGACAAATACCAGTTGGATGACATTTTCTAATTCTATAAAACGATCAAGTATTCCTCCCTATCATGCTGCGAGCTGGTCTGCTTGCATTCCCACTATTCCGGAAATGGGCACACCCACTTTTACAGTCCTACGTACTTGCATGATGTGGTATGTGAGACAGGTAGTTTGAAACGAGAAGTTGAGTATGTTACATATACATCGAGTCATTTCTGTTTTAGTTCTTTCCAGTTACAAAGGTTTCTAGTTTACAATACAGTTTACGATAGGATGCCTCAATATAAAATACCAGGCACTGCGTTCCAGGAAACAGTGATACTATCTAAGCACAGGGACAAGTTGACACGCGAGATTATCGAGGTTTATAGTATAAGAAAAAAAATGGAGTGTGGTGCATTCATCTATATGAAAGTAAGTTGAATTTTTAAATCGCTCTCTATCGTTAAACTAAAGTGAGCATCCATTCACACAGGTTGTTCGTGCCTGACACTACACGACAGATTATGATGTATATATATGTGGCCACATAGGTTTTACGTTGAAGTGTTTAAACGTATGTCTGTTCAAATAAACAATCAGTTGCGAGTCAGCGCTGTGGTTTGTCCTCTCCTTTCTTAGTGTCCGTGTGTAAGTGCGCTACGATCAAAATATTCCAAAGGAACATGTGATAGCTTACACAAACCATATACACTCCTGCGGGGAAGTTACCTACTACATAATGAAAAAGGAATGCTTAGCACTCTTGCGAGCGATAACCAACTTTTCCCTATAATTAAATGGGCAACTTATTGAGGTATCGACTGACCATTACTTCCTCTGTAAGCTTGCGAATTTCAAGATTCCCTTAGGAAGCACAGACTGCTGATGCCAAAGTCTCCAATAGTTTGACGTTGTGAAAATCTAAAGAATGGGTGATAGGTCACCATCACAAACATAGTGATGGTGACAGCCTCTCCCGGGCCCCGGTTGCTCAGAACTCAAGCGACACCGACGATGACGGCCGCATTCCTGGGTGCCACAACCCCGCCGTCTCTGGCTCAAGGGAGCTCCGTCCCCTCACCGATTACAAATGGCTGAACCCCTCGATTGCCAAACTTTTTGTATGCTGGCCGTCATCCGTTTGTCCTATTATTGGCGTGCTGAGCAAAAAAACTTTTGGGTCCCACAGAAATGATAAACCTACTTGTGTCTGTCATTGTCAAGACGCTCCGTGAAGAAATCCTGCACACCTGTCACGATGAGCCGTCGTCCGGGCATCTCAGCTTCTCCTGCGCACTGACCCGCATACGTCGCAAGTATTACTAGCGAAAACCAACCAAGAATGTGAAGCGGTAGTAGAACCTTCTCTGACTGGCAGAAGCGGAAGAGACTCCCTACAAAGCGAACTGGACTACTGCAGCCAACAAATTCACCGAGGTAGCCCTCTGAACAATGGTCGTAGACTTTTTGAGTCGTTTTACCTTTTCCACTGCTGGCAACAAGTGCATCATTAGTGTTACAGGTTGCCTGACTCGCTAAAGCACGACCAACGCTTTTCCCCGGGGCACTGCCGAAGATGTGGTATAGTTCTTTATTCCGAACATGGCCCTTCACCACGGTGCCCCGACGGTTGTCATGACCGGCGGAGGAGCGGCGTTCACGGCACAATTAATCAACGCAGTGCTGGAATTTAGTTGCAACACTGACCGCAAAACAACTGCTTACCTCCCCAGGCAAATTCACCTAAGCGTTCGAACAATGTCGTCGCCGATGTGCTGCTTTCGGTGTACGTCGTCGTGCAATACCTCAGCTGAGATGGCGTACTCCTGTATGTAGCGTTAGCCTACAATTCCTTAGCGCTGGAAACTGCCGGTTTTTCTCCTTTCCGTTTGGTCCACAGGGAGGACATCAACCCAGTGCTTGACTCGATGCTGCTTCCCGCGTAGTGTGCGGGAGCGCTGATGAAATTGTTCGGGGCGCAGCATACGCACGCCTGGTAGCACGTCAGCACATTAGACACCAACGAGCGCATGACGCGCAGCGGTACAAGGCCCGGCACCTGGAAGTCACGTACTGGCCCAAAGAGCAAGCGTCGGTGTGGACATGTACTCGTCGTCGAGGCCGCTCATAGAAGTTGCCTCGGCCCATGTAAAGCATTGCGGTGTGTGGATGATAAAACCATGAAGTTATTACCTGAAGGAATAGTGCGCTCCCCACGAGCGACGTCGCAGGCTGAGGTTGTTGAGGTCGCACGGATGAAACCTTATTATGGCCGTTAACTCCTATATCGACATCTTGGGAGCTTAGCGAACTGTTTTTGTAATTTTTAAGTGCGGAGCACTTTAGGGGCCTGGCATGTCGTCGTAGGTGATGCGGTGTGCGTATTCCCAAACATCTCGCTGCACAGCGGCCCACGTGACATGCGTCTTCGTGCGATACAGAACGTTAATTAAACATGGTCATAGGCTGCGCCCCCAATCCAAATCGACCTAAAATGGTATAAATCACAACTTATAACAAAAACAACACAAATTGAGTTCTGCCACAATGAGAAAAAGAATTGACCTTTTAAAAACTTATAATAAAAAAGTAAAAGTGATCCCACTGAGGATGAAAGCCACGCCGTCAGTGAAAGTACCCAGTACTATACTTCCAGACCACATATCCGGACCGGCGGGATTGTTTTAGCAGCCGCTCGATAGAACAGCGCGCGCAGTGACATCGCACATGTCACCTGGGGCGCTGTGCAGCGAAGCGTTTGGAAACACACCGCCGGGATCATGGCGTCACGCACACAAACAGGGGCCTCCAAAAGAAAACCGTTTCCCCTGGTCGTAATCGATCCAGTGTTCCTCGCGTTGCGAAGCTAATGCCGATATCATTGCACCAAGGAGGCTTTTTTTTTCTTTGTTGCCGGTTGCAGACATAACCTAGAAACAGTGGTAATTTAATAAAAGCGTTGATTTCCCTTATGCCAGCGCAACATGGCTAAAAACGGGGCGTAGACAATACCTTTCCAAATTCATGCAACCATTCAGGAGGACATTGTTGACTTTTCCACATTTCTGAAATACGTTGGGCACTCTCGCAGAAATACTGCCTTGCCGGCCTTCCGTGAGCATCACAGTGCCGAGCCGCCATTGGAGACCTCCATAATCCATGGAGGACCAGCAATATCACAAGGTCATAAGGCAGTCCATTATCGTTTCGCATCGTTAAAAACCGAATGCCGTAAGGGCTCAACGGAAACTCCTTTTTTCAATGTTCGCTGAAGAACGTCCCACAAAAACACCCCATCCAAACAATCCAGAAAAACATGTTCCACCGTCTCGGGCTTTTTACACAAAGAACTGTCCTGACCCCATTGCTCACACAGGCCCTTCTCCAACATCCATGTTTTAACTGGTAACACTCCAGCATGCAATTGCGCCAAGGAGGCACACGTTACTCATGTGCAAAATGTTTGGATGGATCTTTGCACGGCACCATTGCCACGGACGCTGCCGTTGCTAGGCCGCAGATGATTACACAAGAAATAACGCAATAATTTCCCAAAATAATTAAAACGCAATTGATTGTTATTTCATAGCCCTGATTGAGCGAACAAACTTTATTGAGGAATAGGAAAAGAAGGGAATGGGGTAGGGTTACAAGGGTATAAAGTGGGAGTGGATTTCATGGGTGGAACCATAGGTCCAGGGCCACAGGGGCTAGTGCGCCTGTCTTCCCTCTCTCCAGCATGTTGAGTTAGTTCTGTAGAGATGTGCTTGCAGGGCCACCTCCCATGTATCAGTGTAGTTGGCTACGTTGAAGAGTTGCTGGCGCCCAGTTCCACAGCCCTTTTCTGGGGCTGCGGCGCCCTCTCTTGACGGCTTTACGTATCAAAGCTAGGCTGGATGGCCGAGAGAGGGCGCCACAGTCCCTCTTGGCGGGAGAGTAGGAGCAATGCAACCTGTATCAGTTAATATTATAAAGGCGGCGTTACAAATACTCAGCACAAAAATCCCGCCATCTCTAAGAAGTGACTCATCATGAGAGGGGCGAAGCTAAAATGCCTATCGGTAAAACCGCGAAACATTCGCCCACGCATCATATAAAGACTCGACACGTTGTTATAGGCCTTCTTGACGGCGCGGACCATCTGAATGAGTGAAGGAAATAAGGCGCGTTCGTAGCCATGCTCGCGTCTCGGTTTGTAGCGCAGTGGGAAGAGCGCCACGCACCTCCCGTCGCGGCCAAAGAGCCGTGGGTCGTAACCGGGCGCCGCTGCGTCAAGATCACCACTCCTCGCTCGCAAAGCTTGAGACTTCCCACCGCTCCGTTGACAAGCACATCGACGACGTCGATGTTTGTGGTGATCATGTAGGGCTTGTTTGGTACGACAAGAATCTCCATGGGTAAGTTGGCAAATTCGGTGTGTGACATTTTAGCCACCTTCGCCGTCGCCTTCTGCAGAGGGTCTTGTGTCGCGTAATCCCGGTACGTGTCTTGGTTGGTTGGTTGGTACCAGTCTTGAGCTCGCAAACGACGAACGACAACCTCTTCTTCTTCCTCTCCCCCTTGTTGGGTAGCCATGAACACGTTGAACGTTTTCACCTCTTCGTCCAATCTTTGGTTGGCCAATCCCTAACGGCATCCTGCCACAATAATAATCAGCGGTATGTACGCGGCGCAACGAGGGATGGAACAGGGCCCGAGCAAGAGGAGCTTTTCCCCTAAAAACAAGGTACTCATAAGAAGCACAAAGGGAAACAATGGCGAATCACTGTTCTGCACTTTCGACAGGTTTCATATTGAGGGAAATTGGTTTAGTTTTCCCCCTCTCTTTTTCGTCGCTCTTTCAGGCCGTTTCGGCACCAGTTCTGTAAGAATCAACATCATTCCTTCCTCGGGAGGGGTACCACCACAGTGCTGCAATCTTTAATCATATTGGCACATGGTCGCCTTTTAGTCACCCCGCCGCTTGGGTATGTGCCACGGTGCCCTACGTTCGGCGCATTAGAGGAAGGCTTGAGGAGGGAGATTTCCATTTGGTCTTTCATTTCGAGTTTCTGTACTTTGCGGCTTGCTGTGTTCCATCCTGGTACGGATTCACCAATTAAATCAATTTATTGCCATTTATTCTTGGCATCATAATTGTTAGCGTCAGAATTGAGCGTCTTCGTGAACATATGTGCGATTGATAAGGTGACAGGGGGACGCTCGCATGGTCCCGTCGAAGAGCCAGGTTCACGTTCTGCGTTTTGAATATCAGTTCTTTTAACATCGATGCTGTTTAAGCATGTTGTTGGGCCGGCGAACGTGCGCAAGTAAACCTCCCCGAGCGATGACATCATCGAGCGTGCCGGAACCACTTTAGGGTAACTGTAGAAGAAGCGATAAAACTGGTACAAGCACGGCGTCGGGAAGGTGTCGCGGAAAAGGTGCCATGCAACTGGTACAATCATGGTGATTCGATGCACGCATGGCTCCCCTTACGGCGGCGCTGGCATCCAGGCACCCTAGGTACAACCACAGCTTTGCAAACGCATCGCTCTTTGTAATCCCGCATTCGGCTCGCATTAAACGATTAGCATGTCAGCGTACCATGCATCTCACAAGTAGGTCTTAAAGGAGCCATGAAGAGAAAACACAAGTTTGGTTCCTTCGAAAGATTGCCTCGCTAGAACCATACTGACACCACTTTTAACACAAACTTCGCTCAAATAGGCTACATAATTAGGAAAAAGGGAATGTCCATGAGACCCACCAGCTCATTTCCGGCAACAGATCCTATGATGTCACACGAGAGCTCTGCGATTGGCGGAGGCCGGCAAAAGCAAACAGTTTGCATAGTGAGCTATATGCCCGTTAAACATACTGCACATTCCTTTTATGACGCTAAGAACGGTGGAGTAAACGGTTGAAGTTCCGAATAAACACGCAAGCGTGTACGCCAATGCGTACGAAACTACCGCCAGCCGAACTCGACATCTCACCGTCGCCACCGTCGCGCAGACAAATTTTCGGGTTCGAGGCTCTTCAGAGCCAACGAACCGTCCCAGCACGCACAGCCGCGACCTTGCTTGGTATCGTAATCCCTTCACAGGAGGTTGGCCGTCATATCGCCAACCAGCAAAGGTAAAAATAGAAACGAGGGGAGTAAGGAACAGCAAGCAGTGACGAGATAGTGACAGTCGTCGCAGTTTCGGAATGGTGTTGGCTTGCTGCTATTGTTAGGAGCTCGTTTCCAGTTTACAACCACTGAAAACTTCAGTTTGTTCGAGTACTTTACAATGAAATTTCGTTGCTACGTTTTGAAATGCCCATGTAGTATGGGCAAATCGTCGAGGGAGTGCGACATCCCCGCCGGTGAGGAGATCTCCTTTCATGTGCTGCCCAACGACGAACCTCGGCGAAGCAAGTGGCTACGTTTTGTGAACTTTGCAAACGGAGGAGAAAGAGAGCTAAAGGAAGTACGAGTGTGCTCGCTTCATTTCCGAGGAAGTGATTACGGCAGGAACCCTTACGTTCACAGAGATAATATACTGACTCTTACGTTAGCTCACTCCTGGGACATTCTGGCGCAAGTCGCCGACTTCGTCAAATCGCCGTCAAAGCGCTCTGACCTTGGACGAAAAAAGTGCCGTACACACCGCGCATTGACGCTCGTATCTTTCTGGTCGAAGCACAGAGCTCGCGCGAACGGCTTTCCATACACGACACCGGCCAACTGGCATAAGCGATACTGCTACTGAAATTGAACGATTATTAACCGTAATAAAAATACGGCACATACGTACCAGCCTGTATTCGCCCGTCGCGACGGGGCTGACGAGGCAGCGGTGCCGACGGCTGGGCGTTCGTCTGTTGTGGCTATCGCGGAATGGTCGCTTTCCGGTCCATCCGCGTATCCCACAACTCCTGCCGCTCGTGCACTTAGAAGCATTGAGCGTTCAAGTGGTCTGAGATTGTTAAATGCAAGCCCGAGCTTCTCGGCGAGAGTTTTGTTCTCCGGATCAGGCGATTCCATGACTAGGGCAGCGGGTGCACTAGGTTTTACTAGTATTTTTAAAATGGCCGCCGTCTCGGTTTCGGCACGAGTTCCGGTTCCTGTTTCATTCCCGCGTGTGGGTGCTATATGGAGTCGACATACTAAGCATCTGTTTCATGGACCGGCTCGTATGACGCCATTGTTCACGTCACGAAATGTGCAATTTAGCGGGAGATTTAAAATTTTGGCTTAAATTGCCTTATTTCTCAGTGAATAAATCATCATTTGCTTCAGGGAAAGCGCTTAGGGTACTATGAAACACCTAATCTTTCGAATAAAACAAACTTTTGTTTTCTCTTCATGGCTCTTTTAATTCAGATCGGCAAGAGAGAGACAGAGAGAGAAGGCTCTTTATTGGAAAAGCAGAGAGGTTTGCCGGCATTTACAGACGCCTACATGCTTCTCTGCTGTGGGTTAAGGATGGGGGAAGGGATGGGGGATGGGGGAAGATGGGGGGAAGAGCTGGGCAGGAAAGAAAAGGAAAAAAATTTGTTGTGTACTTGACGCGGTAGCGGACTTTTGTTCTGAGCTTGGGCCACATAATTTACAATTTTGAAATTAGGCCAATTTCATCCAAATAAGAGAATAAACCTCGTAGAGCTTGGCGCTGCTTTGACGGATGAATCCATGGTCCTAAAATATGTCTGAGAGTAATTGGTCCCTGTTCTAGACGTTCCATGCTTTCGAGGAAGTGGGATCTCGGTTCCATGTAGGCCGCACATTCTAATAAAATGTGTTCAATTGTTTCGACGCAACCACAATTGTCGCGGTGCGGATTGGGCTTCGCTCCAACCTCTTCTTCTTCCTCTCCCCCTTGTTGGGTAGCCATGAACACGTTGAACGTTTTCACCTCTTCGTCCAATCTTTGGTTGGCCAATCCCTAACGGCATCCTGCCACAATAATATTCAACCGGAACAGATCGCCAACTGCACTTTGCGATCGGCTGGCGCGATAGTGTACAAGTCAAAGGAGGTACTCCTTGATAGTGCAAAGGTTTCACCCGGCCGGACAGATGAAGATTTTGGTGTTTACCGGTGTGAAGAAGCCGTGGGCGGAGATTTGCTGTGTGTAGCTGTTCCATCGGACGACGACGAATCAAATGACTCCCACTGAAAATAAAACAATATGGTGCATATTTTTATAACTGAGTGTTCATCGCTATTTCGGGGGCTAACGACGACACCACGCAGAAACCCTGACCGAGTCTCGAAGCATAACAACGCGGAAAACTTGGCCTAGTCTCCAAGCATAACCACGCATTAACTAAGCCGAACCAAGACTAGGCTGGTGCCGCCACTTTCACTGGTTGCCCAGTCTTCGCGCCGCTTGTGCGAAGCTGCCCCATTTTTTTCTTATCGTAATGCGAAGGCAGGCTCTAAATGTGTCCTTGGCTTGGCCTGTTTTTTGCCTGTTGAGGGGATGATATGGCAGTCCGTAAGCTATCCAACTGGTGAACATCCACTGATAACAATGATCAACATACGTGAAATATCTGCTTTGGCTAGCTGCTGAACGAAGTGTCAGACAGACAAACAGACCGAAAGGCTGAGTTTAGCTATCCCAAGTAAGACAATCACCTTTATTAAAAATAATTTCAGCAAGCTACAAAAAAGTCGCGCTGACGGCCACCGAGATGAGACGTTGGAAGGACAGTATGCACCACTGCACAGCAGTGCAGGTCCTGAAAAGATCTGCATAAGGAAAGAATTGACCCTTGTAAGTGGCTCTAGCTTTTTCTTAAAAGAACATGTCGGAAAAAGAGTGCTCCCAATCGAGAAAAAAACTGCGGTGTTTGCCGGCAAAGAGGATAATACTGAATGCCCCTAGGTTACCCATTGCAAATCTATTAATAATATCCCGATGCCAAAGACGACGCAGTGGTCTTGAAGGAAAACAAGTTTATTGGAGCGAACTTGTGCTCCCCCTAACAACTCAAAGAATACACAGGCGGCGAAGCAGCAGTCAGCAAAGTGACGTATACGCAAGCGAGCGTCGGCGATCGAACGCCGCGGCGTCTGCTATGCAGGCTTAAAAACAGTAAAAACAAACAATAAATAAACAAGCCCATACGTGGTTTGCGGCAATAATATAGAAGAAAAACACACGTTATTTTTTAGGTGTATATAAATCGGCATGAGGTGTTTAGAAATTTCACTTAGATGCGCTGTTTAGTGTGTTTCATGTAGTAAACTTTGCTTAGTGTTCTTTTGTATATTACTAAGTTCAACATGTATAACATTGCATCACCTGTTATTTTGTCATTTTTTGTTATTTTCCTCGTTGAGTCCGCCCTAAATAGACTACTTATTTTGTATTTGTTATATTGTCAGTATTTTCTCATAAATTATATTACTACTCTGGATTACTTGTAGCTCCATATGCCACTGTATTATATGATTTTAGCTGCTTTCACTGAGTTTTATTCTTCTATGTAATAATTAACCGATGGTCCCGGTGCAGTCTCGACTATGGGAGCCTCGTCTGTAGAATTCTTTGTTACCTTCATATTCTTGTAAGATTGAATAACCTTCTTCTTCTTCTTTACAGGCATAAGCCCGACTGTCCTTTCCTCTCTAGTCCTAAGGTTGTGCAGTAACAAGGAAAAGACAGCAGTACCACGACAGGCAAGTTCAGGTATGTGCGTACGAACCACTGGGATAACGTCTTCAGAGCAAGCCACCCAGCCATCAGTGCCATCCACGTCTCCTGGAATTTTATAACAGCCAGGCAAGTACTGTGTTGCCCGAACTACCTTTATCAATGCATTCCTTGCAGGAAGAAAAGAGGGCGAGACGTGATGTGAAAAGTTAATGTGGCGTGTCGCGAGAAAGGGGCAATTTCAATGATATACAAAGCGGTTTCGGGTATTTTTCTTGCCCCTTTGCATTTCGTGCTCATGTTAAAGACAAGCAGAACCTGTGTATGTAGGGGGTTGCCTTGACTGTGGGAAACAATTAAATGGGTGAGAAGTTTCCTGTTCCACGTTTAGGTGTACTGTATTTCTCGCAAGTACACTCGACGTTTGTAAAGGAAAGGGATAAGTGTACATAGGTCTTATGTGGTACTATCATCATAATCATCATCGGAACAGCACAGAGGCAATTGTACATCTACCGCGTTTGCACCCAGGATGCCTAGGGCGGCTATAAATCAGACGTTACCTCACTAAATGGAGTTCTTTTGATTTTGGCCCACGCCGGGGTCGGTGTTTCTCCGGCCATCCGAGGCTTCGTCAGAGCCTGAGTCGCAGGGACCACGGGAGGCACACTTCTGCTGTGCATTAAAACTTGAATGATCAACTTGTACACTTGAAGCGAGTATAGGTCCATCGCTGGGAGAAAACTGTTGCCCTTGATCTCAGGTTACGACACAGAGGTGTGATCTGCTTCACGTCAATCACTGCAGATCTAGGGCACAACGAGCAGGGCAGGAGTGCGGTAGGCTGTAGTCGAAGAATGGACATAGATACATTTATTGGCATTGCACGCCTGCGGACGCCCGCGTAGGAGAGCCAGAACGAGGAAAAGCGCAATATTGACCATTCTACTATCTCAGCAGGAAAATAAAAACTAAGTACAAAGAGAAAAAGAAACGCCATCGATGCGGCTAGTCGTCGATGTCTGCCGCCATGCTGTTGGGCTCGCCGGCGCTCTCGTCCGACATGACGGTCTCCTGAAGACGCGTCGATGAGGGTCGCTTGCGGCGCAGTGGCGACAGCGGCACGACGGTGATCTGGATCTCGGCGCGCGCCTGGGCGAGGTACTGGCGCAGCACGGACTGGCTCATCTTGTCCGCGGGGCGGCCGTCAACGTGCGTCAGCACGTCTCCGGGAAACAGGCTCTGCCCCACAGTCGTCACACACGCGTCTTGGGCGCGCTGCGAGGACAGAAACGACCAGGGTTAGCGCATTGCAAGCATCCCGCGGAATTCAAGGCGATTACGTTTCTTCACCTACCCGGGCGCGAACATTTTGGCCCTTCGAAATGTCATTAGATTCAAAGTGCAGCACGAAGGTGCGACAAGACCATTCCAAACAACTGAAATTACTAGAATGTATCCCAGGTATTGACTTCAGGCAGCGCCAAGGAAACCTGAGGCCAGTCTGAGGCAAGGTGGTAGTATAGAAACAACATTCATTTATTATGAATACACACGGAAATTCTTTTTACAAATGTAATTAAAAGAAAAAGAAGCAACGCATTCGAAAAGGGCAGGCAGGTGGCTGTTCTCCTCCCAGTAGAAATATTCAGTTGCGGAGATTGGTAGTGCATTAACCATAGGTACAGGCAATTGATGGGAAGATCCTGAGGGCTTGGATGGTAGCAGAATACATTTTGGGGGGCATAGACACTTGCAGCAGAGCGAGAGACACGCGGCCAATTTTTATTTTAGGTATTTCTTGACTCAAAATTGGTTTATAACGTGATAGGCGGGAAGAGAATGATAAAGACCGAGGCAGAAATGAGAATCCGTTGTGGCATTTTCAAACTTAAGTAGAAGATAATGGACTGACTCTCCTGAAGAAAAGCAACGATCAGGACTTCACTTTTCCCTACGCTCCATGACGTGATATGGTCGCAGCAGTGAGAGCGGAAAAAAATTGTGGTGTACCAGAAGCTCTAACTTACGGTGGCCCCGCCTTGAAAGCCTCTGTACTGGATTCTTTACGGCGTCGTTACCGTGGTTATGTCAGCCGAGCCAGTAATAACACGGAAACAAAATCACGTGGTGGGCGAGCGTCGATGTCATTCGCCGGCACCGTCCCGACGCGCAGGAGAAGGCCAGATGACATCGGTGAGGTGCACCGCTGCTTCGATATGAGTTGCTAGCTTGCTTGCCTGACCTCGTTACCATCCTCCCCAGTTATTACTCGTTACCTGACTTCGTTACCATCCTCCTCAGCCACCTGTATAGAGAAACCTAGCTTCGCCGTAAAACACCTACGCTTTTCGTACTCGTGCCTCCGTATGTTGCCGGGCCAGTTGCGAAACACCGTGAAACGTATTTTATTTAACCACCGTCAACCTTAAATAAAATCAGACTGCATGACAAAGAATAACGCCCTTTGCAAACTATGCTCCTTGATTTTTCGTTTTCTTGCGCATGACTCCTCAACAATCAACGTAAACTTCCCCCAATCAGTACAACAGATCCTAGGGACATCAGACGTGTGGAACCAGCGCAGTTGTACGTAGGTTCGAATGTGGTCCCTGCCATGTGACTCAACATCACAGCACCAAGTTGCAGATGGCGACAGAGTCCTTGATACAATTGCAAAGTCCCAGCAACTACTGTACGAGAGCCCACGAAGAAAGTTAGGGGAACCGTCGTTAATAACCACGAAAAAAGCCACATATTGTCTGCTATGGAGTGCACCACGAAGAACGTTAGCACTTCCAAACATCGAACACCAATAGAAGCTGTGTACGAAGAACTCCGTGCCAGAAGACGCCGCGCAGATAGGAGGTATAGTAGGACCCAGGCTGCAGCAGATCTAACAGAATGTCGCCGCATGCAATAGAAAATACGACGCAATTTAGAAAAGCTTGGAAGAGAGCCGTGGAGGCGATTTTGCTCTTCATTAGATCCGCGCAAACCCCTTCCAAGAATATGGCAAGTGGTGCGAAGTCTCCAGTGCCACCCGAAGCAACTGTACGCTTTTTGTGCTTTGGCTCTAAGCACAGGAAAAAGCGAAGTAGAGGGAGCCGAAGCATATTGCAAAATGCTTGTTGATGGATCCTGGATCCCCCGCCCTGCTTCCCAGTACACAAAGGCGTACAACGCAGACCACAGACGACCACCTCAACGTTCCGTTCTCGATGCAAGAACTGAATGCCGTTCATCTGCTCCAGGACCTGATGGCGTACGGTACTGCGTACTGCGAAGCCTTGGCAGCGAAGGTAGGAAAGCTCTCTTATCATGGTTCAATGCAACGTGGTTGCTCTACTGAAGCCAGGAAAATCCTCCTTGGAGCTTTCCTCATACAGACCCATCGCCTTGGCAAGCTGCATCGGAAAGGTTATGGAGAGAATGGAGCGGACTCGACTCGAATGGTTGCTTGAGAAAAACAACATTTACCCTGATGTCATGACAGGATTCCGAAGAGGACAATCCTCTATAGACAGTGTCATCGATCTGGTGTCTTCAGTGGAGCAAGAAAAAAACCTTCGCCAAGTCACGGGCGCATTGTTTTTTGACATCAAAGGCGCCTATGACAACGCGCTCCACAATGCTATTATGGAAATTCTAGAGATTGTTCGTGTAGGCGGCCGACTCTATGCGTGGATTTCCAGTTACCTTACTGGTCGCACAATCTTCATGTCCACGTCTGCCGGTGACACAGGACGCCACCAGGTTAATCGCGGTGTTTCACAAGGAGGAGTACTGAGCCCCACCCTCTTTAATATTGCCCTAATCGGTCTTGTGGACGAAATCCCTGAAGTCGTCAGAGTCACTATGTACGCTGACGATATCTGCATCTGAACTCCTGGTGAAACTCGACCGCAGCTGCGAGCCCGTTTACAGCGAGCCGCAAAAACGACGTCTCGGTACTTGTGCCGTCAAGGTCTGAGTTTAGCGCCAGAAAAATGCGCCGTTCTTGCATTCACCAAAACGTCGATGCTCCGATATCCTATCCTTATTTAGGGGACACTGATACCTTACGCCACGCACCACCAGATTGTTTGGGAGTTGTCTGTAGGCCCGCGGGTCTGTCGTGGACGAAACACATCGCCTCGTTGAGCACTAATTGCCAAGCCTTGTACATGTTCGCTTCGTGGCGGGGATGAGATGGGGTCCATCTAAGAGCGCTCTTCTCCAGTTGTACCGCAGGCTGTTTTTGGGGCATGTTCGTTACAGCCTTCCAGCCATTTCAAACTTGCGAACTTCTACCCAGTGTACGTTGGAGGGTTTGCAAGCACAAGCCCTCAGAATATGCTTGGGACTACCATGATGTACCTCTACTGTGGGCACAATTGCCGGGGCACGAGTGTTTCCAATGGATGCACTTCTTTTGTGCGAACCCTTTCGAGTCTACCTTAGATGTTTCACAAGGCATGAACACCATCCATTATCAGCTCTTCCTACTACGTGTTCGAGAATAGTTTTGCGCCAGTCATTTTGCTACAACCAAACATAGGATACCATCAGTGGTTTCGCCCCCAATGGTGGTTTCCCAGAATCCTCTGTGGGTACTATCAAAACCATAAATCCACCTTTCCATCCCGAGAATTAGGAAGAAGTCCTCTTTGCCATCAATAGCCCTCAAAGAGTGGACTCTAGCATTCTTGATAGACAAGTATGCCGGAAATGTACATGTATATACTGGTGGTTCTGTGACTGCATCCAGGTCTTCCGCGGCTGTGGTAATTCCAAGCCTATGCGTTACCCGAGGATTCTCACTAGACCCCAAGACAACTTCTACTGCTACTGAAATGGTTGCCACACGGGAGGCGATTCGTTTTAGTCTCTCGTGAGTCACCTCAAGCTTGGACCCTGTTTTGTGACTCCAAGCCAGCACTCCAGGTCCTCAACGGAGTTATCAGGCAAGGACCTTATTATGCCCTTGCTGCGGAAGTACTCGAATTATGCTCATTGGCACTGCAACAAGGGCATGTCCTTACCATTCAGTGGGTACCGGCCATTTCGGGCTAGCTGGTAACGATTGGGCTGACCAGGATGCAAAGAAGGTTTCTGCAAATGCAGATGTTGTACGTCTGCCCTTCGCAAAGACGGACACGACTGCCCTTCTCTCTACCATTCTCCGCCACGACTCGGCGAGTCACAGGTCCCACCCTGACAATCGTCGTAGAAGACTACACCGTCTGGACCACGACTGCAAGTTTCGTTTACCTCCTGGTATTCAGCGAAACCACGCCACGCTGTTTCACCGACTACGGCTTGGCGTAGCCTTTACACGTCGCTACAAGCACCTCACTGGCGTTACGAGTGACCGCGACCGTGACACATGCCGTGTACCAGAGACTATTTCGCATGTTCTCTGCACACTGTCCACGCTATGTGCATCCTTGAGAACAAATTAGCGAGATCATTCGCCCGTTTGGACTGCCGTGTGGTGTCGGAGGAAGTACCGCTAGGACCTTGGCCACACGCACAGCGTTCCCACAAGGCATTTAAAGCTGTGCTGACATATCTGCGCAGCAGCGGCCTCTCTGCGATATTGTAGTTGAGGCCCATCCAGCTGAACTTTAACACATGCACAGTATTGGTATAGGCATCTTCTATACATAGCTATTTATTCATTTCTCCGCCATCTTCATCTCTCTAGACCTCTATCCAAGCTCTTTCCTCCCCTTTCCCTTCCCACACACAGAATAGCTGGCCAGATATACTACCATCAGGCCGACCTTTCCGTGTTTTTTTCATTTCAATAAAATACCTATCTTTCTTGATTTTTCGTGAATTAGACAACGGGTGTTCACAAGATTTATACCGTGACATTATGTCCACACGGTTCCCTTAGTTTCAACTCGTACTTTAAGCGCTGCTTTTGCAGTAAAGGTTTGAACGAGTAACATGCGAATTAAAACAGTCAGGAAATAGATCGACGTATGTAGAAAAGAAAACACCGAATATCAAATGTTAACTAAAAAAGGAATCTCTATTCTTCCACTAAGGGAAGAAGGATGATCAATGAATCTGGATGCACTCCAAGGGGTGCACAAAACAAAACACGTTTGTTTGTTGTAATTTGTGATGGAGGCTACTTCCTGGTTAATTAGCTCAATGAAACTTAAAAAAAAACTAGTTTTATTCTAGCGTACAAAGATAACGCTGCCCGCCTCTCTCACGCGTAGTACGCATCTGAGTAACAAACCTACCCAAAGTTCTCGAACACGCATTTCCGCAGCTCGTGTTACCTGATGTTTCGCTTCTGTCCGCCTAGTTTTCTTCGCCCTTGGTGGTTTCACGCTAATTTTCATAGATTCTAGCGCTCGCTTTGCTCATTGTATAGGTCCCGTTTATTTGGTCTCGAAACGCACCGGTCTTGAATTGTCGTGGTGGAGAACGTTTTGATTGTGGTGACGTCGAAGCTGACGAACCTGGAACCTCTGGAAAGTACTTCGTCGTGCCCTCGTGCTGAGAGGCTGTCTGCCACAGCCGAGAGTTCGCGATTAGGTTGTTTGCGTTTGATTTCTGAAGCACGCACTGAGAAGACCGTCGCAGCCATTAAGATTTTTTTGGCCGTGTTTCTGGCATGAAGGCTTTTTCGGCTGAACGACCCACCTTGTGGGCTCCCATCAAATACGCCTACGATTACGTCGCACTATCCTGCAGCCAGTGAGCTTGTGCACAACATGATCGTTTTAATGTTTGCCGCTTTTAGGTCTATTACACTCTGGAATTTGAGCACTCATGTAACACCTAACAGAGTGGGCAGAGTGGATTCCTAGAGAAGGCAAGCGTTGCAGGGGGCGGCAGAAACTTAGATGGGTAGATGAGATCAAGAAGTTTGGGGGTGATAAATGGGTCGCAGTTAGCGCAGGACCGGGATAATTGGAGATTAATGGGAGAGGCCTTTGCCCTGCAGTGGGCGTAGATAGGCTGGTGATGATAATGATGATGATGATGATGATGGTGATACCTCACGTCTCAGACCACAGCCTGTTCTTTTTTCGTTGCTTGGTAAAATGTACAGGCATGTGGCGGAATGCATGAGTTCCCGCCTGCTTGTCGCGTGTATGTAAGGAGCGAGTGTTAGTACCAAACCATATTTCAGTACTTCACTACATCGCGCATCATCGCAATAGTCAACGCACGGCAGTGATGCGGGTATTCTCCCAACTTCTGCTTGTAGAAGTCTTTAATCAATGCACTGCCATTACGGGGAGCAAACGTTTCGATTTGTAAGTAAACACATAACCAGGCCCAAAACGTGGCTCGCGTATATGGAAGTTCACGCGGTGAATTGTTATTTGTAGAGACCATGAAGTCTTGTGATGTTTTCATCGTGAGACTTTAGATCTTAATGTGTGATCCTGGCAATCATGAAGCACGGGTGCTAGCCATGTAGCCGTCTTATTGACGTCGAGGGGAACGTTCACTACATGTCCCTACATTATAACCTGTCTTCCATCTATTGGCGGTGAGATGTTTGAGTAGCACCCCCTGGGTCTGACGTGGGCTTAGGGACACGGGCCGTTGTCGTCTGCTACACTCCGCTGGTGAGGGGCAGCAGTGCCTGAGCAAGAAATCACCCGCTGAGATGCTTTATGCATTAAGAGCGTATTTCAAGTAATTCAGTTATTTTGACAGCCTCTGACAACTCGAATAATATCAAGTTGTATCCCCCACCAATTTTCAACACACGAGGAGAGAGAAAAACTATCTTCAGAGAATCAGTGAGATGATGATGTGTAACTCGTCCTTTCTAGCTTATTTGCGAGGTGGAGTGCTGATAGCTCTTCGATAAGTATTCAAAATGCGTAGGCTTCCCCTAAAGTATTGTTGAGATGCTCCTATGAAGACAACAGTCTATTGCTACGCACCAAGCATGCAGTGGACAGGGCCTACACCCGCATCGACCATTAGGAAATAAAGCGGCTGTCTTCTATTTCTGTCGTTGTCGTTCACTTGTATCTGGTTTTTTTCTGAACCCAGCGCATCAACTCTTTTGCAGCATCACAAACGTCCCATTAGAAGGTTTGGGTATGTCTGCAGGGCTCACAAAGTTCTTGTGAATATTTTCAGGCATGCAGTTCTATCTTCACAAATAGGCTTTCGTTATGGCTGCGTGCAAGAAGGTGCATATCCGCAGCGTGCGATGTTTATTCACTAAGTAAACGAAATCAGGTTTCTACTACGCCACCGCGAAACGGCGCAGACAACGCTGTCCACAGTTCTGTACGACGGCTTTTGTCATCCGAATTTTTATCGTAACCATCGTTATCATAACAAACTGGCTCGCAACCCGAACAGTTATGACATGATTACAGTGTTGAAGGATTGATATAGTCGCTAACGAACGCAATAAGTAGTATACGTGCCGGTTTCAAGTATAACTAGAATCGAAATCGATGAATGTGTCCAAGCAGCTCTTCATTGTTTTCGAACCCCCTGCAGGCATAAAGATCAAACCCTGGCCTACTCAGGATGGCGTTCTTTGAATTGACGACAAATATGCTTGCTCTCTCGTCCTGCACTAAAGATCCCGCCCACTAACCAGCTCAGTTTTACTGTTAAATGAATTTTTCTCCTCCTGCCACCCTTCCTCCTCTAGTGCAGTTTTGCTATAACGCATACCTGAATATAGGAAAAATATGGATTTGTGAAATGTATTAAAATATCTCTCCAGGTCTGAACAAACATAGTGTTACCGAATGTTTACCGCAGACGTGACTCGTTTTGCTCAATAAACCACTAATTAGATTCCTGGTATAAAACAGCACGGGCCTACTCAACCTACATTTTTGTCAGTCCATAGTGCATGTCGGCATACTTTCATGCCATGACAACGTAAAAGTGATGTGATAAAATACCTTCGAGCAAGGTTGCAAAAACTGTTTTACCTTACATACAATTATCGGAAATCCCAATGCTTTCTGTGAAAGCCGACAGCCGCGAAGGTCTGGAATTAGTTTTGGTCTTGGATTTTTACTGTTGTCGGGTATTGAAAAGATTGCTTAATACAGAATCTGACCCCCAGCTCCGACTCATCGCACTACAAACAGGACTGGCTTCGCAAGGAATCGGGTGACGGCGGCAACGTTTCTTTCGGAGTGGTATCCAAAAATATACTTTAAATCACGCCTTGAGCTAGTGTATGCGATTTTAAGTTTTTGTTGTGATAAAAAGTTACGTACACGCTATATCTGGCTCGGATAAGCATCAAAAGTCAACCGAACGTAATGAAACAGCAGGGACAGCGACCACGAATGAAGCAGACGACAAATGCCAGAATCCCTAAGCCGACGTCACGGAGACGCTCTTCGTAGCACCGCCCGTAGTCGTGCTCACCGCCAATAGTACACTAGCTGAAGCTGAATCCTTTTACCGTGTTGTGGCCTAGAGGTGTAGCAGACCTTTGGGAAAGTCCGCCTAAGTGATGCCGTTAGATCCGTCCGTCCATCCATCCGTCCGTTCGTCCATCCATCCATCCATCCATCCATCCATCCATCCATCCATCCATCCATCCATCCATCCATCCACCGATCTGTCTCGTCGTGTCTGTCTGTCTGTCTGTCTGTCCTGTCTGCCCTGTCTTCTCCTTCTATCTATCTATCTATCCTATCTATCTATCTATCTATCTATATCCTATCATCTATCATCTATTCTATCTTTATCTATCTCATCTATCTTATCTATCTGATATTATTATTATTTATTTTATTTATTATTTATTATTATTTATTTATTTATTTATTATTTATTTATTTTTTATTTCACACTTCAATGTGTACAGAGCGTTACAGAAGGTCATTGGCAGTACCATCACAATAAACAAAAGTAAAAAAATCATTCGGAACAACAACAACAAAAACAATAGCGGACAACGAAAAAATGCTAGTATAAACAACAGAGTTGAGAGCATGAATGCAATCATAAAGACGAAAAGTAATTTTCAACGGCAGTGTTAAATGAACGCACATCGATTATAGTAGCTACTGGAGGGGCAGGCGATTCAATTCGTTAGTAGTTTTGGGAATGAAGAGGCAAAAAATATGTTAGTGCTGCAGACTGGAATGTATACCTTATGGAGGTGGTAGACATAGGATAATATATATGACGGCGTAGAAAGAACTTCAGTTTTGAGGTGTACGTTTGAAAAATAAATTTTATAAAAGGCTGACAAACGAGCACTTTTTCTGCGCAGGGCTAGGTTGGGAACGTTTGAAGTTTGTTTCATAGCAGAAGCACTGGATGTCCGAGTATAGTTGGAAAGGATGAAGCCTGCACTATGTTGTTGTACCATTTCCAACATGCTAACCAGATAATATAACATAACATAACAAAACTTTATTACAGAAGGTGGACACGTCGTCCGGCTAGAGGAATAATGGAAGGAGGGGTTGGGGAGTTTAAAAATTACATCCGCCTGTCAACGCCTGAGGAGCGCGCGAACTCCCACACAGAAAGGAGTGTCTGCCTCAGGAGAAGGCGGAGGAGTAGCAGGGGGAGGAGTTGTTAATGAGATAATCATAATGGGGATCCCACAACGAACACGCGTATTCAAGTTAAGGAGAATAAAGTTTTAAACAACAGTAGTTTAAGCTGGCAAGGCGCCATTTAAAAATTAAGTCGCGAGTACCTAAGCATACGGTTTGCATTAGTAACAATAAAATTTACATGAAGTTGCCACGAAAGGTTGTCGGTGATATGAATTCCTTAATATTTTGTAAGAACCACCTAGTTTAGAGCCCTGGGCATAGTATTCGGAAATATTGGAGGTATCAGCCTTACGTGAAAATATAATTGCTTAGCATTTGTTTGTATTTAAACGCATTTTTCATGTGTTGCACCACGTAGTAATATTATAGAGGCCAATATGAAGTATGCAAGTGTCGGGATCTTCAGTGATAGTTCTAGAAATGACGCAATCATTGGCGAACCACCTAATGCTTGAAGTAACTACTGAAGTCCAGTCATTACATAAATTCAAGAAAAGCAAAGGACCCAGCACTAAGTCCTGTGGTACCCCTGATGTCACTAGACAGCGTGCTGAATCAAATTCATTGGGAGTTACAAACTCACTTCTTTTAAATAAAAAAATCAATCAAAGAAAGTTTGGAACGCGATGTGGATAGAGCACAGAATGAAATGGACAACGCGCTTCAGTAAAACGTGTCAGCAGCAGTGACAAACATGTGCACTCCTTGTCCTCCTGTAACTAGCAACCTATAGACAATTACTCGGAACTCATCACGGGGGGATCGCCGCGAAACCATCCCTCGAGTTGAACTGAATACTCGATGGATGAATGTGCTCGTTGTGAGTCCACGGGGTGACTTCCTTTGTGTCTGGTGCACGTGCGGACCATTTACAGTTAAAATTCAGGAGATGCGCACACTTTTCTGCACGAGACTTCAATGAATCCCCGACGCGCTGCCTCGACACACCGCGAGGTATCTTGTTACAGACTTTTGTTACGACAATTTTCCCGTGAACCCCGAGTCACTGAATACAGTGCTTCACAGAATCGACAATTTGGCGAGGTAGTACTGGATGAACAAGTTGGGAGGTAGCGCAGAAAAACAGCAACCATTCAGGAAGTAGTCAGGACAGTGCTGACAGTGCCCATTCTCGACTTGTCCCTAAGCTTCCTTTTCCGGCTTCGCTGTGTTTATTCTCTCGTGGTAAAAGTAGAAATTGCCGTTTTATACTGTCCTGTTTCATGGGGGAGGGTGCCAGGAATGGCGGTGCATTATTGGCCCGTACTCTAAACCAAGCAGCATGGATTCATTGTAGGCTTCTAAAGCCGGCAACATTGATGAGCTAAGACAGCTCGTAAATTTTATTAGGTCTGTCTGGCTGTTACCAAAATCAGTAAGCGAAGTTGCTCCAATAACATCTCTGACAAACTTAGTGTCGAACTCACCATGACTGGTCAGACACTTAATAGGTCATTTGCTTGCAAGAGGAAGTTGGAAATCAGATTTAATGCGTTTTATTTACGTGCCGGAATTCTCTCGTTCGTATAGTGCATAGACATTCCTAGAGTTCAGGCGAACTCGGCACGTACTGCGCATGCGCGCCAGGCGCATTGCTAGAGGATATCGTGTTCACCGGACCAAGTGGAGTTATGGGACGGTTTCACTTGACCCCCGTTTGAAAACTGCTTTGTCACGTGTGAAAGTTTACGGTTCGATTAGCCCCTACAATTCTTCGTTACTCAGCGAGCAGGAGAGCTGTTACTGTGTCAGGTTTTGTTTTTAGTTTTTAGATTGCCGCACCGAAGTGCGCTGTAACCAAGTTATGACTTTCATCTCGCTGGAATATAAAGCCTTAAGTCTGCCCTCAGGCACCTGGCCGTCCGAACGGAGGCAAGTCTCAAGCAAGCAGCTGACCATTGTCATGTTACCAAGACGGAGGCCACGATTGTGGTCCCGCCTGTGGACACCTGGCGCATATGGGAGCATAAAGAATCTTAACAAAAATCACGTAGAACTCCCCATAAGCGGGGTTTTCATCCCAGAACAGTTTGTTCTCCATTTTACAGGAGGTGCACCTGTATGATGTGCAGGCGCGTGAACGCTTTCTGCTGCTGGTCCCAGGTCTTTGCCTCGAAGGTTGTGAAGCCGTACCAGGCGCCGTTACGGCAGCCCGCTCGGACCAAGGACAGAGTGAGCGTCTGGCGGCCGCACGACTGGAGGATGCTGCTCATGTCTTGCCTGCACCATAAGCAATACTTGTCGTCAAGTAGCAGCTTCAGCTTGCTGAAGAAACAATAGCCATTGAAGAAAGAATACAGGTCATCTGGAGGCCTGGAACGTGCGGGCTATGCACGTGAACAGGCATGCTTTTCTTTAGGTACTTTCAACGAGGACACCAGAAGAAAACGTGTGGCCTCGTGGTCAGAAATCTTAGTTATGGCGATCCTGTGCAAAAGGACCTAGGCGTGTTCTCTAAAGGTTCACTCAATGTTTAAAGGAGCACTGACACGAAAATTTTATGTTACACTTTTATTGCTTTTATGGATGCTTAATGGCCTGGTGAACCTGAAACAGCGCTTCAAATACTTCAGCACGCGATAGTTAATTACATTGAACGGCCGGGAAATCGTTTGTTTCAGATTCTCGCGCTTTCATCCCGAACGGCGCATATGACAGACTCCCTGCCTGACCTCACCGCTTCGTGCGGACGTCACCAGCGCCCGCTTGAGAGGGTGTTGCGCCCGCTCGCCGCTCGTGGGGCCGCACGCATGAAGTGACGTCACGAGCTTTTGGCGAGCGCTGCCGCGTCACTTCTTTTGGCTCTCACTGGATGATGTCACGCTGATGTCCATTTGCTGTGTGCTGCTCCGCGCGCTGCTCCGTCGGTGCGATAAATGAAATCCAATTAAACTATGTTCTTCGCATCGCAGGCCGCTTATATTTCACCCAGGGTACTCTGTTGAGTGAAGGAAGCGAACTGTGCAATAATATTAACGCCGAAAATTGGTGTCAGTGCTCCTTTAAGGTTGTCAGACAACCCCTCTAAATGCGGTGGCTGTTCTCCAGCAAGGTTCAGACAATTTAATGTATGAAACGGGAGCAAAGCCATGCTCTACATAGCTTCTACAGTCAGGATAACTCTACGCTCCACCGCAAGCCACCGAAAAATGCGACGTACAAATATAACGGCAATTGTTTTGAGCGAAATTAACGAAAAGGCGAATACGCTGGAGATGCTTTCGTACAGCGAAATGAATGCACTCAATGTCGGGCGCCAAATTTCTGCGCAGTCACTATGATACAAACTCTACTTTAGTCTGTTTCTTGGAGTGGCCGGCTCCGGGAGCTCGTCAAGATTTTTTGTAGCAACACAGCAGGCGAAATAGCCAATACACTTATCGTGGTTTTTTTTTTTCGTTAACATTGTGTGAGTAGGTCTGGTTTGTGTGGTGGGAAGACGAAAAATTCTAAAAGGAGTGCAATTCTAAAAGGAGTGCTCTTGCGGTGCTTCATAAACGTAGAATACAATTCGAAGGAGCCCAGCACAGTGCGCGTATAAGCCCAGTTAAATAAGTCCGGATCTCTGAAGATGCTCTTTTGAAGACTTCTTCCCGGAACGCCGGCTGTTCCTTTCCATTGGGGCCTCGCGATTTCTCCGTAAATCAAACTCTCTTTCGTCACTCAAACTGTAACCAATTATACATGAATGGGACCAGCAGGAGAAGCGTAATAATTAGTATAAAGGAGCATAAGCAGTGCGGTTCGAGTTCGTGTTGCATATCAGAGAGCAAAAAGCTTGTACTGTGCACTGGCCCTATAAACACCACTATGCGTAACGACACCTCAAATTAAACTGCGAAAGTGCTTCGGAAGAACCGCGACATCGCGCGGCCCTTATAGGCCGGTGCATATATTAGGTAATTTAAAGGGCCCCAGCAACACTTCCGATAACGCTTGCACTCGCTCCTTCGGGCCTAGCAGCACTGCGAAATCTGTACTCATTGCCTGCACAAAGTGCGTGGTTTGCTTACCTGTCAGATACGAATTCCAGCCTCTGCTATGCTTTTGTTGTGCTTATGTTTAAAGTGGCTATCGGAAGCGTGCAGTGCTGCAAGAAACAGGAAGCCGGTCAAGAGCCGCGACCTCGCTCGAATGACGTGGTCACAACGCTACGACAGGGAAAGAGGGAAAAAAATTTCAGCCAGTTTCCAAGTTATGCGGTGGGCGTTGGTAGAGTTGTAATTGTTGGTGAGGTACTTTGTGAAATCCTATTATTATTACCCAAAGCCCTTGTTGTCTACGCCCTTAAAGCATTTCAGACATTGAAAAAATTTTATTTAAATTTGAATTTGCTTGTTTTGCATAAAATATACATAATTTTATGATTCATTTTCGTGAAAAAGCTGCTCTGGGCGGCTTGAGAAGCCTTGAAAATGAACGCGAACAGAGGTAGCAGCAGCAAGGTGGAGCGAGAAAGAAAATAAAAACAAAGAAAGGAACATTCTGGATAAAAAACGCCGAAATGGAAGCTAGGCTTCTCTCCCCTCAAAAAAGAAACAAGAATATAAAAAAATGAAAAAATATCACAGTGTACCTTTAGGCGAGTAAACCGGCCTCGGATATTCTCTATACGGGTGTACATGTTTGTTGTACATTTAGCACTTGGAGTCTCGCGATAAAAACCGCAAAGTCGCAGCAGATCCTCTGATTCGAAATCTCTGGCCGTAATGCCCGTAGGTGTATTCTCCCGAAAACGTTGCACGTGGAATGGCCTCGGATGGCGATCGTTCTTTAGTCACCCACCTGGTGTTGATGATCCTCCAGGGGCTGGAAGACAGCACAGTGAGCACCATTTGGTCGCCGGATGAGTCCATGATCTTGCGAACGATGTTGAGGGGGAGCCCGGCGAGCTTCGTTCCGTTTACAGCCACCACCACGTCACCAACGAGAATCTGGGATCTCTGAGCAGGGCTGCCACGCTTCACGCTCTGCGAAAAGAGCGCCCCTTGCACCGGATGTTCGACCATGGCAAGATACATTAGCAGTACAGACCTTGCCCGCTTTGAAACACGCCATCGATTTGAATCTGCAAACTCCTGCGACGCAGTGCGTGTTGCAAAGATTGCTTCCCAACTGTATGCACATTGACAAGAAGGGACAGTAGAAAGTGCTGGAGGGCCTAGATTTTATTTACTAAAGGGTTGCCTAAAAGGTAGTGAAGCCGGCTTTTGATAGGGAAGTAGAAGAACCCTGCTCTTTCGCCTCGTTGTCACGGGTTATTGTTGTGGTAGCGACAAACACCCTAAACATTCCTGACATTCGTCGTCTATCACCATAAGACCATAAGATAATAAGATAACCATTTAACCGTAAGATAATGAGGATGCCTAACCAACGGACTAGTTTCTTTTTAAAGCGAGGCTTTATATGGCTAGGCGAAACCAAAATTCGGCGGTTCTGTGTACGCAGAAAACTCATCGCAATCCCATGTTCCGAAGAGAAAAACCCGGTCATCGAGGGTTTAGAACCAAAGAGGGGGGGAGAATGGCTTCATTTATTGTACGGCAGCGCGCGCGCGGGAAGCTACTGCGTGAATCACAGCTAAGATAACGGCGGGTGGTGAGGACGGAGGAGGGTCGACGGGGCAACAGGTAAGTGGTAGAATGGGAAAGGCTCACGAATACGTCATGAAATCGAGAGCATGACGGAATCCCGTCTGGCCGGGAGGGTACATTAGGAACGAAAAAGAGACACCGACCAGTCCAAACAACACGTACTGACGTTTCGGCTTCCAGCATGGAAGCCTTGTTCACAATAAATGCATTACCAGAAGTGGGTCGTTTAAGTGGGCTTGAGTAATCGCTGCAAATAGCGTGCGTAGATCGGGTTTAAATTTCCGTCGTTACGATTGACTGTGTTAGATGTGGTCTGAATGATTAGTGATTCCAGATGTAGCCGTGATGCTGTCACTTTTTCTGTTGCGACGATTCTTGCATTGTCCCAATCAATCTTGTGGTCATTCACGACGGCGTGTTCGGCTAAAGCATTGTTGCGGACGCTCTTATTCTTCACGTCACGTGCGTGCTGCTGCAGACGATTCTTATAATTCCCTGATTCCCCGATATACACGCCGCTGCAGTCTGCACAAGGTATCTCGTATACCACACCGGGGAAGCGCTCCTTGGGCAAGCGGTCCTTTACTCTCACCAGCTCATGGCGCATCTTTTTGGCTGGAACGTGGGCCACCTGCACGTCATATTCCCGTAGGACACGTGCCAAACATTCACTTGTTCCTGGAAGGTAGGGCACAGGAGCTCGCTTCATCGGGGCAGGAGGCACGTCCAGTTGTCCCCGTCGGGTCAGTTGGCGTTCCGTTGCGTTTATAAAGTGCCTCGGGTAACCGCAGCTAGCCAGGTCGTCCCGTACCTTTGCCGTGTCCACCGCCGCATCCTCGGGCTTCGAGCACAATCTTTTGCACGCTGCAGTAGCGTACTAACAACAGCCCTCTTGTGGAAGCGGGGTGCACGGAGCTGAAGTTCAGGTAGCGGCCTGTGTGCGTTTCCTTGCGGTACACGCTGAAACGTAGCCTCTGGCCCTGCCGAGACACGAGGACGTCCAGGAAGGGAAGTTTGCCATCGGCCTCCTCTTCTGACGTGAACTGAATGGCACGTTCCATACTGTTGAGGTGGGCCAGCAAGCTGTTCGCCGCGTCTTTCTGAACGACGCAAAAACAATCGTCGACATAACGCAAGAACACTTTTGGTTGAGGGGCAAAGGAGGCTAGCGCGCGTGCTTCCAGCGCTTCCATGGTCAGGTTCGCCGCCGTGACCGAAATAGCGGCACCCATTGGAGTCCCCTGCCTTTGCTTGTAAAAATGGCCCATAAAGACGAAGTACGTATTGTTCAGGCAAAAATCTAGAAGCCTGCGTAGTTCTGGCACATCGATCGGTGATTTCTGGGGCAACGTCTCATCAGCCTCGAGAGCAGCAGTGCATACGTTGACAGCCAGGTCAATCGGAACGCTCGTGAAAAGGAACTTCACGTCGAAGGACACCATCAAGTCGTCTTTCTCGATCACGGTGTTGCGAGTCTTCTCGACAAAATCGAAAGAGTTACGAACGTGAGTGGTCCCTTTACCGACGAGCGGAGCCAGAACTTGGTGCAGGAACTTCGACAGGCTGTGCAGGGGAGAACGAGTATAATCAACAATGGGGCGCATTGGGAAGTCGGCTTATGGATTTTTGGCAGTCCATAAAGTGCAGGTGCGGATCCATTGTGGCTGAGCAGCTTGTAGTAGTGCTTTGTGGTTACGTTGTGTGCTTCCACCACCTCCGGTTTCAGATGTCCCCTCCCCTCCCGTCTGCCGATTACTTTGGCGTGGGTGCGTGCGTGTTTATCTGTTTCTGCAAAAACAAAAACCGCTCATGCATCGCGCTTCCAAAAAATAATTCCCTTGGATTATTTCATAACTCCGGTCTTTTCTTAAAAGTAGGCACTCTGTGACAACTAAACAACCCGCACACACGCAGCTGAACGCTGTCGGCCCACGGGGGACCAGAGAAAAGCTCTAGAGCAGGGAGAGGCGGCAGCAGACGACGTATACCCGTGAGCCTTTGCGACTCTATCGCTGGCCGCAGGTTACTTCGAAATGGGTAGGCGACGTGTCATACGTAACACAACCCGTCCACACGTACAGATGCCAATCTCTACAGAGTGGATGAGCGCATTTTTGACGTCCTTGTTTTAGAACTTTGCGTGGGCAGCGTGTACAGGAACAAGTCCGGTCGACAAACTTGCGCTGGGTTTCATTTACTTGTCATAATTAGTTTGTTTGCCGTGAAGTTGTCAACGTTACAGAATTCTCGTACTGACAGTACATGTATTGCCTACAGAGGGCATGGCCTCAGAAAACGACTGTAGCCCTTGTTTTAGCGAAGCTATCTGGAAACTAATAGTTTCATAATTAGCTGTGATGACGACTCTAAGATACGTGGTTGGGACAGCGGTGCAAACCTCAGTAATTGTGCCACAGTTTGGCGCAGCTACCGTTTGTTTGGACTCTAATAGATGCTATACGTGCGTAAAATACACACAACGCTAATTACAAAACAACTGCCGAAACTCAACAACAACACGGCTTGAACATTATTTCTTCACAACCGTTTCTTGTGACCGACTTTCATCTTCTTCAGTGCACCCATAAGGTAGGAGCATCAGGTAAGTGTGCACCTTTTCGCAGTGCTTGTGGGTCACAAGCATGGTAACTGCGCTTACGTAAGTGCAAGTCATGTGCAAGTCGTGTATTTAGTAAGACATAAGTAGGAAGGCGCATTTTCAGATTACAATTGAAATCAGCACAAAGTACTTATGCTAAAGGGAATCACTGAGTTTTCCGGTGTTTAGTTTAGTTATTTTCTTTATTTGACCACAAAGCAGCGCGTGCTCATACAAAGGAAATTACAAACAGAAATGTCAACAGCGCAATGTGGTGTGGAAAATGAGGAGAAAGCTGCGCACATGCAGCTTGACAAAGGCCCACCTTCCAGAAAAAAAAAGAACAACAAAAACAAACAACAAAAAAACACAAAAAAACGAAAAGAAAACAGAAGGAAGACAGCAGGACAACTATGCAATAATTTCTTAGCAAATAAGGCTTCCGCGATTTGTATCAAATGCATATATTTTTGCATATAACCACACATTCAAAGCACTACTTTCTTATGAGCGCAGACTAAATTTGTAGAATAATTTTTCTAACGTAATACACTTATTTTACAAAAACAAATGTCTAACAGACAAAATGATAATATTATATGTGTGTGACAGACACAGGTCTCCTATGGTCCGTGGTTGTGTACGACTACGACTGAAGGAGGAATAGGTTGCTGCCCGACAACTGAGTAGAGTAAAGACAGCGCTTGCAGAAAGTGAGTGCAATTGTTCCAGAGTAAGCCTATATTTATTTAGCACATGCGGAATGCAAATTTCAGCATTTGAAAGCCGTAATTTGTTCTCGGTGTAGGGATGTGCCAGAGTTCGCTGTGACGATTACAGCCAGCTGAACGTTTAACTGCAGGCGAGCTAGGCTTTTCAGGGTAGTACTATTAGTGCGAATTTCGGATTTTAAAGACATTAAAAGCCGATATTCATAACCGAGTTAAACCTTAGGACTATTAAATTTAGCGAATAAATGAGATGTATGGGCATTGTAACAGAGATTCCCAATAGCACGCATAGCATTTTTTGGAGTGTGTATATTTTGTTTTTGGAGGACTCAGTTCCGGATGCCCATATCAATTAGCAATAATGTAAATGTGAAGCGAAAAGTGTATGAAAAAGGAGAAGGTTTAAGGGGAGTTGGTAGAAGCGACTGGCACCTTCTAAGCATACCCGGAGACTTACTTAATTTGCAGCACACAGCTTCGGTTTGAGAGTCCCATAGCATATATTCATGAAAAACAACTCCTAAAGTCTTAGCAGTTCGGGACAGCTTAATTTCAGCATTTTTTAGGTGAAGTTTACTCAAGATTTCACATTTTTTGTTTTTCGCACGAAAAAGAACGCCTTGGTTTTGTGCTGTTTATAAGTAGAGAATTTTGGAGGGACCATTTGTGTAGTTCGCCTAATGTTTGGTTCGCTTTCTGTATCAGTTCATTGCTATCACCGCCCGTAAAAAATATACTAGTGTCGTCAGCATAGATAATATATTTTGCCGAGTGATCTATACTTATGATATCATTTAGGTAGGCATTAAATAGCAGAGGACCTAGGATGCTGCCCTGAAAGTTACTCCGCATTTAATTTTGTAGGGTGAAGAAAGTTCCCTTTGTATACACACACGCTGATGTCGATCCGTTAAATAGCTTTTAATTGAATCGTAAGCAATTCCCCTGATACCGTAATAAGATATTTTAGCAGCAGAGTATCAGTGATTAATCCTGTCAAATGCTTTTGTAAAATCTACAAATATTCCCAGAGTTAAGCTTTTTTCTTCAATATTACCTAGTATAAACTCTTTTGGTTTAACACAGCGGTCTCAGTCGATAGACCTGGCCTAAAATCATACTGAGAGGCATTTATTATGGAGTGTGAGTCAACGAATTTAGATAGCCTAAAAAAAATAATTTTCTCAAGGGGCTTCGAAAATATGGGCAACACAGATATGGGCCTATAATTATTCATAATATTTTTATCCCCGTTTTTAGGATAACAACTACCTTAGCATTTTTCATTCGCTTAAGGAAAACTCCTGTGCCTAAGACAAGGTTATATATGTGAGTTAACGATGGCAGTAGCATATCAAAGACGAAGGCAACCGGCTCCATTTTTAT